>VWZN01019096.1:261613-308622 GCA_013396955.1 Regulus satrapa
GCCTTATTTTCAGGTAATTACAGAGAGTGATAAGATCTCCCCTGAACCTCCTTTTCTCCAGGCAAAACACACACCCCCACCTCCCCCGCTCCCTCAGATGCTCCTCATAGGAATTGTGCTCCTGACCCTTCACCAGCTCTGTTGCCCTTCTCTGGAAACGCTCCAGCCCCTCAGAGTCCTTCTTATAGGGAGGGGCCCAGAGGTGGATACAGGATTGGAGGTGTGGCCTCAGCAGGGCTGAGTACAGGGGGTCAATCCCTGCCCTGGTCCTGCTGGCCACACCACTGCTGATATAGGCCAGGATGCCATTGGCCTTCTTGGCCACCTGGCACGTTCTGGATCATGTTGAACTGCTGTTGACCAGCACCCCCAGGTCTTTTTCCACCAGGCAGCTTCCCAGCCACTCTGACTGCAGCCTGTAGTGCTGCATGGGGTTGTTGTTACACAGGTGCAGGACACTGCCCTTCTCCTTGTTGAATCTCATACAATTGACTTCAGCCCTTTGATCCAGCCTGTCCAGATCCCTCTGCAGAGCCTTCCTGCCCTCCAGCAGGTCAGCACTCCTGCCCAGCTTGGCCTCACCTGCAAACTGACTGAGGGTGCACTTGATTCCCTTGTTCAGATTGTCAGTAAACATATTAAGAAGAATTGGTCCCAATACTAAGACCTGGAGAACACCACTGGTGACCAGCCACCAGCTGAATGTAACTCCATTCTCCCCCACTCTCCTGGGGCCAGACATCCAGCCAGACTTTGTCCAACAAAGAGTGCACTTGTCCAAACCATTTCCAGCCTGTCCTCAGAAGAATGCTGTGGGAAAAGGTTTGAAAGGTTTTACTAAAGTCCAGGTAGACAACATCCACAGATTTTTTCTCATCTGCTGAGTGGATCACCTTGTTACAGAAGGAGGTCAGGCTGGTCCAGCAGTGCCTTTCATAACCCCATGCTGGCTGGGCCTGATCCCCTGGTTATCCTGCACATGGCAGCACTCAAGATCGTCTGCTCCATGCTCTTCCCTGACAATGAGGTCAGGCTGACAGGCCTGTAGTNCTTTGTCACTATGTTTCTCCCTCCACCCAATAAAATATAGAGAGGGGAGTATTCTTCAATGTCTTCATAAACAGCTTGGATGCAGAACTTGAAGGTATACTATGTTTGCTGATGGTGCTAAACTGGGAGGAGCTGTTGACTTCCTCAAAGGCAGAGAAGCCCTGCAAAGATACCTTGATAGAGGGCTGGGCAATGAGAAGTTAAATAATGGCAAGTGCCAGATTCTTTAGTTTCCAGGTGTCCTATAAGCAGAAGTCCCCCATGAGAACAAGGGCTATAATTGTGAGACTTTTCTCAGCTGTTTACAGAATATTTTTTCTGACTCTTCATCCTGTTTGGGTGGTCTACAGCAGACTCCCACTAGGATGTCTGCCTTCTTGGCCCTCCCCCTGATTCTTACCTAGGCACATTCAACCCAATCATCACTGTCATCAAGCTCTGGATAATCAAAACTCTCTCTAACCTACAAAGCTATCCCACCACCACTCCTTCCTCACCTATCCTTTCTGAAGAGTCTGCAGCTACTCACTGCAGCACTCCAGTTGTTTGAATCATCCCCATATCTCTGTGATGGCAACTATGTCATAGTTTTTCTGCTCCACAGTGGCTTCCAGGTGTTCCTGTTCATTGTCTACACTGTAGATACACTTCATGTGGGCTGTTGATCACCCATCCTGTCATTAAGCAGAGAAGTTCCTCCACCTGGGCACCCTCCCACAGCCATGCTCACAGGTGGCACCTGGGTGGCAGCGCGCTCCTGCCAGAGCTGTCGGGGCAGCTGTGCCAGCCGTGCCAGGTGTGGAGCTGAGCGGGGCCATGGCTTTCTGCCTGGTGGATGTTGCTGCTCCCTGGCTGGGCTGGCACTGCCTCAGCACTTCCTGCCAACCCTGTGCCACACCCTGGTCACCAGCGCTCCCTAAGGGCTTATTTTACATGTGTGGCCCCCCAGCCAGCTTCTGTTATGCTAGATGTCGGTTCTGGAGGCTCAAGCTTTATTGCTTCATTTACTTTTACCATATCTTATCTTACTTTTCTCAGTTGAGAATTTTCAAACCCCGTGACAGCATTGATCCCACCAGCTTTCTTTGAGTAAACTAGGAAATTGTATTACCAAAAAGACACAGTGAAAATTCAAAATGTCAGTAATCACCCTTAATATGCATAACCAAACATACATACATTGAGCCTCTACATTAATTTCTGCCACATGGAGAGGTGTTTGGGACTTGCCCAGTTTCTTTGCTGGGAAGAAACATTTATGCTTTCATTATCAGCTTGGATAATTTGTTTTCTTGCCAGTAACTTTAAGGAAAATAAAAAACTTATCTAAAATCAGCAGAAACACTATGAATTCTGATGTAAGGATGGCTTTTGTTATCCTGACTTGACCCAATCCATCACTTCTGAACATAAAGAAACGCTAGTCCACAGAGAATCAGAAACACATGGTTTTATATCAGCTTGGCAGATGAGTATTTTGGTAATTACATTTGTGCTCTCTGTCTATCCCTAACAGCTCCAAGTGCTTTTGTTTCAGAACAAAACTGATAATTTGATTATGGTCTGAATTCAGCAGAGCACTTAAATGCACTATAAATTTAAATTATTAAATGTTAGAATCATGTGGAATAGTGTGTTTTATTATATTTAACTTCAAAACCAACAGTAGATTATTTTTTAAAATATTATCTATTAAATCAGTATGGCTGGATGTGTGAGTTCGTCAGAAAGAGGAAGATACCAGAACATCCATATTTCCAACATTTAAATAGAAGATAATGTAGCTAATCTGATTCAAACAGAGGACAAATACATTTCAGAATCTAGGTTAGACAAGACACCACCAAATAAAATTGACTCTGAAACATCTGGTTTGTTTTATCCAAAACCATAAACATGCATAGTTACAAAATGGCCTAAGCTGTTTCTTTGGAAGGCACCCTAAAAAACAAGGACAGCAGGGCAAGTGTTTACAAAGCCAAGGCATATACACTAATCGTGGCATGGCAGCATTTTAAAGAAACTATCAAATTCAGCGGGATTATAAAACAGCTGGGATGAATTGTAGGTAGCAACTGTTTTAAATCTCTGGATTCTAGGTCACAGTAGAGATTGTAACACAGGGCACTCACTTGCTCTTGTACTCCTTTGTGTTGCTTTCTCTTAAGGGAGAATCATGACTTGTAGAGGGCTGGAACCATTATCTCTTCTTTTATGGAAAGCATCAGTTGGTGCAATCAGTAGGGATCCTGAAACTGGGAAGAAGTTTATTGCTGTGACAGATCGAGCAACATATGGAAGGAAGTAAGATGTTCTCCAGAGACAGATTAAGTTTTTACCAAGGCATTTTACTGAAATTTTGGAAAATAAACAGGTCATTAATTGACTCCAGATTTAGCTACTGCAAATTGTGCAAAGATGTTGCAAACCAGATGCTTTCCCCTATTTGTTTTTACAACCCTTTCTATTTATAGATGCCCTTATTTGATGACTTACTTCTTTAATAGAGGGTATTGTTTTACACCGGAAGCCTCATCTCAGTTTTGTCAGTAGATGCCTGACTAAAACATACAATGTTCACACAATTGCAGGGATGAAACACTCAGCAATAACATAAGTAGGAAATAAGGAGTAGGAAAGCTAACATTTGATTCTTCCCTGGGTTTCTTAGCACATAACAGTTTTTAGCCATTCTCTATGCAGCCTCTGATAATGAAATAGTAGAGGCAAAGCCTCCTATCCCAGCGACAGCATCCTTAGATTGGCTTGCCAATAAACGTGTGAATTCCACATTGGCATTTCTGTGGCTTCCCAGGTTGTGTGACACAGCCACTGATTAACCTGTCAGCCCTGTGGGAGCATAGCTTCAACCTGAACTCCAGATTAAGGTTGGATCCCAAAATGGTAGCAGCCAAGTCAACTAAGCTGTACCAACTGACAGAAATACTTGAGAAAAGAAATAGTCGTTCCTTTTCCACTTAGGCTTCTTTTAGTCTTCAGAATGCAGGCTCTATTTTATGCTTTCTCCACACAGTCTTGATTCATGTTATAAATAACATACTGAGTGAAAAGCATCTGCCCCGACTTGAAAGCAGTGAGTCTAGTGGGGATGCCTTCTAAAAGGATTGAGCTAGTCACACAAGGTCCTTTACAGTCAAGACAGAAATAGGTACCTCTGAAAGCCAGTCCTGTCATCCTGAAATAGATGTGCGAGACAAGGGGAATGAATTGCCCTACGGTAGTGCTTATTTCTTGCCATAATCCCAGCCAAGTGACAGCACCAAAGACCTGCTTGCAGTGACAGACTGGGAAAAGCCATCTCTTCAGCTGCCACCTAGGTGCCTTTGATATGGAAATCAGTGAGCCACTAGCAGTGCAGAAGTTTTATTTTAGAGATTGCTGCTCATAACATCTCTGGCTTCATTTTAAGGTACCTGTTCAAGTCAGCAAAGCAGGAGATGGAGCTGATGAGGCACCTGAGACTTCAGTGGCACTTGTACATGCACTTAAAGGTACATGTTCTGACAGTAACTTGCCAGTGTACCTGAACCTTGCATAAATGTATTTCTTCATTTCCAGTTTATTCTGGGGAGGCAGATTGTGAACTGCACTTCTTTAGAAAACATTCTGAATTCATTGTAAAAAAACAGTGTGATTTTACTTGTGAACCCTAACAGGCTTAGCTAAGTAACAGGGGCAGCAGTCACGCAGAATTCATAATGCATGATTTAAAGTGCATTTTGAGGTTCACTTTTCAAACTAGTTGGTAGTTATTTGATGTATGAATATTT
Source organism: Regulus satrapa (assembly GCA_013396955.1). Lineage (NCBI taxonomy): Eukaryota > Metazoa > Chordata > Aves > Passeriformes > Regulidae > Regulus > Regulus satrapa. The sequence continues at coordinate 266,455 of VWZN01019096.1, forward strand.
ATTTTACTGTGTTTTCTCTCAGCACAAAAATCTATCAGGCTCAGGTATCCTGTTTTTCACAACAGCTGCTAGTCAATGCCTAAGAAAGAGTATAACAACATGACAAGTTTATGGTATGACCTCTTAGCTTCCAGGTTTCAGTAAATAGTTCTTTTCTGATGTTGTTAACAGGGCTGCCAATTAGGAGCAAAGTAAACGGGAGGTTTATGGTGTGACTGTGCACTTCCTAGCTGAGCTACACCTAAGCTTGTGAGACACACCGACTGTTTCCCGTTTGAAATGTTCTGCAGACGTGTAATTCCTCACATCACAATTGCTATTTTAAAAAGTTATTTTCATGTCATTCCCAGGTGTTATGGTCAGAGTTGCCTCCCTGTCACTGGACTGAGCAAAGTGAAGTGCCACTAATCTGAGCAAAGTGGGAACAAAGTCTATTTTTAAAGCAATACAGGCTTGCTAGTGGCTTGAAAGCAAAGCATTCAGCACTTCATTTGGTTTTAATTTATCATCCAACCTATTATGTTTGGTAACATATTAGGAACCAGTGAGCATATTATTTGTCATAAGCTCCCCAGGACATAAAAGGAGGGAAAAAAAAGACTGAAATACAAGCATTTTTGCTTAATTCTTTTGCAATCCAAGAAGAGAGTACATACAAAGTACTTTAAAGCAAATTCCGGTCTCAGCTACATACATGCAAATCCCGAGCACTTACAGGGTATACAATGAATTCTGGCTTGGAGTAAAAGATCTCCAAAGCAGCATGGTCTGGAAACTTCTTTCAGGACCCAGTTTTACCTTAATTTCATGTCCTTATAGCTAAGAACAGCACTCGCCTGTCAAAATCTGACGGTACAAGAGGCGAAAAATTTTGGCAAACATAAACAGGACCAGCCTTCCTCACAGGTCAGGTGCAATTTCAGTTTTGCAATATTTTGTTGCCCAACTTGAGATACTTCAAAGAGGTCTTATGTCCAGACTGAGGAAACCAACCTTCCCAGAAAGTCAGAGCTTTTCAAGTGTCATGGAAAATAGACCCAAGATGAGTAGTTCCTTTTGAAGGTTTTGGCCAAGGAATTTTTCCAGTAAAACTACATTCCATAAACATGGAGCAACACCTTAAGTAGACAACAACAAATGAGGAACACTCTGAGGTTGATTTGAAACAGAGCTGTATATTCAGACAGTGGGACAGGGAGAAAGCCTGTGAGAAGGATGTGATAAGATGCCAGGATAAACATGAGGGCAGACAGCAATATTTTCATCACTCTGTAATTGAGAGAGTAAAAAGAAATTCACAGCTGGAATGGAACTTATCAACCAGCTCTCTTGGTGTGCCTATTTCGAGCAGAGGGGGAATCAACAGCGGAAGAGTCTCGGTAAGTGGCTGCTGGTGGAGAGTGTGCAAGGGAGTGTGTGAGCTAGAGAGAGAGGGGAGAAGGGAAGTACACCTTTGTTGGGAGCTGGAAGGCAAGGAAGAAATGTTTGCTGTAAAATAGTTCATCTTGCCTGCATTGCTGCAGGTTCTAGGCTATTTCTGGCCCTTCCAGTACACTGGAAGCATTCTCCAAAGGCAGGCTATGGGGAAAGAGAGCTGCAGGCTGCCTGCCCTTTTTCAGAAGCAGCTGTATGGTGGCTGGAAGGGGAGGTCCAGGAAGCCCTTTCCTCTCTGTTGCTCCTGCTAGTTGGTGTGTTTCCACTCTGTAAAAAAAAAACAAAAAAAACCCAAACAAAACCAAACCAACCACCTGCAGCTTTGTCCAGCAAGACACATCAGCTTTGTGGTGTGTATTTAGCCCAGTGCAAAATGTGAGTGAAAAGAAGCATGCAAGAAATACGGAGTCTAAAAATGAAATGCTTAAATTATGCACAGAGCAGTTGTTTGCTAGAAGACAGAAAATCCTGTCCAGGGACTTGTCCAGTTCATAAATATCAATATTGTAGATTGTCCCACTACTGTTCTATTGTGGAAGTTCTACCAGGAATTATTGTGGGGATTTCTTTGGGCTTTCTATTTTTGTTAATTTTAAAAAAATGCATATATGTAACTTATACTCCTAAATGTTATTATATGAAGAAAGAAATAATTTGGGATTAAAAGCTATAGGCATCATGCTTTCTGCTCCAAACAGACATGGCTATACAGAACACTTGCTGGATTGTGCTAAATTCTAGCTTTGGGTAAGGAATGAGTGATCCATGCATGTCTCATATTCCTCTGGCTTCTTTATTTGTGAGGTTGCTAATCAGACACCAGTATGGCTGACATTATGCAGCCAGATAAGTGTGCAGATGTGTTGATCACATGGGCTGTGAGGTGGTGGCTTAGCCTTAAATCTGGGACAGTGACCAGACTCTCTGCTCATCCATGATGTTTTTTGTACTGGGCCTTTGTTCTGGTTCTGGTGACCTGGGAAGGGAAGAAAATGTTGTGTGCACCCTGTTCTGCAGGGCATGCACGGGCCCATACCACGGGGACAGATCTCAGCTCCACGCTGTACTCAGTGGCCCCGCTCGCCCTCGCAGCAGCAGCAGCACAGAACTGCCACATCTCAGGCCAGATGTGCTCACACCGCACCAGGGACCATGGCTGCCACAAGGCTGAGTTCAGTTTGCTTCATTAGGGAGATGGGAGAGGCAAAACAGGTCATCAGCCCCTGCAGAGGACGTCCCTCTCCAGGAACAGTTGCCATCCCACCGTAACCATAACTTCCTTCATGCATCAGCCAAAGCCCCAGCTTTCCTGGGTCTCCAGGAAGAGTAACCAGCAAAGGGGTGGCTTTGCTGTACCTAGTGGCTGTCCTGGTGGTAATGGCTCGGGGACTGTAGAATAAAAAATGAGGGATTCCAACTGTCAGTGAACAAAATGCTTTACATGTATCCTACAGAGTACTCCCCTGTGTGCAAGGTTGCAGTCCAGCCCTAGAGCCCAGACTCAGCTTATTGGTTAGTGCACATTGCTCTGCAGAGCCACATGTACAACCCTACATCCTTGTTACACAGAATTTATAAGATCTGATAACATGCATTTAATAACACATTGGGAAACCTCTGGCATTCTGCAAGTTTAGGCAATAAGTGTCTCATCTAAAGGAATCCACTACAGGTGTAAGACCATTTTAAGGGTTCTTATTTTCTCCTCAGCTCATGCAGTTACAGTAGATTTTAGCCTGCCTATAGTGGACTGATATTGCTTGTATGGAAAATTAATCTTCCTACAAAATTGTATTTCCTTTTTTTTTTTTTTTTNNGTTTTTGGGGTTTTTTTTGTTTTTTTTTTTTTTTTTTTTTTTTTTTTTTACATATAGGTACCAAAATAGTAAGAAAGGCAAAGATTACAGTTATCAGTCAGGAAACTGGTGTACAGAGACAGGTTATACAACTTCCCTGAAGTCTTCCAGCAAGTCACTGCCAGCTAGTCCTGTGCCCTAACCATTGTGTCTGTCTGCCTTACTGGGCCAGAGACTGAAATCATGCAACAAGTATTCATTGATTTCAAGGAGCCTGGAGAATTTCATGTTCCCAGACACCGGTCCCCTGCTGCTGCATTTGAAATAATGTTGCCAAGAATTACTCTGTTCTGCCTTGTTGCTTTTTAAAAACTTTTACAAAATCTAACTTTGGAATTGGTCTTCTAGCACAGAGAGAGGGGAAAAAAAATCTATCAAAACCCAATAAAGATCTGAATATTTCATCTCTTGCCCATTTGATCATGGTAGTATTGGAGTCCTGTTGAACAGAAAATAAATAGCAAAGCCCTTACCTGAAGTCTGCAAAGGCATGAACCTTCAGCTCAGATAGGAATGTTTGTCTGTGACTGAGTGACACCAGCAGTAGAGCTATGTGGGTATTTACAATTTGGATTGTATTTGGATAACTATAAGAAACTAAGTTTATCTAAACACTTTGTACATTGTCAGTGTGTTATCCAAACACTTTGTTAGTGAGACTGTGAGATTAGGATGTGAATAAGCCCACTACTATTTAAATATATTTACAGAGTTCCTGTGGGGTTAGTTTTCGGAACCTGTGTATAGATTCAGCAGATGGAGTTGCACTAAGGGTATGGAAACTACTTTTAGCTCATTTCTGTCATAATACTCTCCAAATGCTTTAGCAGAGGAGGTCTGCCACCTGAAATGTCTTCCTCTCTTTTGAATTCTATTACCCAACTGTTGTGGTTTTTTTCCTTAATTTACTGTTGAGAACCACTGTCTTTAGGGACATAACACAGTGTGGGATGCTGGCTATTCTTGGTTTATGAAGAGTTCAGCTAAGGCCAGCAGAGTCTCTGTTCATATGCTGGTGTGGTTTGACTGAGGAAAAATGTTTTAAAACTGAACAGGAGTGAGACCATTATGCCTAAATTAGCAGTCAGGCAGTGGATGAAACAACTGACCCCTTCCAATGATTTTACCAACCATTCACTAGCTCCTGGTCCCTTCTAAGCCCCTGGGAGAGCAGAAGGGACAGAGACGTCCCATCCTCTGAGCCTGACATTGTGGCCAACAGACCAGCAGATTACACTTCACCAGCAAATGTGACAGGAGGGCACAGAGAGGCTGTGCCCAGGAAAATACTGTCATTCTTCAGGCTGCAGCCACAGACCACAGGAGCAGTTATTTTGATGCATTTATGCACTAGCAGTGCTGTTAGGAACCCACATTTGCACAGGCCTTGGGGTGGTACATCTGGTTAGCTCAGGTGAGAATACAGACTGACCACTCCTGCTCAGAACATCCCCAGTGGGGTGGCCACAGGTCAGACCAATTCAGTGTCTTGTGTTGGCCAAAGGGCAGATGCAGCCATTTTTAGAAAAAATATGCTGGGATAGGCATACAGTGGTTTTGTACATGTTGGATATCCTACCTGCATTTGCGTGGTTCAAGGAGGTCCAGAGCCATGAGCTGAAATTTTGTGCTTAATGGCCCTTAATGCTGAATTTTTCTTCCATTTTATCCATTTTATCCTTTTTGGAATTCTGGTAACTTCTGGCAACCACAGTATCCTCTAAGAATGACTTCCAGTGGTCAGCTATGCATATATGGAGAACTATTTATGCTCATTCATTTTGAACCTACCCCCACTTACTGTTCCCCCTGTGAGAAAAGACCTCATAACTACCAAATGGTGGGCAGACATTTGTAATAGCATAACCATGTTTGCTGGTTTGCACTCAATTATTTTTTCCAAAAAGTTTTAAAATCCACTTTGCTTCTTTTTTTTTTTTTTTTTTTTTTTTTTTTTTTTTTTTTTTTTTTTTTTTTTTTTTTTTTTTTTTTTTTTTTTTTTTTTTTTTTGTTTTTTGTTTTTTGTTCCTACTGAGTACCTGTATTGGATTTTCATAACCTATCTGTTTTCTTAGTGATAACAGCTCCATTAAATCTCATCACTGTGCACTGTGTTATCTTTAGGATGGTTTTTGTCCCGTAGATTTATCAGCCCTCAAAAGCAGAAATTTTAAGGCCTTCTTGGTCAATATTGTAGTGAACACCTTCAGTCTTTACAATCAATTTCTGTTTTGACTGACAGACTAATTTGGTGCTATCGCTATATTTTGCCAACTCATTATTCAGTCCCATTATAAAAATCATGTATGGATAGTGGAAAAAACAGGTTCCAACACCAATGTCTGTGCAAATCCTCTGGGAACCTAATCCTATTGTGAACATAGATTATTTATTACTATTTTGTTTCCTGTCTTTAAGATGTCATTAAACCACAAGTGGCTGTTTCCTTTTTATCTGGGATAGATGAGGTTCCTTATGATTGCATGGCAGAGGATCTTGGAGGGGCCTTTATCAAATCACATACTATTAATTTTGGTTATTTAACATCCTGAGCACCTCCACAGGAGAATTGATGAGATGAATCACTTTCTTGCCTTGACACTCATCTTCCTGGCTTTTTCCGTGTCCTTATTCCCATAAGTTTGCCTGAGTGGCTGGTAGATAAGTTCTATTGCCATCCTTTTGTTCCCCAAAGATACTACTGTTGTACTCCTGAACGTAATTTCTAATCCTCTGCTTCTGTGCTGTGGCCAGGCCACTGATGTTCATGTAATCAGGAGATTACAAGAACATATATATATTTTATATAGCAGTCCACTATCCACTGAACACGTGGGTCTTAAAGTGCAAATGGATAGTCCTCTGATGCTGGAACAGGGACCCTGGAAGAGAATGAAAGGAAATTTTGTACTAACCAGAAGCCTCATCTCCCAATTTGAGATTTATCTTCAAGGGTGTGTGTAAGCCTGTGTCTCATGCATAAGAAGCCCTGCATATCAGTGTTCATTTTCAAAACTCACTATCAGACAGTTGTCACAGCAGCTGACTTTCCTCCAGAACACATTGGGCTCCACAGTGAAACAATCCTCTGATGTAATTCCCTGCAGCTATTAGCTGCCCGTCTCCATCTTGCTTCCTGGCGATGCAGAAATCTCACATAAGCTATCTTCCTTTTGCCCCAGTCTGATTCCTGGCAGCCTCAGATGAGCTGCACAGCCTCAGCACCCCAGCACAGCCTCACAAAGAAAGTCAAAGTGCTGCTGAGACAGAGGGAAGCATTTCTGGCTGCTCTAGAATCCCTGCTCTTTTGTGCCCTGTATGAAAGAATTTGCAGCCTGTAGTAATACCAGCAAATAACTCTCAAACAAATGTATGTGTTCAAACATAAAACATTTTTCCTAAACAGCAGGTAATGAACTTCTGCTTTTAAAAGTCCCAGTCTCAGAGAGAGGAATCAAAACATATGAAGTAAGTGACAGCTTCATCTTAAACACAGCTTTGGGTTCTCTGCATGTGAATTTTTTCTCTCCCTGAGTTTGAGAAAGGAGAAACTGCCTGTACTTAGCACATGAGCTGCTGCACAGGCATCTGTAAAGGCAGAGATAGGCAAGATATTTAAGATATGTGGCTAGGGTAGGGATATGTGGATAGGACTTCAGTCCTATATATATATCCAAGATATATTGCATATATAAGGTAGTAAAGTTAGGCCATAATCCAGAAATTTGAACTATTCTTCTACCTGCAGAATTATAGAAGGGAGTCCAGAGACCAGAAAGTTGAAAGCAGATGCCTGAGGTTTTTTTCTTCTGTGACTTGAGAACAAGAGTTTCCTGCTTCTTCTAGCTACATGTCACTAATGTTAATAACAAATGTGCTCCTCTAGTGGATAGGAAGCTGTTTTGTTCTCACAGAACCAGTGCTTTCTAATGAAGGGTGGCTGTCAAGTTGCCATTAAATTTTAGATGTGAAATAACGAGATAAGTGCAACTAACAATAAAAGGGAAACGGGTCACTTTGGGAAGATCAAGTGGCTGATTACTGTGTAAGAACAGCAGGTTCAATCCAAGCCTGGAGAACTCCATGCCAGATACAACATCACAGACCTATTTCACAATTCACTGTGAGGCGTGCATTCTAAGATGTGAATCAGCAGTCCTGGTTTTTATATTTATTTATTTATTTATTTATTTATCTGTAGGAATACAAATAGGAAAGTGCTGTTCATCTCAATTAATCCTCAACTATCCCCCTGTAGCACTGCCTCATGGAGTAATACTCTAAGGCCAAGGTGCTGAGTAGAAACTCACATTGTTGTCTTGCCCATAAAAGCCAGTCATAAGTAGATAGTTTGTTATCCAATATATTTTAGCATTTCTAGAGTACATTGCGTTGCTTTCTCCAGCTGATGTCAGCACCCTGCTTGCAGTGAAATGAAAGCAGATCTCAAGTACTTCTTGAGATACTGCAGTGTCTACGGGCAGCCCTGGAGTGATTTTTCCTGTCAATAATTTACTTCTTCTTTCTCACACCAAATGCCATTTCAGGGAGAAAAGGTAGCAGAGAGACACAAAAATCAATTAACAGAAATGAAGTGCTACAGTTCTGCCTGTGAATGTATGCAAAGAAGGGTGTGATTCCTTGAGATAACTTTGGCACTTATAGTAACTCCATGCAGTCATCAGAAGCACTGTGCTGTATGAATAAGCCTTTAACTAAAGATTCCTGATATCCCAGAGTATTTAAATATCCATCAAGTCACTGATTGTCACGTTAGATGTGACATGTGTTTATTACACTACAGATATCAGTTTGTTTAAAAAAATATATTATAGATTTGTTAAAAAAACAAACAAACAAACAAAAAAAACACCAAACCAAACCAAACCAAACCAAAACCCAAAAGAAGAATGCAGGACTAAAACCCAAAAGACTAATTCCATGGTTTTATGAAGGAATCTCCTTTCCTGCATGGATAAGTCACAATATGGCAGCATGAGGTTGGGTTTTCACCTCGTGGGCTGTCAAGACTGGCAGTAATTTCAGGTGTAAGCTGGAGCTGCCTCATAGTCTCGTAAAATGCACAAGGAAGCTTTTGTTTTGAAGTGCTTTTATGAAATGCATTAGCATGAAGTTCAGTGTGCTCTATTAACTGTTCCAGAAACAGACTGTAGACTGAGACTGAAATATTAATTAGTGCTATTACATAACAACTTAGACTTCTAGTCTGAGAGGTTGATGGCTAAAGGGGTTTCCTTACCCGAATGACACATTTTTGAAAATAAACAATGAATGTCAAGTCAGTCACCAAGCAAGGATACAGTCATTTCAAAAGTATGCAAGGAGGGCTACTTCTTTCTTTCGCCATGCACAGCTTCAAGCACAGGAGCTTTCAAACATGCACCGCAAGACCAGCTAACTCTTGTTGTTTCTTGTTTTATTTGACTACTATGCAAGTACTGGACTGAAGCCAAAGAATTCAGCCTCGGCACAGGCAGCACTCGTCAGCACCGAGCCTGGGGCAACCCTCTGGCTCTGAGGTTGTGTTTGGACCCTCGTGTCTGGGAGGAAAGGAAAGTCATCCTTCTGCAGCAGAGGCTTCTTTTTCTATCCTTTGTCACCTCTGAGTTGAGCTGCTGGGAAGCTGGCAGGGCAGCTCTGCCCTGTTTCCATACCCTCTGGTGGGGACATGGGAAGGACAGGCAGCCACGGGGGCACTGAGGCTGGTACTCTGCTGTCTCTTACAAGCATACAACTCAGCTTGCTGAGCCCTTAGTGGACTTGTTCACTAGTGTTTACACCTTACTTTGGCTCTTGCCGTGGTTTTTGGTTTTTTGGTCTGGCTTTTGAAGCATTACATTTCTCTTAAGCTGCTTCCTAGACTTTGGAAGGAAGAATGCAGAATCCCATTAGCTGAAAAAGTCAATGCATTTACAACAGAAAAAGAAAACCTTCTGAACATTTAAGTTGAGTGGTATTAAATGTTAATACTTGCCTTACTTTAGTAATGGCATTTTTGTAGTAGAACTAGATCAAAGGACTGTAGATTATTTAAAAAAGAATTTCCCTGCATGGTGGTAAATGTCTCTTTGGATATAAACACTGTGCCTGTCATTGATGTTTGGGGGTCTCTGGGACACTTATTCCTGAAAAGATGACAGCAGAGTGACTGACACACTGTCTTGGCAAGCTGGACTAGGAATGGGAGCCATCTCTTCCCTGCTGTTCAGGCTCTCTCTGCTCACAACTGTGGATCAATCCTGCCTCTCGTCTTTGCATGGCAAGGCAGAGAGGAGACTGGTTATTCCTACTGCCTGGCTGCCAGTGCCCAGCCCTCTTTGGGAGTATGGACAGTACGGGAGCTGTGTCTTTGCTCTTCAGTTTGAAGTCTGCTTAGAGTCTCAGAGAAGACCATGCAGCCATGCCTGGAGCAAAAAGCAGCACGTGCAGCACTCGCAGGTGCAGTTAATGGCAATAGCAGATAATGGAGGCTCCCAGTCTACAGCATTCATTTTAAATTTCTAGTACCTGGAATTAAAATTCTCCATTTTATGGCACTGCACAAGTCTCAATTGATGAGGAATAAAATTAATGAGGTGGAATAAGAACAGGTTGCATCACAGTCGTGCCCAGTGGAGGTTTGTATGGAGCCAAATTTTAATGAATAATTAAATGAACAAGAGCTGTCCTCCACCCTCTCACGTTTAGGTGACTTTATCTGTCCTGCCTTCTGTGAAGAGGTGGGTCCCAGGCAGTGCCACCTCATGGCCATGCCCTGGTCAGCATCTGTGAGGCAGGGAGAAGGAGGAAAGTTCCATCGTACCACTGTGCATTGTGATATTGTTGGCCTCAAGGCTGGAGAGCAGGACACAGACAATAATGTCACCACAGGTAGATGTCCAGGTAGAGTTTTGGGAGATAGTGATTCCCCCGTGAGTTGGGATGGGATTGAGCCCCTTCTGCCTGGGGCTTACAGCCACTCCAACAGTGCTGTCAGCTTCCAGGCCCCAGCTTGACACTGGTCTCATGGAAGGGAGGTGGCATCATCATTCCTGAGCTGTGATTCTTCGAAATCACTCATTTCCCATGATTCTTAAAAATCAGCACACACTGGGGGTATATTAACCCAAAATATTGGTATTTTAAAATATAATGGAAAATTATTTGACTAGGAGGGCATCTTCAGTAAATTTTCACTCAGATTTGCTGCCCACCTGCTGATAAAAATGGCAATGTTCTGTTTCCATATGATTAATCAAAGAAATGGCATCTTCTGCTAACTCAGTGGTTGATATGTGAGGATAGATTGAAAACAAGTGCCCCTCTATCTGCTGAAAAAAACCCCACAAAAAACAACAGCAACAAAAATGTTATGGCAAGGAACCTGAAGAACACAGAACATCTCCATCCCGTTTCCCTCTTCCAGCCTGTGACCAGTTCTTGTTATCATTAAGGTTAGGGACTCTTGGGTTTTGTTTACTGCTGAGTGACTGCTGCTAGGTGTTGTTGAATTTTTTTCATCCCAAGGGCTTAGCTTGTTCCAGTGCTCGTTGTACTGTGCGGTTTTGGAGATTCAGACAGCCTTTCCGTTAACGGACTTTTTCTTGGCAAACAGGGATATGATTTTTAGAAAAGTAAGCGAGGGCATCATCTCCCGAGATGAATCAACAGCTGGGCAGCATAGAGCAGAGGAGAAAAAATTTTTCAGCAGCCCTGAGCACTCTAAAACACGCATTCTCCAGCGTCTTCAACTTTTGCTTCCTGAAGTGGCCCTGGTGCGGCCCCTCTGTGCTGGGTAAACTCTGGCCAGCCGGGGGGACAGGCTGGGGCTGGGGCAGGCTGTGCGGGGCTGGACCGGGACAGGCTGGGGCTGGGGCAGGCTGGCTGTCCCGCTCCGCACTCTCACTTCCACTGGGAGCGATTGGCCCGCGCGGATCATGTGGGAGAGAGCCGGAATCTCGAGCTGTAGTAGCTCTTGGCACTCCGTTTTCGTTTAAAGCGCTCGCTCCTCGCAGCTCCCTGGGGCTTGGCGCCTCCCTGCTCCCCTTGCCCTGACTCCGGCGGGGCGAGCCGAGGGCAGCGGCGATGTTGAAGCAGGTGCCCCGGGCGGCGGGCACCGCCTGCTTCTACCTGAACGCGGTGTCCCCCGAGGGCCAGGAGCTCTTCTGGCGCTGCGACCCGCCCGCCCGCCGCCCTCCCTACAGGACCAGCAGAATTCTCGCCCGTCAGCAGCTGGTGACGAAAATTCAGCAAGGTGAGTTGCGGGCAGGAGCGCGCTGTAGCCCGGCGTTGAGCAGGGTCTGTAGGTCTGCTCTTTCGTGAGAGAATTAGGTTTTAGTGCCTCATGTTTCAGGCTCGGTTCCTGCCTCTGTTTCAAACTAATCTGGCTAGAGACAGGGTTTGAAATAGTCATCCTCACCTCTCTGTTTTCCCAACCAGGAGACAAGCACCGGTACATGATTAGCAATTTAACTAAATTACCTTTTAATCATAAACTACTGAGGCATCTTAGGTGCTGAACTTCGTCTTGTCTGACTGTCTGAGCAGTTACTGGCACCAGTCCATCTGCTCCGATTGCTACAGGTCAAACCTGCCCGTGGTAACCCACAAAAGAAGAATAGAGGGTCACCCAATTAAAAAAGAAGCAGAAGTGCAGTGCGACTGGAAGAAGGCAACTGAGATGACATCCTTTGGAAACAAGTGTGTGTAACTGTCAGGGCATTAGAAAATCTGTCACATACCCTTAAAAATAATTGCTGACTTGGCTTTCTGCAGCTGCTTAAGCAGTTATCTAAACAGTCATTACAAATGTATCAATTTGGTTTTTTCTGAATGTCTGTCTGCGGCAGTAAAGCTAAATGCAGATTGGCCTCAGAATAAAACCTTTGGCCTGTGCGCACAATTCAAAATCTTCTTCACAATGGCTAATGTAAAAATAAAAACCCTAACCAACTATACCAAATTTTCCAGATTGAAAAGCAAATCAATACATAGTTTTGTATTGATTGGGGTTTTGTATGGAATCCTGTTTTCAAGAACACAAGTTTCCAAAGTGGATGTGGTCCTACGTGCAGAGAAATGTCATGTTGGGGGAAAAAAAAAAAAAAATCAATCCTGATGGTAATAGCCACTTTCTGGACAGCTTGCCAAAAGGTGTTTGATTCAGCTAACTAGGGGCAGAGATAAAATCACATACTCTCATAGCTGGCAAATATCACAGCAATTGGTGTGAGGTTTTGACCAGCAGCAGTTAAATTGAGTGACTATTTCTGTGTGTTGCTTTCCAGTAAGATTCTTTAGATCTGTGGCTGTCAAACTCTGGCAGAAGTACAGAATATAGTGATGAAATTTTATTGCATTTATAAAGAAAACAATGCACGATTTTCTGGCCAGGTTTAAAAAGATGAAAAAGATAGTTTCTGTGGCAATTAGGAAAATGTGGTTGTTTGCAAGGCAGTCTCAGGAACTGGTTGTGTTTGAAGGATACTGGTCCTCACTGCAGCTCTGATTTCAGGAAGGATATTATGTCATTCTGTGTACCCAGTGTATGGCCTGGATTGAATGGAAAGAAAGGGTACTTTACTTCTCTGCAGGTTTATTTGAAAATGTTTTGGGTGCCGTGCTAGTACCCAACAGTTAGTGTTCAAGCAGGGTTAACTGAGGATGTGGTGGATTGACACATCTCATCTACCTGTCATGGGGCTGTTTAACATTCCCTCTTGTAAGCTATAATCTGTCCAGGACAGCCAGGGCTGCCAAAGCTGCCAGAAGTGGTGCTGAGACTTTGGAGAAGCTGCATGGTGAGGAGTTTCAGAGTTGCAACTTTTCTTCTCACAACTTGTTGCATTGAACAGTCTGTGATGGTCGACCTCTGCTCCTCTTTTACAGTTTTGCAACCTGTTCTGCACAGACCTGTGGAAATTATATTTATATAGTACCTGATCATGTGATGTATGTTACCGTTCAGTATATGAAATATTTATGTATTGTGGGTCACTAAGAATAAATACATGGTTGCTTCCTACATTTCTCTTACCAACATGAGCTGGGGACAGGATCCACTGTTGGTTAAGTGCCAGCTCGTTAGCAGTAGGGAAATTGTGCGCAGACAGATGCTGATGTCTGTCTGTAAGCCCATATGTAAGCCATAGGCAGACACACATCTTGGCAAAACCAAGGCACACATCTTTTTCTACAGTTCCCTGAGTAATGACTAATAATTTTGATACAAATAGTTGTGTTAGCATTACCAAAAAGTCTAAGCCTAGCTAAAAGAAACCTCCAGTTTGAAACCTCCAGTTTATGGTCTGGATGAAAAACCTAGATCCATCAATCCCTCAACCCAGTTTTGCTGGGTCAGCATGTCACCCTCTCTGCTTGCTTTGTTCAGACTGTAAGCTGTGTGAGGGTACTGGAAGAGTACTCTAAAACAGGTGGAGTTATCTGCCTGTGCTTTGAGAGATGAATGAATTTCACCCCATTAACAAATGGGATTCATAATTAGCAGAGTGCCACAGAGAAACTAATCAATAACATATTGAAAAGTAGATTAGGAGGTGCAAGATGAGAACAAAAACTTGCTTTCAGTCATCCAGTTGAGTAAAACATGTAAATAATTATTTTGTTGCTTGAATTTGTATGTCTTTGAGTCATATATTTTAAGGCCATTAGGACAAAGTATTTGAGCATAGCTACCCCAATTCTTGTGTTAGCACCTCTCCAATCTAATAATTTGAATTATAGCATATGTTTAAAAAAAGATCCAGTCTGCATTTTAAGATGTTGGAATGGTGACTCCTGCCTTGTTAATTGCTTTGCTGAAAACAGATCTGCCGCATGTTTAAGTGCTAAGCTGCCCTGGGGCTTGTTTGAATACCTGTTGTCTGCTGCTTACCCGGTTATTTTTCACTTGCTAGTTTTCAGACTGGAGGCACCTAAAGTAGGATTGTTATATCAGAGAAACTTTTTCCTTAGTGAAAGGAATGTTTTACAAAATCACAACATACCAAATTTACAATGTATAAAGCAGTCAAAGCTTCCATTCCTGGCCAGTAATGCAACGTGATACAAAGTGTTGCATATACTGCTAGCTTTTCAGTCATTAGCTGCATGTACTGTTCTAGACTATGCTAATTTACACTATCATATCACAATGCAGCTTTTCTTCCTCTGAAAACACATTTGCTGAAGACTATTTCCTTTGTGTTTTCCTTTGGTGTTAGTTAAAAATAAACTAAATGAGTCATTAGAGGAATTATACTATTTAATCATTTCTAAAAAGAAAATCACCACAAGGGAAATGACGGGAACCAGACTGTTATTTCAATCAGATCATGCTTTAAAAGTCCTAAATATTTGGTTCATGAACACCACCAACTCCTTGAGGCAGAATTATGAGGTGGCCTGTGAATGTGAGTGGTAATTATCTGTTTGATAATAAACAGGTAAATTCAAAGAGATGGGATCTTTGGTAAGATGATCTTTTTGATGATTCCCTTTCCCCCATAAGCCCATTAGTTTCCATACTGAAGGGGACACATGCCTCAGCATAAAGGAACAGGGTGTAGCGTGCTTGGTCTGAGGTATTTATTCAAACTCTGTATGCAGTAACTGTACGAGAATTCGTTAACTATTACTCATGTTTTCTTTAAATAAATAAGGTGGTGACTTTAAAGAATTTATATTACATGAGTCATAAAGTTGTTATTTCTTTTACAGTACATGGCTAACCTCAGTGCAGAACAGAAAATATAAAAAGTAGCTGTAGGTAAAAAGTAATGAAGAATTAAGGCCGTACCCTGAAAATGTTAAATTGAAGTCATTGACTGTGCAGTACTGGTACAGTGTAAGTCAAGGTGAATGAAGCCACATCTTCCCCAGCAAAGACAGGCTGGTAAAGAAATGTTCCCTTTTGTCAACAGTAAAATTAGATTCTTAGCCTGCGCATTCAGTAAGACAATAATATGAAGAAACAAATGAAAATAAGACAAATTCCTATTCCCAGTGAGTAAATTCCTGCCCACAGTGTGCAATGTTCTGTGATTTGTCTCAGGTTATGTCCACAGGCAAGAGCAGTTGAGGAAAATTGTTCGATGGAGCGATATTAAATTGGACTTTCAACTTTTCAAGGCAAACTCTCCATTCAGCGCTCAGCAGATGTTTTATACTCTTACATGTTGCAACTTCAGTTTTGATCTTGTATGTCTGCTATTACCTTTGGGTCACCTGGGTTTGTCTGGTTTGAGCGAGTTTTAGCAGTACAAACAACTGCACTTTTCTGTCTTATATTCTTCCCTTTGTAGTTAGTCCAAGGCATTTAATTATTTTCTTTTACTAAGCATGAGTAGAATTTGTGGAAAAGTGTTACAGAGGTATACTAAGTGACTTGGAAAAAATGATGCAATTCAAGTGATTTAAATTTCAATTATTATTGTACCATAAGAGATAATATACTCTCATATTCAAAAGGAGAACAGGGAAGTCTTGTAGTTGAAAATATTGCAGTCATAGGCTGCATTTAAAAAGCCCACATCAAATTCCTGGTGTGCACACAGGTGTGGATTATGGGATGGGAAATGGGATACGATTAAAAAATTAAAGACTGTGAGTTTGTGAGACATACAAAGAGGACAGAATGCAGTTGTTCATGCAACCTGAACTGTAGCCTTTCTCATGTTCTGGATGCTAGACACTCTACCTTCGCATGTTTAAACCTCACGGGTGGAACACAGGAAAGCAAAAGATTAACCAAGAAGATTCAGCCTTGATGGCAGTGATACAAACACCCTCAGTTGTGTCACCTCTGACCAGTGCTGGTGGGTGGTGCGCTGCCTCTTGAGCCTGTAAGCCAGAAAGTCAGGGCAGCAGCAGTCTGTAGCTACTTTTCAGCCCCCAGTGCCTCCTCTTGCCGTGCCTCTGTGTCTACGCTCCAGTCCAGGCATGCAGGAGAGGACAGAACCGGGGCTGGGGTTGCCTGGAGCACCAGGAGGAACATCCTTAGCTGCAGAGCTGCTTTGCAGACCTCAGCTGGGACATGGTCCGTCCCCCTCCACTGTCAGATGTGTGTGGGGCAGGTGTGTGCTCACAGCAGAGGGATCTTTGTCTTGTTTGTTTCATACTCTCTTTAAGGTCCCTTAGAAACTGAGACCCTGTGTCACCTGAAGCTTCTTCATCATCTTTTCTTCCTTATACACTCTTTCCTCAAGTCCTTAGACCTAGACTTGGAGAAACTAGAGTTCTTCAATTAAATAATAGGATTTAAAAAAACCAACAAAACTTTTATTATGTACTTCTACTCTGAAATGGTTGAAGTATTTGTATGAAACTTTAACACAAAAAATGTGAGCATCCTTAGAGGTATTTAAAAGCTCAGAGTGCCCTGATATGTGTTCATATTAAAAAAATATTGGTGTATAAGAGTGTATTCTAGATAATTAAAGTTTTAAAAAGCTGTTCATAAACAACAGAATATTTAAAAAGGAGAAATCTTCACTGGGCCCACTATCTGGCACAAAGGTTCAAAAACTGAAGTTATCTGGAAATACCTGTATGATATGTAACTAGAAGTGGCCTGTGTGGTACTGAGTTTGGATTCAATAATAGTGGCTATTTATGGTCTTAAAGCTTCATAGCCACAAAATGCTGGGGCACTGCAGCTGACACATGCAGGTTGGACACAAAAAAGTAAATCTTGGCTCTTCTTATGAGTTAGGAGACTTTTGCTCTCAATTTCATTGAAAGCAGAATTTTAGCCATGGTGAAGTCTTAACTTGAGGCTTTCTTGTTTTGAAATTGGGAAATGAACAGCTGTGGTTGTGCTGTGTATCTTCTGTATTGATCATGGAGGAGACTGGATTTCATATTAACCCCATTGTATAAGTATATATAGTAATATTAAAAGCCAATAAATGCAAGGTTTATGCTCAATAAACAAACCACTAGAATAATAATAATCAGAAGGGGAATTAGTTTAAATTTAGAAAAAGTAATAAGTCACTGAGGCATTTAAAGTGCTACATAACAGCAGTGAAATGGAAATGACTCAGAAAAGTAGATTAATTAAAAGAATATATATAGCATTTTTGTTACTCTATTCCTTATATCTGTATTTATACAGAAATCCCTGAAAATAAAGTGTAGTATTTGTACCATGAGCACTGTAAATGTTAATTTTTAAAATCTGCACTTTTAGGTTACAAACAGATACTGTTATTTCTTGGCAATAGATAGGTATGTACTTTAATTTTTATTCTTGTGCAAGCTGCGTAGTCACTGATAGCATCTCAGCCTCACTCTTTTAAAAAAATCTTATTCTTATCATATGATATTCTCAGATGTTTAATTGCACTTCAACAAATATATGAGTTGTTTCATATAGGGCATCACATATGTTTAGATTAGTGCCTAAGGGACTGAGCAAACATGATCCTTGTCACTAGGTTATTAAACAATTGTCCATAGTTGAGTTTTTTTCACCTTTTAATAGCTGCTTTCATGCAAAATTATGTTTTGTGAGCTGGATCCGTCATATACTAGTTCTGTCATTTCTTGTTTATATTCATTTCATAGATATATATAAATGTGACCTAGTCAGAAAAACCTCATCTTTATGCCTTGTGGTGCACTTTTTGCTTAAAAACCTGAGGAATTTCTCATTTCAGGTTCAGTTTTAATGGGTCAGCTGAGCACACTATAACATGGTGGGAGAGAGGAGGGCTCGAGCACCTTGAGCTGGACTATTTAGACTATTTGTTTAAGAGTATGATTCAGAGGATTTGGGAGTATTTTGCCTTGGCTGAAAAGGATGTGTGTGACTCAGTTTGAAAACATCTCATGGGTTTTCACCTCTCATTTGTTACAGGACTGAGTTTAATTCTGCTGGGAGAAAACAATCACAATCAGCAGTTCAGAATATATGGGATTTACCTAATACAGACACAGAGATGAACAAAAGTTTCTTTCCTTGTGATGTTAGGTAAACTCAGCAAAGTAACTTGGTTTAAAATAATGGGTTGTGCAGTACGTCTTAAGTAAATACCATCTGCCAGGCATGGAAACTGCCTGCCTGTAACATACCAGACATTTTGCTTTCCAGTCAAAGCCCTTTGCCAAAGAAGGACTCAGTCCTGCTACTTACTCAGATGAATCTTCCCCTGTGCTAAAGAAGCAAAATAATACATCCTATTAATGTCAACTGGTATTGTTTTAATTAGCTAGATGTTGCAGGCCTTTGGCAATAGTTGTACTCTCTTTTAAATGGATTGTGGTTGGAGGAAAATCTGTTTGTCTGTTTTAAACAAAGTTTTCAGCATTTGGAACAAAATCTCTATATATTTGTCATCCTTTTCCTTTAGTCCCAATGGCCTAAAGGGTATGTGATTATTTTCCCCCTTAATGTGTCACTAGTGTCTTTCATGGTTTGTTTATTTTATTGATTTTGCTGTGCTTGTTTCTAGTCCTCCACCATTTGAATGGTTTAGGAATATGGATGAAAGCAGTAAATTCAAATCAGAATCTCTGATTTAATTCTAGCTTTTATCCTCTTTAGACACAAACACACACACACTGGTATCCAGTACCTACTGGATGGTCCTGCCATTTTCTGGGAGATTTCTCAACTTCCTTCTTGGAATCCTTTGCAGGAAAATACGGCACCCTTGGCTTTAAGAAAAGGCAATACAGCTTTTACTGATGAATGGCTTGGGAGGTGAGGATGATGATACAGCTTTTACTCCTGTGTAACATTTCTCTGTCCATTTATCCACATTATTATCTAGAAACTCCTGCTTGCAGATATTAGGTGTTAACACATCATGCTCCTGTGTTGCTGCAGAAGTAAAATGTCCCTCTGAGGGGGCATATCTGTGCTGCTAAATAAAAGAGATGGGAGGTGAGGTTGAAGTACTCCCTGGGGTGCTGAGAAAATTCTCTGGCTCTGTTTTGGGATTCTGCAGCTGGCTGAGCTCAGATTAAGCCTCAGAGAGGACTAGTCACAGGTAGTGAGGATGTGAGCTGAGTGATGCCACTTGACCAAAAAACGAGAATCAGTCTGTAGTTCATTTAGCAGTGTAATTGAAATCCCTCTTGCTGCTGCCACAGAAGGTGCGAAATGAGGACAAACCTTGCTCAGAAGGTCTAAAGATCCAGTATGAACGGTTCTGAAGTATTATCCCCCAAAAGAAGTAATGGAAATTTTAATGCTTGAAGTTTCTGATGGAAGTATGCAAAAGTAAATGCATCCTGTCATGAAGTTCCTTTTCATCCATGCAAAAATGCAGAAATAAATTCTGTTAAAATGTCAAGTACTTAACTAATTTTCATTTTATCATACTGTGAAACATTATGTAAAATATGAGACAGTTCATATTAGCTAACTACACCCCGTCCTTCTCCTTTTGAAATCAGTATCCCAAATGTGTGTAAGGTCAGAACTTGCAAAAACCATTCCAAATAATTATATCATATTGCTGATCCAAATAATTGCAGCATCATTGAGTGTCCTTCCAAAAGACCCAAGATTTGAAAACGGACCAAAGATGTAAGATGACTCTAGATTTGAGGAGGAAGCATCTCTGACAGTATCTCTGTCAACACTCAGATGGCACAAGGGCAGGACTTGTGTGAAAGATACAGTCCTTTTCCATTGCTTCAGCTTCAGGAAGCACAGAATGTTTCATTTTCCCTAGTCCTCAACTGATACGGGAGTGGGAGTCTGGACAGGACAAGACTCTCAGAGCCACACAATGTGGCTTTTTCGTAATATATTTGGCAAACTTTAATGTTCTGCGGGATGAATCTAAGTTTTGTGTCTTTAATTGCATCTGATGGCAGCAGCTGAATATCTAATCATTTTGTAACTTTAGAGGTAATGGCTTTCTCTTCCTGCAAACGTTTATCTGAAGGGGATAATGTAAAATCCAAAAGTTCGTGCTTGGCACAGAGGGTGAGACAGTAACTCCTTGGCTTTAAGATTTTTTCCTTTTTCTTTTCATTTTTACAGCTATATTTATATATATTTCTGAGGACATTTTAAAACTGCCATTCTGTCAGCTTCACTTCATTGAAAGTGTGGCAGTCTGCCTAGGTCTTATCCAGAGTTAAGAGGAATTTCTTGTCTCTTAAATTCAGCAAGTATCAGTCTAAATCTGTCTTGAAAACTTCTTCCAAATTAACAGGCTGAGATATCAAAATACTTTTTTCCAAAATTTTAATGCTGATTCTGCATTAATACTAGACACCCTTGCCAAAACCTGAGCCATGGCATCAAAAGCTGCATTTCATACTACCGCCTGAGTGCTGTAGCCTAGATCAAATAATACAGGCATTGCTTCATGGCCAGGTTTGCTCTATCTTCCTCCAATGCTCCATGCTGAAAGGTGGAGCTGTCTTCATCACAGTGATGGCTGATCGGACATCACATGAGTGGTGCTACCTGGGGAGATATGTGGCTGCAGTTCACCCCTGAGGCCATCCCTCCCCAGCAGCTCACAGCCCTGACATTCTCGTTGAAGGGCCATGGGTGCCAGCAAGAGGCGAAGGGGTACCCTTGCACTTGCACATGGGGCAATTGTCAGTTCAGACTAAGAAAGGTCTGTTTACCAGAAGCTTCTGAAGGAAGGAAGAGATTTCCGGTGACATTTTAATACCCTTTTATGCAGAGATATTTTTAGACAGTGCTGCTGCCAGTCATATCAAATGCTTTGTGTCTTTTTGAGTTTTCACTGAACTGCATAATAAGCGTTTCAGCTCCCTGGTGCATAATGACAGTGTTATTTGCTGGAAGTCTTATTATTTCGAGTGGCCTCTTATCTGAAGATCAATTCATTAGTTCTGGCCTCTGAAGTTTAAAAGGAAACAATTGCAGTTGCTAAAGAAAAAAATTAAATTAGATTTTGTTTCAGTAATACTTACTTTCTCTAATATCGGGTACTGAAAGTCTATTTTAAGACAGAGAAAGCAGATGATCCGTATTTCAGGGCTGTAATCTGGCCTCTGACATCCACAGCTTGTCAAGATGGGTGAGAGAGCTGGACTATCGCTGAGGGAAATTTAGTTCCTTTTCCATTATTTGGTTTATCCTTGTGGTTGGAGAGTGCAAACCAATTTCCACCAGTTTCCAGGTGCTCATGGAAAGCCACCAGCAATGAGAGCTGCAAGGAGAGCTCACTTAGGTTACTCAAAGCTAAGTTTCCTCAGATAAGTAATTAGGTGTTACTCAGAAGTGTCTCAGGCTTTGGAGTTGCGTTGTTCTAGAAAGTTGTGGTTTGGACAATTTCTGTGGAAGGCTTTGGTTAAGAAAGTTGCTGTATTGCTGTTGGACTCTTGTTGGGCGAGGGGCTAAAAGCTGTTGTACAAGCAGGAAGACAGTTTTCATCCACCAACGGGTATGACATTATGCAAAAACTGGAGGAAGACTGTGATCTGAAGTCCTGGAACATCCCCCATCTTGAGTCTTCAGTGTGGATTGGTACAAAGCTATTGGCATTTTCATGGTAGGTCTGTAGAGCCACTGACTCCCATGCTGGCAAGACTTTTTACACCATAGTTCCATGGTGCCTATGATTGTTTTGAAGAACAGAAAGTTTTCAAAAAAACTGCGGAGACCAATAAAGATTGCTTTTTAAATGCAGTCTGAGTATATAATACACAGAATTTTTAAGGATAAGGAAACAAATAGTTGAGTGAGTATCTTTTCTTGTTCAGCAAAACATTTCTGTTACTAGAATGTTTTTTTCCTCCTGAGCACCTGAAGCTGACATTTAAATTTTTTCTGGTTGAAACTAATGCCATATAGATTTTTTTGGATTTTTTTTTTAAGAAAACTTGTGAAAACATAAAATTTTAAAATAATTGTCTTTAGTGAATATTCAATAAACATTTAATCAATTTGAAGTGAATAAAAAATGCACCACTCTTTTTTTTTTTTTTTTTTTTAAGTATTGCTTATTGACTCTGTAGCAGCTGGAAAACTATAGCAAGTTTAAATTATCCTCAGAAAACAAAAAGCTCCTGCCAACACATGCTGGTTATTATCAGCAGCTGCTCTATGCTGACAAACTCTTTCAGCGCATATGAGGCTCAGCTGTCCTAAATAATCATTGTAAAATGTAAACTAGATTTATAGTGATGTTAATTTCTTGTTAGATACTTAACTACTGATGTAATTCATACTGAATTTAGATCTGCTTCTTTGTTTAAGCTATAGGAAAATTATTTTAAAACAGGATTAATATTTAAGAGGTGCAAATAGCTTGTACCAGGAATTTGAAATATTGAACTGCAGTGCTTTTTTAGCAATGCACTAAAAATAATAAAATTCCCTGTTGTCATGGTTTTAGCATTTGTATAAGTGTAAAATTTGACTTTGTGTCTTTGAGTAACAATTACTGAAACTTTATAGCAATTAAAAAGTAACAAATTAATTTGGTGATATAAGCAAAAATCTTTACATGTCATCCTTTTACTAGCGGAAGTGGAGAACTTTATTGCAGTGGCAGTTGTCAAATCAGATGCTGCAATTCTGTTTATTTGCATAATTTAGTGGTGTTTGGTTTTTTAATGGCACTAGTGTACTCTTCAGCCGGAGACAACAATAAATACATGTGTCATTTATACTTCAGAAGTGTTTACAAAGACACATAGATATGGTAGATTTTTTTCAATGTATCTTGAGCCTGCTTCTTCTCTAAAATAGAAAATTTGTGATTAACTCAAACTTTCATTTCCTTCCATTACTTACCATTACATTACATTCTCTGTGATCTATTTAATTTTGCACTGAAAAAGTATAAAATATACCAGACATTCTATAAAATGTGTTGTGGCACTAAGGCTATTTTAGACCATCTCTTGCTCACATGAGAGATTGACAGAGATTTGATGGTTTCCATTCTGAGGCTTAGCCTAGAGGGAAATGTTACATTCAGCAGACTGGACTCTTGACATTTTAAGAAGTTCTTTAATATGGATTAAAAATATGCATGAGACTCCACATAGTTCTATTTCACTGAAATGACTATTGACTTTTGGACTTGAGTTTTCAGCCAGTCTGTTTTTAATCAAACTGTGATATACTGAAATACAGTTCAGGTTCTAGTTTTAAGTATAATTCAGGTGACATTCATTCAGGCTGTGTCTGTATGGTTACACAAGGACTTCAGCTGGGTAAGGCACATATTTCTTTGCTGTCATAGAGACCCAGAGTTCAGATCCCCAGCAGAGAAAAACACTGTGCTGCAACAAAATAGCTCTAGTTTGCACAAAAATAATATATGCAGGAGCATTGCAGTAGCATCACTAAGTGCAAAAAATAATCCTGGTTGTAGTCTCACATTCAGAAACCATGATTTCTCGTTTGATATGTCTGCTTCACTGAAACATGCTAAACCCTCCAAAACTTCGATGTACAAGACCTGTTCAGACAACAAGACTGAGAACTTTACAGAATCACAGAATAATTTAGGTTGGAAGAGACACTGGGGGTGTCATCCAGTCCAGCTCCTGCTCAGAGCAGAGATGGCTGGATCAGGTTTCTCGGGACCTTGTCAGGTTTGTTTCAGAGTTCTCCAAGGTCTGATATGCACCTTCCACATGTGTCCTTTGGGCAACTTGTGATGCTATTTGAACACCTTCATGGTGAATTTTCTTTTCTCTTATGTCCAATTTTATTTAAAATTCTGTGACCAGGTTTCTGTTGCCTTTCATCTAACAGTTGTGTACCTCTAAAAAGACCCTGGCTTCACTTTCCTGTTAGTAGGATGAGACCATCAATTAGCTCTCCTAGCATTTTCTTCTTTAAGGTTAACAAACCCAGCTCTGCAGGCCTTTCCTTCTATGGCAAATGCTTCAGCCCTCTGCAGGGTTTGGTGTGATATGCTCATGATGTCCTTGTGCTGGGGAGCCCTAAAATAAACAGAGTAGCCTGTCCTTTCACAAGTGTGGATAACAAAAAAGGAATCATGTACCTTGATCTGCTGGCTACATTCTTCCTAGTGCACTAACCTGGTGTGAGGGTGGTGTCATTGGTGAAAAGGGAGAATTTGTGTTCCATTTGTTGCAAACAGAATCCTGAAGGACTTTTCTGCAAGGGCTGTCCTTGTTCAGTGAGCCCCAGTCTGCCTGATTGCAGAGGGTTATTCCATCCCAGCTGCAGGACTTTACATTTGCTTGTGGAATGTATGATGTTCCTGTCAGCCAATTCCTCCAGCCTGTCAAGGTCACTTTGAAGAGCAACTTTCCAGCATCTCAACCACTCCTCCATGGTTGGGTATCCTCCCCAAATTTGCTGAGAGCATACTTTATTCTATCATCCAGGTTGTTATTAAAGACATTAAGGAGTATCAGCCCAGTATCATTGCCTCAGGGATACCAATAGTAACCAACAACCAGCTGGAGTTTGTACTGCTGAGCACAGATTGTGAAACCAGTGCTCCAGTCATTTGTCTCACCATTTTTCACCTGTGTAATCTATCATTCACCTACCTGGTTTGGCTATAAGGATGCGGTGGGAGACCAAGTTAAAGACAAGCTTCCTAGTCCTGTCTCCTTCCCTAACTAGTCCCTAGCAGCCCATGAGTTACGGTTTACTTAATGCTGTGTCTATAAATGACCCAAGTTCAAGATCCTGCCCACATTCCTACTGCATAAGCAACAGTAAACCTTTCATACTTGTGATTTCTGTCAGCTTCAATTTTATATAAAGTAATAACTATACATCAGCACAGATAACTGAACCAGGACCTCCAATTTCATTTATCTGTGCCATGAGAACTATGCTGCAAAGTCAGTCTCAGTAGACCTTCCAGTTCTATAGTATACATGGCATTGGATCCATAATTCATTGAATGAAACTAACCTGTAGTTCTGCAGTTTTAAAAAGAAAATAGGATGAAAGCAGAGAAAAATAAACTGACTTTGTAGCTTTGTTTATATGTGATTTGTCTTGGTGAGCTGTTAATGTGTATTCAGTCAAGCCCAATGAGTTGATGCAATTTGAATTAAGCTGTTTTATCCAGCCCGAGGAGCTGCAGATTAGTCTAAGAAAATTTGGAGCAAAGAAGAGATACAGGGTGAGATAAGAGGGGAGCAGCAGGTCTGCTCCACCCTTCCCAGTATCTTTATTTCCAATGTACAGCATGAGGTGAAGCCACATCTGCAGACTAGCTGAACAAGCCACAACAGAGATCAAATATAGGGGTAAGAAGGGGTGAGGAGGCAGACAAGGTAGGTAGGTCACTGTTGTCACTAATGCAGGAGATAGACGAGTCCACCAAAAATATCCAGGGATGCTGAATCAGAAGCTGTTTCTCACCCTGGCTTCTGAGTCTTAGTTTTACCCCAGGCAACGGATAGCTGTATTTAAACTGCCATTATCTATCCAGGATTACAAATATGACTCAGGTAAAGCAGGGCAAGTAAATGCAAGTCTACTACCGGGATGTACACATAAGAAAATGAATCTACACACAAGGTTTTAGTCCTATGAAGACAGAAGAGTTTGGAGCTAAAAATAGACATCTTATCTACTTTTTTTATATCCTCTGTCACAATTCCTATCAATAGAAGAACAAAAAAATCCCAGAAAACAAACATATTAAAAAATTGCTTACTCCTTCTAGGAAACATTTAAAAGGCCAAAGACCATCACAGATATCTTTGTAAGATCAGAGTAACTGGACTGCAGGAATTAGCTTAGCCAGATAAGTATTTTTATTGCTTTAATAAGAAAGTAAATAATTCATTTAAAAAAAAAAAAAGCACATGTCTGAAGTATTTGCTTTAAAATATTTTGACTTTAAAAAGCCTGAAGGACTTTAGATTATAAGGAGCCCACTGTGATTCTGATAATGAAAACCTAGAAAACTTTACTAGTCTCTTCTTAATGGTATGTTTTGTAACACACCAAAAGCTGTAAAAAGTTCCTACTGTCTAGCAGAAATAATTAAGCTTACCATGTTTTATAAGTGGTGCTTTCAAAGTAAAGCATGACCTTAAATACGTGTTTTTTTGAATCTTCCTGACCCTTCTCCTCAGACCATTTGAAACCTTTGAGGTAAGCAGAAGTTGCAGGTGTTCAGCAGCCTTAGAAAACTCTGGTAGCATCTCTGTAGATTGAAATCTGAAGCTGTTACTGCAAATTGAAGATCAGAAGATGGACACAGCAAAGCTCAGAGATTTTGATGGTGTACAGATGACAGCAGAGCAGCAAAACCAGAGTTAGAGTTCCAGAGTCCCCAACACTGTGTTCAATTACACTAGATCACACTGCCTTGCCAGAATAGAAATACACACAAAAGGCATACTGGCACTAAAATACTTCTCTTTATTTCATGGAGCCTTTCACCTACAGCTCTTTCCAAAGAAATTGGCAAGGGTTCAGACATGGCAGTAGCAAGGTGACAGATGTGGCACCAGTGAGGTGCATAACATCTCTGCATATCAGAGAGAATGTATCAATCAGGGCTGGCAGCTGCCATGGAGCACCCTGGAGGCAATCCTTGACCTTATATAAAAACTACACCATGTAGCACCTCATAACTGAACTGAAACTCTAACCAAAATTATCTCAATTAAAGACCTGCATGAAATTTCTTGTGCTGGCAGCAGTAAGGGTTGGAGTCTCGGAGTGTGTGGGGCAAAGTCTGGGGCTTGTTTCTGCAGCACTGGCTGTAACCTGGGTGCTGGTGTGGAGAAGTGAGCAGTTCTCAGCTCAGCCCTGGCTCTGGGCAGTGTCACTGGACATGTAATCCAGCTGAAATACACATTCTTTCCAAAAGGGCTGGTTTTTTTCCAGGCCACTTCCCTCCTTTGGACTGAGACTGGTAAAAGTGTGACTACAGGATGACTTGTTCAGGTCATTGGCCCAAAAGATTGTGCTTGTATGGTTTTATTACAAGGTAGGTGGTAAGAATGTGCAGTGAGGAGTGGGACAGCTGTGTTTAATGTCCATCAGCAGTGTTACTGAATTAAAAGCAATGACTGTAGCTGCACAAAGGCAAAAAAGCATCTGGGTGTATTGGATTTGTTTGCACGTTTCTAATGTGTCCTTATGTCATAACTCAGCAGAATTATTTAAAATTGACATTTCAGAGTATCTTAGTTGGAAATCTAAATAAAATATGGCAAGGTTATGGACAGAATGTATTTAAAATCATCATTCACATTTGTTTACAAGAATTCTGGGTAAAATCCCTTTTTTCCCTGTGAGGATTGTACTGCCTTTGTTATCTGTGGTCCACTGATGTTTGCAACTCTCTTGATTACTATTGAAAAGCAGTTTTTAAACACGGTGTTTCATTCTTAACAAAAGTTCCCTTGAAACTGGCAGGGCTAAAGGATTTAAAGGTCTCATTCTGAAATGCAGATCATATCTTTTTATTAAGAATTTCTTTGTGGATATTGGAAATGTAAAGTTGACATTTCAAGAGATATCAGCACAAGCAAAGCATATAGTGCTTAGGAAGAGAAAAGCCAGATTCTAGTGGCATTATTCATAAAGAGAAATATTGGAACCTCATGTGAATCAGCAGGTAGGAGGCTGCAATGTGCTAGTAATATCATAGTGCTCTTTGAGCATGTTTGGAAAATGCAGAAGTTCAGAACAGGTCTAAGATCTTGACTTAATTGCTTACCTATCTGCTAGTCTGATTTTTCTCCTCTGTTTGCTTTACTTTCTTGCGTTATCACTCTCTACCATAAGAAATAGCAACACAGATTTTGGCCCTATGTTTTGCATCTGCCTACAGAGATAACTTTCCATAACTGCCATTTTCATTTTGGTATTTTCCCCTTCCTTATCACACTATGCACATGCTCCCTCTTCCAAATCTGCTAAGAAAGTATGCTAGCAATGTGCCTTTACATGTTTGACAGAACTCCAGCATGCATAAGATCACTGATCATTAAAAAAAGCTGTCTAAACAAAATCTTCCTTTTTTTTTTTTTTTTTTACTTTATGAACATTTTTTCAGTGTTCATTTTTTTTGTTTTATTTTGGCTGCACAGAGTTTGCTTGTATAGATGCCCCTTTCACCCTTTTTATTTCTCATTTTGCTTCCCTGATCTGTAAACAAAATGAAATGGAAATATGCCTTTAAGCTGACCATTAAAAAAAAAAAAATCATGGATTTGGAATGTTTTTGTTATGTATCAACCATTGTTAAAAATACAAGTTTTATATTTGGGAGCCTTCAATGCTGCACACTTACAAATCAGAGAGATGAACACTTGTCTGCAGACACACTCATGAGCAAAAATAGCACGTTCCCAAGTGGTATCATTTGGGGAGGCTGTAGTACCAATTCCCTGGCAGCTGGGAAGGCAGGACAGAGTGCAAGGCAGCACTAACAGAGCTTCTCTGATAGAGGGAAACTCATCACAGCCCTCTAGAAGTCCCCTTGGGGGCCGTGTGCTGTCCTTGGCAACAGCCTGACCCTACAGGTCAGGCTAGCAGATTTTTCACAGTATCAGGAAAATTTCCTAGTTTTGTAGTGTTATGGTGATTTACTTCATTTAAGGTGTTCTCAGATCTTCTTCCTTCAGACAAGTGTGGTTTCTTGTCCATAGTTTGTTCAAGAATGGACCCTGCCCATAGGAGTGTGGCTGCTTGGGAAGTCCACACTACCACATCACACATTTGCATGCATCCTTCTGTAATTTTAGTTATTTTGGCACTGTAATAATACATGTGGAATTAAAGCTCATCGAAGGTAGACTGAATTATGGATTCTTGTCCACCCTGTGTACGTTCTAAGACGTTTGTATTACAGGACAATCCAGCTATACAAACACAGAATATATGCTCAATATGCCCTAAATAACTCTGTGCCATGCTGTGTGCCATAGAGAAGATGAAATTCATCTATGCAAGACACTCTGTACTGCTGACTTCTGAGCAGGAGAATTTTGGGAGTGCTCCAGCAACAATAGATCCATCAGTCAGTCACCTGTTTCCTTCCTCACTCCTGTGAGGTTTATTGCCATTTCCACCAGCAGATGTCCCAGCTTAGACCCATGCAGGAGAGCTCTGCCCTGTGGACACCCAAGGGCAGCAATCCAGGCAGGTCAGGGTATCACAGCAGGCTCTTAGGGCCTTAGACCCTGCAGGAAATTGTGTGACAGTTTATCGTGGGCCACCGTGGTTCTCCCTGCTAAGCTTTTGGGTGACACGGTAACTGACAGACCTTTGGACCTGCACACTCCCTGTAGTTTTGTGATAGCTGTGGCCAGGTGCAGAGCCAGTGCACAGAGATGGATTGTTTGTTCTGCAGTGGGTTGTGCCCTCCTTGCAACATGGTGTAGATCCAGTCTAGGAGGTATTTGTGGGGTATTACAAAACGGCTTGTGACCCAAGACAGGAATGGTGAGATCATGAGCACTGAGGGACCGCTGGGACAGCAGCTGTTGCCTGTTGCAATCCCTGTGGCACAGCTGCATGCAGACAGGAATGTCTGGCACAGAGGGAGTGCACCAGTGAGGGGATTACACGTTCATGGAGATTAAGGCAACCATCTAGTAGTTTTGCATAAGGCTCTTGAGGTTAGCCAGAGGCAACCATGCAGATGCAAGTTTTGAACATCATTCCAGCCCAGAAGTTAGGTGCCATCACCCCACTGTCACAGGCTCAAAGAGTGGCTGCCTTGCTGTTAGAAGTCAATAAGCAGTTGACCCTGTGGGGATTTGAAAGAAGACCCAGGTGTAATGAACTAGTAGCTAGTATGTAAGATACTTGTTTGCCTCAAGAAGAGTTCTTTTAGGTTAGCTGGGCTCACTTACACTAACTAGGATCTACTGGCAGTGTGTGGTGCTGGCATGCCTAGGAAGTCTGGCATTTACCTGCTTGAGGAGAAGTAATCTCCTTTTGCTCTGAAGAGAATAATTACCTTTCTCAGTGTCTGTACCTGCAATTACCTGCTGCTTTTGTGTATGAAATTGCATCATGGGATGACAGCAACCAGAGGAAGAAAATCCTATCACTGTTTTGGCTGGTGGAGAGAACACTTGTCTGACTGAAGGCTAGGTGGTGGTGCCTACAAAGGTGCCAGTGTGCTCAGTGTCTTCAAATGTACCCAGAAATTGCAGTTCTCACTGCAGCCACTTAGTACCACTATAGCAGGGAGTGCAGTGCTTTATGATTTCACCATTCTTTATTTTGACACTGTTTATGTGTCCCTGTTTGAGACTGAAATATGGTTAAAAGCTCTGGATACAGGCTTGTGCCACTTCTTTCTTAGCTAAGCTCTCAGAAACTAGTATAGTTATGGGTCATAACATTTAATTAAAAAGTAGGTAAGCATTAAAATACTAACATTCCAAGTGTCCTCATAACAATTAAGTGGTACAGAATAGGCAATAGAATTGGGAAGTGCAGAGTCCTTTGTAAGCTGAGCATCATGCAGTGACCGATAATGGAAGAGGAGTCTCCAGCAGGGACACTGCCATCAAACACAGTCTGTAGAGACAGGAACTCTGCATAAAAGCCTGTCCTAATTTGTCTGATAAAAGCTTCCTGTCAGATTCAAGTGCAAACCTTCTCCACCTAGCCTCTTTGTAGGACAATGTGTGCATGGTGGGGGGAGCATTCAAGAGCCTGTTCAACAAGTGCCAAGTGCAATTTGTTTAATGCCAAACCTGCTGTGTGAGGTTAAATGTATGTGCCAATGTCAAATATCTTAATCTGAGCCCTAAGTACTGATATAACTCTTTTCTCACATGCATTGTCAAAGTTAGGCAGTGTATAAGTTCAACAAAGCTTGTGTCTTACGGTGTCTTCTTAATGAATATCATTGCATTGCATATTAACTGCCTCTGCAGTGTCCTTATTAAAAATTTAGCTTGCTATTTCTACAGTAAACAAGATGGTGCTTGCTTTGCAATAGATAACACAAACTAGTTCTTGAACACCAGCCCCAGCAAAGCCTTGTTTGTGGTGAGTTTGCACGTCAGGGTTCAGCTTTGTGCAGATTTTCTTTGGCTTAATGAGGATTGACTTTGTGCTGAAGCCTTTTCTTTAGTGAGCCACTAAGAGGCTCTCTTTCCATTACCCTGCTGCTGATTTTCACAAAACTTTTAAGAGTTTAATACCTTTGAGCCATCTGCCTCTCTTTCCACTTCAGCCAATTCATTCAAAAGTTATTGGTGGAGGCAATGAGGACAAGGAGCCTGTCACAGAAAGGGAGACAGACCAAAAACACAAAGCCTGGCTGTGTCAGTGGCATTTCCTTAGGAAATCATAGATTGCACCAAAAAAAATCTTACAAAAAATCCTTGTAGACTAGATCTCTGTCATACAAGTTTCTCCAAGTTTTGAATTAGGATTGGTATATAAAAATAGGTAGAAGATAATTTCACCCTATAAATGAGAGCTTTCTCCCATTTTTCAAATGCAGCATGAGAGAAAGCCCAGAACAAGGCCTGAGACGAAGAACTGGTATTTGGTCAAAAAGCTGCTCAGTTAGAGGAACTGTCCAGCTGTGGCAGTGGGATCTACTTAGAAACCAGCACCTAATGGACATGGACATCTGACTTGCCAGCTCACAGACCTCTTCTGCAAGGCCATCATTAACATTTCATGTTGTCATATCTGTCCAGGAACTCTGGCATTACCTGTCGAGTTCAAATCTGCTCACATTAAGTAAGTCTCTTAAATCAGCCCATGTCAGCTCAGGAAACCGTGCTATTTGCATTGCAGCCACACTACTATTGCTTCAGGCTTTCAACAGTCATTTGACAAAATAACTTCAGTGCTTCAAAAAGCTTACAGTAATGGCTCTAACCCTTATCTTTATGCACCGTGTAGAGTTCCACCCAAACAAAGGAGGTTATGTTGAGCAACTGAGTGAGTCATTGTAGGTTCCAAACTGAGCATAGGCTTAGGAACAACATTTGGTTACAACAGATGGGAGGAGCACATGCTAAGAAAGATATAACTATCAGCATCTGAAAACATAGCAAGGCCAGAGGCAAATGATATGTACATATGGCTTCTGTATGAGTACATACACAGTACGTTCTTCCACACTCAGTAATTTTAAAAATATTAAAACAGTGCCTGGTGGGAAATTTAGGTTTCTCATGTTAAAAAGTGATATACCATTTCATTAGATAGTAAACTGAGACTGTAATATAACATTTTTCTCCACTTTCCTTATAATAGGGATAAAATATTCTTAGCCATAAATATCAATGGACTTTAGTCATAACTGAATAGTTGCTTCATTATGTTACTGTACCTCAGCAGGGAAGTCTTTGTGACCATATGGAAAGTCCACGCCCAGGGCTGACTAGGAATGCCTGATAATCCCACAGAACAGGTCACCAAGTGTCACTGGTGGTACTCCTAGGCATCTGAGAAACAGTCTGGTGCTGCAAAAACAGAATTTTCATCTTGTGTGTTTGTCATATGGGATGTGGCAACCATAGCAAATACCCTGTATGTGGATCAGACACGCTGGTCAGAGGTCAAAGCAAGCTGGGGCTTCTTTCCCAATGGGGTCCCATGTCAGGACCCTGGAGGCCTAGATCCATTAGGTGACACCCCAATATAAACTTTACCCTTTGGGCTGCTTACCTATTTGTCATCTCTACACTTTCTGATTTATTAAATTATGGTACAACACAGTGGAACAGATACAGTTAGCCTTTCAGCATTAAATCAATTTTGTAATAGTTTCATGCCTGGAAATTAATTTAAGATCTGTATCACCACCCAGGCTGAATCAGGCCAGAGGCATTGGGTGTATTTACCCAAGCATGGTGTCTCAGGCACAGGCAGCCCTCCGCACCAGGTATGAACAACATCTCTTACCTACCCCTGCAATGAGCAGGTGCTTTCATTCAGTGGCAACAGCTTAATAGGATTGCAAAAGCTGTACATGCCAGTCATCCCACTGCAGGGTAGTTTCTAATGGCCTGCCTCTCTGTTGTGTCTCATTTGTGGAAGAAGCCATCGCACAGCTCATCAAAGTGAATTTAGCCCCATTTGTACTTGCCTGTCAACTGTCTAAGCTCTTGTTTAAGCATTTCACTTATCACAGCAAGGAGGTACTAAAGGTTGTTATAGTCCTGTCCTTTTTAATTACAGCTGGACAGCACTTTAATAAATGGTGACAGAAGTAAACAAGTTTCAGAATAGAAAATGAAGGATTGTATTATACTGGAGGTGTTATTTAGCATCCCACAAATCAGTCAGCTGGTAGCTATAATATGTTGCTGCTGAGGACCTGTATTAGCAGTAGCCTTGTTTCCAAGGCTTTGATATATATATATAGTCTTTGCTACCTTATTAATATTCACAGGATGAGAGAAATATAGCTATGAGTATCTATCTAGCAATAGACCATTTTGAAAGACACAAAAATACTGATTTCTGTTTTGCAGTGTTCAGTCATGATTAATTTCCCCATACCAGTTGCCATAATTAACTTATAGCTCTCTCTCCTGAAGGTGAACAGATGATAGCACATCACACAGGCACGTCTTGTTGTGCAATGAGTAAACCCAGACCTTACACTCCAGCTCCCACCTTTTAATGGAAGTGAAGAATATAAATATGTATACATGTAAAATCAGAATGGACTCAGATGTTTGTGGTGCTGACACACCCAGGAGTCTGAATTACTGAAAACCTGGGTAATGAATATTTTCTGACAGTGTGTGGTCACTGAGAGCCTTTATGAACCTTGGTGGCCCCAGGATCCAGATGCTGCTCAAGCCATCCACATGCTGGGGCAG
Source organism: Regulus satrapa (assembly GCA_013396955.1). Lineage (NCBI taxonomy): Eukaryota > Metazoa > Chordata > Aves > Passeriformes > Regulidae > Regulus > Regulus satrapa. Next base: position 300,474 of record VWZN01019096.1, read on the forward strand.
ATGCAACTACTTAGAGGTACTGAGAAGACCCAGAGGCTGTCACAGCTCCAGAGAGGCTGGGGACAGAACGGAGCGTCTCAGACTGTAAATTAAGTACTTTGGATACTCCATGTCACTCTAGTGTCCCACACTAACCCAGTGAGAAAATCAGGTAGCTCAATGCTGTTCTGCATTACTTTTATTTCTCTTTTCATGTCTTCATATCTCTGAAGTAGGATTTTCTTCTAACTTGGAGTATTCCTTAGAGCTCAGTGAGAACTGGGAAATATTTCCTAATACTGAGCAGTTATAGAGCTTTTTTGGATAGCGGTCCTGCAGTCCACCCATGTCATATGTGTGTCTGGTTTGAGAACCAGTCTTTGAATTTACATTTACATGCATGAAAATCACCTTTGGACTGAGATTAAGCCCAGAAAGCATCAGCCCCAAAGGCACTATCTTGACAGAACTTCTAGGAAATGTAGATGAGGGTTAAGAACTGAATTTATTGTTGAGCAATTATCTTCAAAGCAGCTAACACTAAACTAATCTTCTGCAGAAAGCGATGAAGCTCTCTTGCATGGGGGAGACAGGCTGCAAAAGTCTCTATTAACTGCAATTTTGTGCTATGCTCTGTCTTCAGCAGTGGAAAAATGGGCTGAGAATAGGCAGGACAAGAATGAGGGACACTGGCTGGAGACTTGGGCTTGTAGAACTCTCGCAGCCAAAACTTCTGAGTGAAGCTACTCCTGGTAGGAAGGGCTGCTTGGGTAGGCTGGGGGTGGTTCTTTGCCTTTGGAGTGTGAGGATCTTCTCTGACGCCTTTTCCCCTCCCAGGAAGATTTAATTCAGGTTTGAGCAAGTAATGTCAGTGCCCAAACTCATGTTCAGACTCATGTCCAAATCATTCTCAAGCACTCTGATGAGTCGTTTTTGTGTGAAATGACAGGCTGGGAGTTCTGTCTTGTAGTACGTTATTAGAAAGGAAGGGAGTGTCCCCTGCTTTCAAGAAGAGAGAGGCTTCCTTCATGTTTTACTCATCAACAAAGATTTATTATATCCAAAGAAATGTTTTTTCTTCTTAGGCTTCAGTTTTGGAAAACAACACTGGTATATTTTCAAAGCCAATTTAGTTCTTATGGTATACAGTTTAATACAACAACTCTGTTAGGAATATCTCTCTGCAAGACATAGTACTGATTTGAAAACCTTGGAAATCTTCCTTAAGTTTGATTTCATTTTTTATTATAATAAAGTGCTGAATGTATATTAAAAGGCAGAAATCCCAGATGTGATGGTTATATATCATTTGAATGACAATAGAATGAGTTAAATGTGCTTGCATTTAAAAGATAATAGAATTGTGTCCTTGCAGATTAGGTAGTAGAAATGTGATTAAGGAGCTACTGCAGTTTTTAAAAGCCTTCTTGTTACAATAAGAAAGAGAAAACAAAACTTAGTGCTTGGCTTCATTTTATTTGGTTAATCAGCAATTAGAAAGTTGAAAACAAGTTGGTACCCAGCTCTGTAACTATCCTGGGAGTACAGTTGAGCACTCAGAACACGACAGACTCATTTTTATCTCCAGAGGAAGAAAATTGTTGCCATAAACCATTCTTTACTGGAGGCAAAATCACTATTTGTTGCTCGATTTCAGTGTTTCTGGTCCTGGTCTCAGTGCTGCCCCCTTCCCAGGAATCTAGCATTCAGTGATTTGTAAGTTTCAATTAAGTCACTATAAAAAATGAGTAGCTTGAGGGCACTGGTTTATTACTAGTATCCAACTCTGTTTTCATTTACTAAATGACATTCTGAAAGCTTCTATTCTGAACATAATCACCTTAGGGTATGCACTGAGCACAGCCCTGGATGATTCAATTATTTCTGAATGCTCTTCTCTTCCCAGAACATAGGGCTTCGCACATTAGCAGCATGTTTAGTGTTTGACACTCATTCTCTTTGCACTCATCGGGGTTTTCCCAGGAACAGGCTGGAAGTATACAACTTGCTCCTGCTTCTTGAAAATGTGCAACCTTTATGTCTCTCCTCAAAGTCGCTGACTTCCCCAGATGTCTGTGTTAAAGCTGACATATATTTTAAAATTTATATTTATATTTGTTTCTTTAAAACTGTGCTTTCTCCTTAGAGTTTATGAAACCTTTGCATGCTTCTCATAAAGTTTAATTATGGAAATTTAGAGGACATACTTTGTCCACGTGAATTGAATGTCAGACAAAATACAGTTTCCACAGAGTTTTCTGGGAAGCTGCTGTAGAGAATCATAATCACTATCAGCATGTGCTGTTTCCAAAACTGTCTCATATTCTGCAGGACAAAAACACTCCAGACCAAGAGGTGAACCATGAACCTTAGAACTACAGCAAGTCTGCAATTCAGACAGATCAGAGCTGTCAATAAAATTGCAGACTTGTGACAATAAGTTATGTAGATAAGGAAAAAATGCTGAAAAGAAGGAACATGTCAAAGCCCATACATCTTTTCTGAAGGGACATCAGTGAATGTGTTAACAAGTGCTGAACTTCAATATTTTTGATTTTGTGAGATTTTCCAAATATCAGTTAATTTAACAGGCAATTTCTGAGTAACGGGACAACAGCCTCTGGCAGAACTGCTGTGTATTTGAGAGTTTCCTTAGTCATTAGTGAAAGTCCTTATCAGCAGTTACCCAGTGCAATTCTGTGCACTGCTCTCCCCTGACCCCCCCCAGCTGTTGTGGTTCCATTGCAGTGCTATGCTGGGATATGCCATATCTCTGAATGGGCATTTCTCCCTCCTCTCTAATCTAGGTACACATGCTGAAACTAAGTTTGAAGTCTTTTTGCCCTCTGCTCTGCTACTCAACACTTCAGCCACCTCAGCTTCCTCAGCTCAGTCCAAACACACCAGAGTATTTCTTGGGCACACTGGTATTTCAGTCTTTCAGACTTAAACTCTCTCAGGCCTTTTGTGGCTAAGAGATGTGATGGGCTTGAAACTTTTAGTAAAACTTCACAGATTTGATGGTATTCTGGTGAACCAACGTGTCTTTCTATAACTCAGCTGGTGAACTGCTGAGGAAGCCAGAGCTGCCAAGTCCTTGAGCTAGTACAGAACCAAATTTCCAGATTCTCCGTGTCCTATTCAGGATCCTGGAAATCGTGGCAAAGGCTTTCATACATGCAGCTCAGACTACTTGTGTTAATATGAGGGCCTTCTGAGTTCATGGACTCAAGATAAGTGACCTCAAAACACCTCAGAACTGCCAAGCCTGGAACGCATGACAGGTGCTGGCTACTCCTGATGTAGCTGTTGTCAATGACCTCGGTCTTGATTTTATCTTGAAGATTGTGTTGTTGCATCCTTGTCCTTCAGTTGGAAAATCTAGAGGCATTAGCAAAGGTTGGAGTCAAGCACTCTTTTTCTGGTATTTCTGAGAGGAATATGCTAGAATTTCATTTTGGAAGAAAATTTAGAAAAGTCACCTTTGATTCTGCAGAAAATGTGACTGAATTTCTGCTTCTCCTACATGTAGCAAGTAGTGCAGACACATAGTGTTTATGTCACACAAGAGTTTTTTTGTCCTGCAGAACTTTCCCAGCTGCTCACCAATGCCAGAGCAAGTGGAAGAACAGGAGAAATCAGTATTTGAGAGCCTCAGGACCAACAACAGCTTACAGAAGGTGGAAGCAGAGATGGCCTTACTGAAGACCAGAAAAGCCATCTCTTTTTTTCTATTTTCTAGCTTTAAAATAGATTTTTATTTAAAAAAGAACATGAGTGACACGCTAATTCTGAAAGGATGAATGTTTGTATCCACTCAAGCTTGGCAAACAAAACTGTATTACAGCTTAACTTCTATTACTTCTGTAGTGTGTGTGCTATTGCAAAAAAAAATAATAAATCAACAAACTGGGATACAAGAAGAAGTCAAGGCATGAAATATCAGTTGAGGCTTTGTGAAGGCATTGTTAAAATCTTGCCATCTGTGAAGGGGTGAGGTTTAATATTTCTTCCATCTGCAATTCAATGAACTTGTACCAATGCAAATCTGATTAAATCAAAGGGGTAGTCACTTAGTCACTTCCAATTATTTTTATTAATGACCATGGATATAATCACTGTAAACATAGAGTTTCTGACACTTAATAGAAAGATTTAACCTCATAGGCCTAAACCCATTAGTTCATTTAGCCTGGCCTCCTGTCTGTCTAATGTGTTGAAAACACATTAACATTTGGTTAATGGCCTCAATATCCTTCCCAGAAACTCACCCTGTATTGACTAGGAAACAAAAAATTTAAAAATATGTAATATATGAAAATCATATGCTTAACTTCTAATTTGAATTTGTCTGTCTTTACATTTCAGACATTCTTCTTGTGCTTTCTTTCTGGAATGAAAGTTTTTCAGTGTCATATATCACTGCATTCTGATATAACTATTTATCAAGTCTGGGTTTTTTAAATAGGCAAAATTACTGCTCCTCACTGTGTTATTACTTTATCCAATGCATAAACAATTCCTGTAGCTGTTTTTTGAAACCTCTTAATTTTTAAAAAAGGATGTCAAATCTGTTCCAAACATCCTTGCCTGTTTATTATTTTCCTGACATATCATAAGGAATCAAATTGCACAACATTTTTTCCACAGCATTACACAGCTATTTCTTCACCCAGACCATTTTGGAATCAATGACTTCATGATCACATCATCTTTTCAAAGGATGCAGTCACTCACCTGAAGAAGGAATGAGTTTTACATCCTATGGTCAGGGGCTCTTTGGTTGGATGGAGGGCAGGCAAGTGCAGGAAAGTTGCTGATTATGGGGAAGAAAATTGATTCTAAGAATTCTTTAAAATCCCTTTGTGGCTGTCCTGGGCAGTATTTTGGATTTTGAGGTTGGCAGTTCAGCAGTGTTGAAATAAAGGAGCAGGAAGCACCAGGGCTTTTGGGAGGGGATTAAGTAGCATTGCCTCCTATTTGTCAGGATGGTATCCTGTGAGGTTTATTGCTCACAGTATGGATACACAGTGATACTGCCCTGAGAGTGCTTCTATCATATTTTGTGTTTCTAGTAACTTCAGTGAAAAGACGAAAAGGTACATTTTAGAGGTAAGATCTCTTTCACATACATTCCAGTCAGAGTCAGCATCTTGAAAATCTATTCAAAGGGCAAATCATCAGCCTCTGAAAAGAGAGGCAGGAAAATCTTAAAAGCATGAAATGCAGTGATTTGGAATAAAGGAAGCTTAAAACAGACAACATCTGTTGTTTTCAATCCTGTGGGATTTTATGCCTCTTTTTTTTCCAAATCCCAGCCCTTAATGAAGAGCAATGTCAGATTTAGAAAGGAAAAAAAAAAAATATTTATACAAAATTAGAAATGTGTCTGGAAATCTGAAATCCTTGAGTATGTAAGCCAGTGTCTGCTCCAGATCTGTCTTTGCTAATGGAGAGAGGTCCAAGTATTGTGTCATCACAACAGTTTACAAGTGCTACCATATATTTAATCAGTCTACAATGGGATAAATATTTGGTGGAGAAAAAGAATTTCAATTTAATTTTTAATGGCCAAAGCCAAATACAGAATTGGACCCAGAGGCTAAGTGGAATTGCTATGGCATATACAATACCATAGGCTGCTTAAAATAGTTCTGGGAATCACACAATTTCAGGGAAATGCAAAATGTTTCAAAGAATAACCAGGGTTATTTGGATATTGCTAGAAATATTTTTTTTATAATCAACAAGGATTTAATGCTATATTTCAACATACTAAATAGATGCATATGTAAACCACCTTCTGTCAGAATGTCAGAGTAACTTCAACCTTGTTTTCCTAAAGTTCAGGAAAATTTTGTTTTCCTAAAGTTTTGGAAATTTTTTAAGCAGTTCTGAAATACTGAATCAACATACCAATGTCTTAACAATGTAATAGCTGGCACTGCAAAACTCTTCAAGTATCCTGTGTTTTCTACTTTTTGTGTTAGAAAAGAAAGTGTAAACGGAAGGAATCTGAAAGTAGCTATGACACTTGCTGTTGCTGCAGATATGAGAGTAGCCTTTTGGTAGTATAAGCTCATCACATACATTCATATATTTTTGCACGTTGTGCCATGAAGATAGACAAGTAAGTTGCTGAATTATATAATGATCTCTTAAACAAACTGATCTGCTATTTTTAAGCTTCTGGATTAAGAGAAGAATTAAGTTGATTGTGTGAAATAAACCTGAGCCACAAGTGCATCCCTGAAGATTTGAATTCTATCGTGCTTGTGAGTAAACATTCATACACCCTTAACTCTGTGAGGGAAATCAAGGAAAAAGATTTGGATGCCTTGCTAGCAGTTATATTGACTGGAGGGATCTATCTCTAAGTTATCACTGTTCCTTGCTCCGTGAGTTGCACTGATCACAAGTGCCACCAAGCCAACATCCCGTCCTCATCTGAAAGTCCAATTACCATTCGTTTTTAAGTCAGAGACCTTGCCTATGTCCTTTGCTGCTGTTGCAGCATTTCAGCTGGTCTTCAGAGTGAAGCCCAGTTGCAGCTACCTTCCTGCACAAGGCTTGGCAAATCTGACATGTCACCTCTCCCTGCCGGCTGCCTTGGCATCCACTCGGCCCTGGAGCTCCTGTGCACCCATTCGCAAAGACCTGTAAACTGCAGGTCATGTTAACCTTAGGGACCCTCCACGGTTTGCAGTCCAGGGGCACACAGCTCAGCTGCTGAAACTCTGTGTCATAGGGAAAAAGATTTTGAAGGTTGAATGCATGGCCTTCTCAGAGCTGGTGGAGCCATTGCATTTCACTCCCTAGATGTGTGCAGGGAGGACCATGCAACAGAGCTCTTTGCCTATAACCTCCCTCTTACACCCAGTAACTGTAGCCTTGTTTGCCAAGCCAAATGAAGATCAGGCAGGGGGAAATGCACATGGTGCTGAGCAAGTCTTTTCCTTTGCACATATGTACTGTTACATGCCTATAGCAATAATAATTCTAATTTGTCCATGGGCTGCACTGAGGAGTACTTTCAAGATACACATCTCTCTTAAGCTCCTTCACAGAGTCTTTACAAGCAGCGTGTGTATGGAAAGAATTCAGCAGCTCTGGAATGCATCACAGATACATTTGCTAAAGCAGTGTGTGTATGGTGTTTTTTTGTTAGTGGGCTATAAAGTAATGAAAAACTTAGTCATGTAACTTCAGCTTTGATTTCCATTCTTATTAATGCTGCTACCACATCTCTGATACAGCTGAGTTGCAGTGGTACATGAGAGGATTAGCTTGATTCCTAGCTTTATTAATGATGCTAATACTGTTATTTTATTAAGGTTCTTGGGTTTTTTTGCTTATCTTGGACTGCTCTGAGATGTTTTTCATGCAAGTAAAAAGAAGGAGCATGAACTCTGTGGTAAATCCACTGACTCAGTTTAATATTGACAGCTTTATCTGGATTTAAGCCACTGTATATAGGATCCAAATCTAAACTGACTTCTGACTGTGAGCATGTAGGATTTTTTTTTTTTTCCTCTGGTGAATTTGGTAGTATTTCAATGTTTGCAGTAGTCTTGTAAGTCTAGATGGCTTAAGGTTCAGTCACTGTGTGAGCTGGCCATCTGCTCTCAGTAATTGCAAATTCACTTCCAGTATTAATGAACTGTTCCTGTGTTCTTGCATTTCTCTGAAATGCCTCCGGCAACTGTTCCTTCCACACATGGAAAAGTCACAGCAGCTGTGGGATTCACAAGGACCTCAGTGCTTGTCTCTTGCTACACTTCTGGCAGCAAATCACAAATGCAAATAACTTTCCTAACTGCCTAATAACTGCAAAGCCATTAAGTGTAAATTCTGTGACACCAGGAAAAAAACCCAATAAACTACTTGCTTTAAAAGAGCCCTAATGGGATTAGAGACTGTATGAACACCTGGGCTTGCTCTCAGGGCTGCCTAACTGGAACATGTTAGAGATAAGGACCCAGCTTCTCCTTGAGAGTGGGTCAGGGGGACTGCAAGCTGCCCAACAGAGCTGGAAGTGTGAGGTGGGGATGTGCTTCCACATCTCCCTTCCCTCATGGTTGCCTTCATATAGCAGAAAAACAGTCACACCACTTCCCTCATTTTTCTTTTGCTAACAAACCACCAGACCTCTTTTCTTAAAAAAAAAAAA
>VWZN01019096.1:308712-396225 GCA_013396955.1 Regulus satrapa
AAAAAAAAGTTGTCTTCATTAATGCAGCCAGATCTGTCTGGCATCCCCAAGCCAAGTGGCACAGCCCAATGATCCCCATCATCATACCGTGCTGGGAGGGCTGTCAGCCTCAACCTACCAGGGAAAGGGGCATCAACCCAGTTTCCTGCAATGAGGTACTTACCAGCAGCAACCACTAAATATCCTTATGAGAGGCAAAAGCCAAAATCCTCTACTTCCACACTGAACTGCCCAAGTTGTACACTTGAACACAAACTACCTGATCACTAGTTTCTTGTAAAATGGCCATCCAAGGATGCAGTGGCATTCACTTTTCATTTTGCATCATATCTTTTGAGATGTCTGACCAGCAGGCAGAAGGTACTTAAACCCACACATTCCCCAATCTTAATAGAATATTTCACCTCAAGGTTGCCAAGTACTTGAGAGTAATACAAGACAAATAAATATACGTTTTTACTGAAGCCATTGTTTTTTATTGGGCTGCCTTGAAATTTCATTTAAGGAATGTGTGACATTTATGCTGTTTAATGATCTGTGGCGCAAGTGTGAAACATGACAGAGGTTGCAGAAGACACAAAAGTACTTAACTAATCCAGGTGGCAGCACACAAAGGAGCTTAAAATGGGACATAATTAAGCTAGGTGTATGCACAGCACAATGCCAAGTTAGATTCAACATTGCAAAAAGCAGGGCAATCAATAGCTGTGAAGAATAATCTGATCTACATTGACCCTTTGTAGTTTTCTAGATAACCTGTCACAAGCTTGCAAGCAGACAGTTAGATGTGATTTCCAGCCTTAGGCCCTGTAGAGGCCATGTTCCTGTGCCTCCTGTGGAAGTCCAGGTTTGATGTACTCCCTTAGAGCAAAGCTCTGGGCAGGTCTCCTCTCCTGATGTTCCTGTGTCTGTTTCCCCGCGTCCCTCACAGAGGGGTGGGATATTATCTCTGAACAACCAGCAAAATCCCATTTGGAGTTAAACTGGAGAAATGGAGTATTGCTTCTTTTTGTTACACTAACCCTAAGTGTTTCTCAGCGTACTGAGAAACACCTTCGGATTTCTTCCCCGAAAACCAGCCTCCACGCTGTTTTCCTGTGCACATGTGTTTGTTGTTGCAGTTCTCCGGCAAACACTGCTCATTAAATCCCCCTCATGCTTGGCATCCTTTCTGTTGACTGCTGCAGCTTGCCAGGCTCCAGTGAGCGACGTTCGAAATGCACAATTAATTTTAAAAGTGACCCATTAAATTTGGCTACTTGTTGTTTACTTTGGGCTCGTCACAGAGGAGTAGCTTCCCTTCAGCCAGCTGTAGCTTCTCGTTTTTCTCATCATCCTCCTCATCCATCTCCTCCTCAGGTTTCCAGTTGTCGGTGAGCAGAGCTGGCTGCCCACAGCAGGTCCTGCAGCTCTCACGGGCCTGCCAGGACTGGGATGCCTCGCTGCACTGAGAACGTGTAAAGATTTTAATGTCAGAAGAAAAAAATGTCTCACTTTTGTCACTTCCTCGTCTCCTCTTCACTGGGTTGTGACAGCCGAGGCCAGAGCAGAGGCATAAGGGCTCCACGGCCTCTAGTGGGCAGCGGCCAGAGCTGCAGGACTTCCCGGGCAGCGCCATGGAAAAATGCCTTTTGTAAAAGGGGATATGTTTATCCTGGTTTCCTATGGAAACAAGGCTTGTGCAAACACTCCCTCGGTGTGCGCTGTCTCCACGCCCTCGGCGGCTCCGGAGCCTGATTTCAGGTTGATTTGACAGAGGTGCGGGGATTTCACAACCAGCGCCTCCAGCCTTTGTGTCAACAGGCGCGCCTGTGTCGAGGGGGAACTGTAACGTGTTTTCTAGCAGCGAGGTTATTATTGCTCAACTTCACGGGGTACAAGACACCAAAAATAACGGCGTCAGAGAGGGTTTGCACGCATGGGAAAAGCTGCTTTGAAATCCTTTGTGGGTAGCATTCTATGTGTGCCCATAGAAATCCTGACCCCTAATTTTGTTTGATAAATTGGTTACTGGAGATTTTTAAACACATGTCTTTTCCATGGCACTGTCAGATAGTCCTGCTGGGAAGGGAGCAGGGAGACTCCAGGTTGCTGGAACTACCCAGACCATCATAGCACACTGCCTGCTTTGTTGCTCACAAACCTACACTGGTGCTTGAAAGACCCAAAACTTGTATTTTCTTTTTGTTTTTAGCTTCCCTATTTAGACTGGTTTATAACAGCAGTCATTAAATATAGCAAAAAAAGTGAAGCTCAGAGATGGATTCTTCATCAGAGTTCAGAGAAGCAGTTTCCATATGTCAGCAGGAACAAAGGAATTAATATAGACCACTTAAAACTTTCCTGCAAAGCAGCTGCACATGTGATACCTTTTATTCTCTTTGTTTTTGTTTGGCTGTATTAAAGATGGGAGAAAAGATATGGCTGGACTGCAGGTTCATGTTGGGTTAATCCAACAAGCAGTCCTTCAAGTGAGCAAACAGAAATGTGTTGTCTCCTTAATCATGTCTTGCTTTTTGCAACATTTTTGTTAGAAAATTTCTTTCTCAAGTCACAGGTTGAATGGCTTGGTTTACTTAGAGCATCCAAAAATATTTTTTTAAACATAGTGAAACGGATTTAGATTGAAGTTGTAAAAATTTGATCTGTAAATGTTACTGAAGTGGTTAGGATGAGATTTTCTTTTTAGAAGCACTTATTTCTCATGTGTTGTAAACACTTGAAATGACAGAATTGCTGGTAATGACTTTTCTGAGTTCATACCACAAATGCCAAGCCTGCAAAGATTGAAAATTACTCACATGGAACCTTTCTGCTTTGTCTTTGGATAGAGAGTATCTCACAGGGGTTTTTTTTTTTACCCTGTCATTTTTCCTAGAAGTGATTTTTGAGAGCAAAACCACAGTGCGGCCGTTTAGTGCTAGGAAGTCTTTGTTGCTTTTGCCAAGAGAGTTAGAGGACAAGACCAGTGTGGCATCATTCACCAAGTGTGGTATGCAGAAATAGGTCTGATTGGGACCATCTTAGGAGGTAGTAAAATATTGTATATAAGTTAAATCAAATATTGCTGTCTACAACTCTTCTGAGAAATCATTTCGTTCTGTTCTGTTGTACTAATGCTCTTCGTTTCTAAAACCCAGTAGTGGCCTCTGCCTTGGCTGCATTGGTTGTAAATGATAGTCTCACATGTCTGGGTACCTTCCCAGCACTGACATACATAATCAAGATCCTTATATCAAATCTCACTATGCAGGAAATTACTCTGGTAGAATCCATCATCTTCTTTGCCCAAAGCTGCATAATGTACTGCCAGTTTTTGCTTTTCTTTCATTTTTTCCCCCTCTGTAAATCTTGCTAAAAGATCTGAAGGATGATGGTAATAGAAATATGATTAGTACAGTTTTTTGTGCATGTGTGTGTTGAAAGAAAATGAGTTTGTCAATGGCACAACTGACCAAAGAGCCAAATGTTAGTTTGGTTTTGGTTTTTTTAATTATTATTTCTGAAAGGTCAGGAAGACAATGCTTCATATCTCAATCATGCTGAATTTTTCTCAAAAATATTCTTTAAATGTTTCAAAAATAAATTTTGTATCATGAATTAGTCACCAACCAGACTCATTTGCTTTCTCTTCAATCAGTGTGAGGATGCAATAATCGCAAAATGAGGGGCATCGCTAACATGGAGTTCTCATGCCCAATCCTCTAAGTGCTTGTTCAAAATAAACCTTTGATGTCTTGATTACAGCCTGTTAGTGTCCTCAGTGTCCTCAGTTAGTGTCCTGAGCAGTTCCTCAGATGAGTTGTCAGCATTTAAGCTTTCTTTTCTGCTGATGTCTGAGGCAGGGCTCTGCAGAAAACTTTGTGTTTTCTCCTTGGTTAGGGACAGTTTTGTCCTGTGATAAGAAGTACTGTTCTTAATTTTAGCAAATCCCACCTAAAAATCTCTGGGAAATGCGTGATACTCTGTGAGAGGTGTGACCGGACTGGGTTTTGTTGCGGGAGGTCCTAGGTATATGGATGTGTTTTAAAAACTTCATGTTTTCAGTGGAAGTGAAAGAGGAGGTGCTGGGTCATTTGTTTCCTTCCCAAGCTCCAGTCTGTAGTACTAAAGATAGTAAAAAATTTGTACCAGGAGATCTGCATTGTGGAGAATTCTGCTTGTCTGTTTTCCTAACTATGGCTATGAATTTTTGCATGTAATTGTGAGAGTTGAGTTGCCATAGGGTATTGAAGGCTTAACATCCTTCACTCAACAAATATACTTTCTATGAAGGGGCTTTCAGATGCTGGGAATGTTCTGACCTTAATTTTTAAGTGTTTGCATGTAGATGCTGTTATTTATTTCTGATCTGGAAAAGTGTTTTGGTCAGGCCTCAAGAAAATTAGTATCAGTAGCACATCAACTTTTGAGATTCCAAATATCCTATGGAATTACTTTGATATATTTGACATAGTCTCAGATTCTGCTTGCTCATAAAGAGATGTTTGGGAAGATAGAAGTCTTGGCAGATAAATTACCTGAAATAGTCACAGACCTGACATTGAGAGCACTTAGTGCTGTGACACAGTCAGTTGCCTTAACTACAGCTGCTGTGGGAGACAAGAAATTTCACCCTGGGCAGTGACCATACCTGTTTCAGAAACTTCAGCAGTCCCACTAAAATAACATTTGGAAAGAGGCCATTGAAGTCTTAGGCAGCACAAGATGTGTTCTTGGCTTTTTTCTGCTCCCCAAGCCAGTGGTGCTCTAGCAGTTGGCTGGGTATTTGTGGAACACTCTGTTTCCATATGTATTAGTGCTCAAAACCATTAAGTGTTCCACAACTCTTTTACAAGAGGAGTAATTACATCCTGTTGGCAGAAGTTACTCCCACTGTTTAATTTGGAAACCGTGTTCTTTGCTTCCAGCCTTGTGTTGTTATACAGCAGAGTGGCTTAATTTTCTGTCCAGGGTGGTGACACTTCTCTCAGACATGTGCATGGGGAATGATAGTGATAGTGGTGCTGTCCCTCAGGATGACATTTCAGGTTTGTCTGAGAACAAGTTAATTTTAAATGGCGCTTCAGAAATCCAACTTTTATTCACAGCAACAAAAATATCTTTTTTAGCTCTCATTTCCCTGTAGAAGGGTTGCTGGGCCAGCCCTCGGGTGCTCTGGGTCTTGAGGCAAATGCTGATGCTGAACTTTTCTCTCTTGCTCTGTCCTTTTAAAGCCTTTTATGTACAGAAGGAAACTAGCACTACAGATGATTATTGTCTACTAATGATGTTTTTAATTACTGATTTTCAGGACATCAAATTAACTTTCTGCTGAAAACAAGAATTTTTTTTTCCCTTGAAGCAAGCCAGTGATTCATATTTTAATATTAACTTCTTAAAGTTTTGACTCATGCAGCAATTCCAAGAATTTTTGTTTCTGAACTCTGAAGCACTTTAATATGCTAATGAAATACTGTGCCTCTGTCATCCACAAAGTGAACCTCATGTTAAACAGGGAAGGATGCTGTCACTGAAGCATGGCAAGTGCCATTTTCAGGACCCTCGAGATGCCTTGTCACACTGCGTCACCCCCTTAGTGGGGGCGTGCAGCCACACTGTCCCAGGGCCTGCCTGCAGGAGCACAGAGGTGAGGGGGAGATGCCACTGAATCAGGCAGAATGGCACTGGTGGTCCTTGGGAAGGGAAAAATAGTGGGAAACATGCTGGGCCTGTAGACAAGCAGGAGATTGGCAGTCCTTTGGTCACATGATAAGTAAAGGAGAGAGGCATTGCTTGGCTTTCATAAGCGAGACTCAAGCTGTAGAGTCCAGAGCTGAGAAACATTTATGTTGGCTATTAAAGGGAACACATGTGACACAGAAATATGCCATGCTAACTCCAGAGATTTTCCAGCAGGAGAAAGACTAAATGAGGACCAAATATGAATGAGAGAAGTTTTCCCGAAAAGTAAGTTAGGTAATGCATATTTTCATTCTTTGGAGAATGTGTTTGATATTAAAATGCAAAAGTATATGTCTTTCTCATCAGGTAGCGATAGCACAACTGTCCTACTTTACGTATCAACCACAATATTAAATGAATGACAAATAGTTCAGAATCTCCTTGGGAAATGGCAGTCAAAGCATCTACTGCATGCAATCTGCCCAGGAGAAAATCCCCTACTCAGCATGTTATTATTACAGTTTTCTATTTTAGATAGGAAGTTTTCCATTTGCTTTTTTATTTTGATTTTGCCTCAAAATATCCATTTTGATGCAGAGTATCAAATAATAATAACCCTCTTTCCCTCTTTTCTTCTTGCTGAAAGTGACGCAGCACTTTATGTTCCCTCATCTCTATATCTTATTGAATTCCATCATCTTTAGGAGAAAATATGAGTGTGTTTCTGGGGAAACCTGAAAACAGCGTTTGTCCATTCCTGGTAGCACAAAGTAAAACCTTTTACTTTTTAAAAGTAAAGCCTCAAGTTCTCCTCCAGAATCTGCCAGCATTAGCAGAGGACCTGAAATAAGAAAGTGGGATGAAAGGAAGGGGTCATGCAGTGGGGCACTGGCTCCATGTGCCCCTCCTCTGCGGGCAGCTCAGTTTGCAGTTGTACTGTGGTTATCAGTGGAGTGGTAGCGTGATTAGGGAACAGCAGCAGGAAACGCTGGCAGAATCTAGGAGGCTGGCAGTTGGGAGAAACAGAGGAGATCAAAAGCTTGAGTGCGTTTGCAGACTGGAGAGTAATTGCGAGTCACTCCTGAAATGTGGGCTGGCAGTACAGCCTGGCCATCGGCTCTGCCTGGCAGTGTATTACCATGGGAGAGGTGAGTACATGGCACAGGGGGGCACATCTGCAATGCTGCGCTCACTTCTCGTGATCCAGCCCCCATGATTCAGCTGGCATCAGGGGACTCAGAAAAGCTGTTAGAGGGGAAATGGCTTCTTGTGGCAAAGGAGACTGAAACAGGGCTGTGCTTCAGCATCCAAAGATCTCCTGGCTGGTCTTGTTGTCTTCAACTGGATGGTGAAAACTAATGAGGTGGATTTGAGATGGAGGATCCAATTTCAGCTCAGCTGCAGAGAAGTTTCAGCTGAACATGGATGTTCAGACTACCAGAGAAGGAAGGCTGCAGAGCAATGGTGCAGAGGACCTGTAGGCAGACACAAGTGCTCGTTTTCATAGATAAGCATCTTCACCTTGCTCACCCTTCCATCAGTGTCCTCATACCTGTTGTTTCTTTTCAAGGAACTCAAGGCTTTCCCACATCTGTCTAGTGTCTCATGCATTCTGTCTTAGCAAAACAAAATCCGACAGTAAGACGAAAATATGTGTTATTGAATACCTTAGAGTTTTAAGATGCAAAAGGCAAGATTATAATAATTCTATTTAGCACATTATAGACAAATGCACTACAGTCAGAGTGCCTTTAAACTGTTAAAGTTTTCCCCAGACAGCCTCATGGTAGAAAGCTTGACATATTAAATATATAAAATTCCCAAAAACAGTTAAGGGCCAAGCCAGCAGGGCTATCCTGACTGCATGGAGGTCTGAGCTCTTTTAGTTACAAGTCATTGGGGGAAAATGGCCAGCCATTTATTCCTTCTCCTTCCCAGTGCAATTATGGGGAGCTGAAACAATTTGTGAGCTTGGTGTGCCAGCAGGGTCTCAGAAAATCTCACAACCATCTCCAGGTGAGGGGGAAGTGACTGCTGCGCAACAGTGACAGGAGGGACTATCCTGCTGTCCTTCATCCCTGGGACAACATCTGTATTACCAGACAACTAGTGAGGGATCCCACAGTCAGGAAACACAGGCAGACTCATGTTCACACTGCTTAGGAAGAAGTTGTTAGAAGTAGTCCAAAACAGGGACCAACAATGCAGGGGTTGTTTCCTGGGACCTGAGCTCATTCCATGGCCTTGGGTTCGACCGTATTGGGCTGCTGTAGGGCTGTGTTCACAATCAGAAAGTCGTGTGGTCCAGTAAAAGATTTGCAGAGAGAAAATGTCCTGATAAACCATCATCTATGCTACCACATTTTGCTGCCGTATTGGGAATTTACTCTAGCTTGAGCCTGTGAACTGGACACTCATTAGTGGTAGCAGCAGATCTTCCCTTTCATCCCCAAAGAACTAAACCACATGGAGGATGATCTAGAATAAATATATTTATTTCCACCTGCAGCAAACCTTTTTTCTTGTTATTCAGGTGATGGGTCAGCTTTCTCAGGGCAGAGAACAAGCAAATCTCACCCTCTGTTCTATAAGCATTGCTCCAGACATTAAAAAAAATGCTCTATAAAAGTCCTTGGAAGATCTCCATCCATATAGTGCATGTCACACCATGGTATTGAGTGTTTAATCTCTTTGGAAACCTTTGCTAGAGATTAAAAATTCTGTTATTATTCAAGTGGATATGTACTACTGATGGGTCTCATTTATGGATTTTCAAGTATACTTTAAAGGTCAAACAAGTAATTTTAATCGGCTATGTGGGGTTTTTTGACAGCTGATAAGTACTGAATGTGCTGCAGCACCTGGAAAGCAGATTTGCTATATTTACCATTACATATTTGGATTGGGTGCAGGGATAGTGCTCTGCCCACGCTCATTTCTCTCTCCCATCATCAAATTACTGTCACTGATCAACCAGTGCGTCCACAGGAGAGCATTGTCATTGCAGCACTTCAGGTCTGAGTCACAGCTTGGACAAGGGCCCAGAACCTGTGTCTTATGGCTGCTGCTTGAGAGTAGTAGCTGCATCAGAGTGGCGTTGTCCTTGGCTCAGGGCTACTTAATCCATACTGCTTTCTCCTGGGCTGCCAGGCTAGTAACCATTTGGAAATTAGTGTGCTGTGGTTGTGCTGAAATTCTTGTGTGCATGTCACTCATGCCGTGGTGGTGGAGATCACAAGGTGTCAACTGACTGTCCTCACTTACTCTCTGCAGAACTGAAAGCAAAGAAAGTGAGAATATTTTCAACAATATCAGTCATGGACTGGGAGCAAGACTTGGGCTTGGGTGCTCAGTGGCGTCAGCTTTTATCAGATGAACTAAAGGGCTGGCTGCAGTGCTTATGGGAACAGCAGTACCTACGGGGATGAGCAGACCAGCCCCAGAATGAAACAGAGGAGATTCTTCAGCTTAGGGGGAAAAAAGTCAAACTGGATCTGACAGAAACCCACGAAGTCATCTGTCATGTGGAAAAACTGGACTTGGGAGAATTGTGGGGCATATAATGAAGTGGTTAGAGAGTCAGAATGAATAGACAAAATTGCTTTTTTTGGTGTTTTTCCACTGCATTTTTGAAACATGGTAGGGTAGGGTGGACGAGACTCAAAAAGGATGAGATCCACTCATAGAAGACTAGTAATGCAATAGTCCAGCTCCAGCAGCTGGCAGGAGGAGCCCATGGGTCCCAGCTTGCTGGGAGTTTTTCACTGAGACTACTGCAGCAGCTCAGCTGTTCTTCAGTGTGGGCAGCAGTCAGGGCTGCTCATGGGCTACCAGGACACAGGCAGCTGTCGGTAAGGAAGGAGTTGGTTTTAGCCCTGAGAACACTTTAGCTGGGATGCAGCCCTCACCATAGAAAAACCCTAGAGAAAACACCAGGAGTTCTCAGTCCATTCAGACTGTATCCAGATCTGCCCAGTCATTTTTCATTTCCACAGCACAGTTTCTTAAGAAGATCTGGAGGGTGGAGGATTAGAACAATTGACAGTTTACAGAAACTCGGCTCTGTTTTGTTGTTTTCATGGGAACAAAGTTCGTAGTGCTGGTTTTATGGTACAACCTTGCTTTTATACTCCACGCTTTGTTAAACATGGTAATGAGCTCAGTGCTGTGTAGTGCACTCAGTGCTGTGCAGAAAATAAAAGTATTTCCTGCCCACACTTCAGAAGAGCTGCTGTGATGGTAAAGTCTCTTTCAAGCTAAGGGCTGCTAGCCTAAACAGTATGTACACTGGGCTAGTCTGTCAGAAAGCTCTGTATTGCAAATGTAAATTTATCTTTGTAAGAATTACAAGCCCCTGTTCAAAGCACGGCACTATATAAAGCAATTCACCGAGGCAGTAGGTTTTACCATATCCACCCCCCNCATTAATCAGCATCTGAGCCCTGAAGGTCACAATTATCTGGCCACTATTTCTCAGTATTAGTGATTTTAGTACATGATTAACTTTCATGTGTGCATCATTAAGATGAAGAATTGTTTTTGAAGTTTCAAATAGAGCAGCAGGTCTTAACTGTAGTATTTGCCATACTTGCTCAGCCACTCTTAAGAGGAATGATTTATAGAAAATCCAGCTGTGAGTTTTCGTTTCTTCAAGAGCAGGAGGCGGGACTAGAAACTAACCTAAAACCAAGTGGAGCATTGATCAGAGTAAAATGATGTAGAGCACAGCTCCGCAGACAACAGCTAAGCATCGTGGAAGTATTAGCTGGCAGCGATAAGGAGGCGGAAGCAGAGCTCGGTGACAGAGGAGCCATCTGTCAGGAACTGGGAATCTGATTTCAAGAGAGCAGAAAATGAAGTAAAGGAGAAAGTGATTTTGGTTCAGAGGTGCAGTGGAGCCCAAGGATATCCGTGGACAGTAAGTTTCTATACTGAAACAGGGATGTTTAATGCAGCAGGTAATACTGTTTGAAAGGGTTTTTCAGCTTTGAAAACAGACATAAGTAGCTCCTGTATTAAATAGCTTTTATTTAATGTTTTTATTTATTTGTAAGATGTAAATAAGCTTATCTGTTTGAGGTGGCTTGTTTAAAAACTTGTAAACAAACTTTAAAACTGCTGGTGTTCTTTCTTTCAGAGGGTTTTTTTTTATTTTATTTTAATAAGGTCACCTCCTATCAAGGATAAGATTTGTTCATAACCTTTCAGAAAAATATCTTAGAAGAAAAGGCTGTTTTGGCCCCAGCTGCGAGGTGAAAAAGGGTAGGCAAGAATATTTTTTCTGGAAAGGGGAAAGGAGTTCCCACCCAAATAGATCTAAACTAACTGGAACTACAGTGTATAAACACCCCGGGGCTAAATCTTACCCTCAGTTACACTGATGTAAGTCAGGTTTAAGTCTACTGTAGTTAAAATTGCTCCTGATTTAATTAAGGATAGAATTTGGTTGCACATTTCTTAATAATGAAAAAGCCCCATGGTTCTTTCCAAAGTGCATTTTATGTTAACAGATTATTAAGGACTTTCATGAAAATACATTAAAATTAATTGAAAACTCACACTGTGGTGCATCTTTTGTCATATACTTGTATCCTTCTTTTAAATTAGCACAAAAAGCCAGCATGAGATATTGTAAGCAATCCTATTATTTCTTGTTCGCAGGTTCTCAGATAAGATTTGCATTGCTCATAATTTCATTCTCATTTCATTTTAGTGGCTTGCATTTGGGATGATATGCTTTAATCCTAAAAAGTTTTGTGGAGCTCCAGCTGGGAGTGATAAGATGATATTATCTGTAGCAGAAAAGTTTCAAAGTTCTGTACAAGACCCCAGACTGTCTGATTGGGAGTGAAACTATTCTATTACAAATTGTACAGAAAAATTACTCTTGTTGCTGTGGTTTTAGTGTACGAGTTAGAAGCAGAAGCATTGGCTGCTGACTGAGGAGAAAAAAGACCAAAAAGTAAAACCCACTCACTATTATGGCCCAATATGGATGACAAAACACTGTAGCATGTGTGGGAAAATGGCTGCAGTCCAATGTCTGGAACCATTTATCTTCTGGTAGAGTCTGGAAGATGACTGTTTTATGTATTTTGCAGAAATCCCTGCTGATTGATTTCATTTAGTTAGGAGGAGGGGTCACAGTGACTGACGCCAGGGACAACTGGGGCAAAAAGTGGATTCTTTGCATTACCCCGACATCCTGTTCTGGTTGAGGTTATTGGCACCTTTTGAAGGGACCATGCTGGACATGTCTTGCTGCTGCATTTGCTACTGCACACAGACAGAGGTTCTCTGCTTTTTTCTGGGTCTCAGCAAGCTGGGAGATGCAAGTTGTGCTTCCACTAGTGCAAGGCACATTTTGGAAATTATGATTTGCAGAGGTTTGAAGGGGAATGGACAGAAATGGGTACAAGGTTTCTGTAACCTGCCAAAAGCTTGGCTGATTTGGGGTGTTTTTCCTGAAGAGGGAGGAAAGACTTTGTGAAAGGTCTTGGGGAAAGTCTGTTTTCACTGTGTAAGGCTTGCAGAAATAACTTTCCCTCTTTAGCATAAGATTTGTATGCTAGGTGATGATACTGGTTTTTTTTCTGATGTTTGTTGTTAAAATAGCCACATTTCCTGTTTTCTTTGAGTTTTTTTTTTAAACTATTTAAATTTATTTTATTTATATGGACTAAAGAGCTTGCCAAACACATTAGAAACAACTGGGATATGCTGTACCTCAGTTTTATTCATTTACCTCTCTGTTATTTTTATGTGTGCTCTGACAGCCTGTACGTCAAGGTGTTTGCCTTCAAATCAGTTCAGCTCACATCACACCATGACAGGCACTTGTTGTATACCAGGCATGTCTACAGGCATTTGCTTTCATGTTGCAGGGAATGAGTGCCAAGATTTTCATATGATGAAACAAAAGGGTGGAGGATATGTTTTCTAGTCAGCAAGTACACTGCTACTGTGCTAACAAAAATGAAAAGAAAAATTGATTTTTCAATTGACAGTACTACTTCATTTGGTACCCTTTAGGCTCTTCACAGGGTCCTCTACTAATCATTACAATGCCAAGTCCAATGCAGGACCACATAACAAACCTGGAGAAAGGGAAAATTATTGTGTGTTCCACATCACATCCAGTTTCCCAGACATAACCACTCAGTACAGTCAAGACATTTTTCATTGAAGGAAAGGAAAGGAAAGGAAAGGAAAGGAAAGGAAAGGAAAGGAAAGGAAAGGAAAGGAAAGGAAAGGAAAGGAAAGGAAAGGAAAGGAAAGGAAAGGTCTTGTAATGTACCTTAACTGCTGAGGAAGTTTCCTATATTTACCACGTATTTTTATCAGAGCAGTAGGAGCAGTTAAGCACTGTGCTTGAACAGTATTCCAAGAATAAACTCAGCATTGCCTCTCTTCTGGACAGCATCTTGCCATGCACTATCATTCAGCCCACTCGGGTTCTTCGGTCTCACTGTTCCTCATGCCATCTTGATGTGCATTAGTTTTCTGTCTCTGTGTTTTGAGGATGTTCTTATGGCTATAACACATTTTGTTTTTACTCATGTATTGACATCTGATTTGGATTTGTAAGTTTACAGGAATTTAGATTAATTGTAACCTTTTCTATTTTCTTAATTTCCTTCACTTCCTTTTCAGACACTACATATTTTGGTTATCCTCCCACAGAACAGTTCCTTGTTGGCACCCTCACAGAGCTGCTTTTACTCTTCATTAATTTAGTTTGAGCCTTTCCTGATTTTTGGTATATCTAACTCAAGAGGACAGCAGGTAGTGCCATGGGTTCCAGGGGAAGGTACCCATTACCTTCCTTTGGTATGCCACTGAGCTGCCTGATGATCCAGAGCAAATTTAGTGCCCCAGTTACTCTTTTAGATCTGTCTTATCATGGGGTCCTTGATGGCGTCTCTCTTCCTTGAGAGAGAGAGTGCTGGTAAACAGATCCCCTCTAAGTTCAATGTCTCCCTTTAATCTTGAATGTGGGACGGAGGGGAAATGAAAATGAGGGGTCCAAGCTGATGCAGGTTTGTTTTTCCATCCAGTGGGACTGCATTCTCCTAGTAATTTGGAGCATGTTTGAGGACTTTTAGCCCGTGATCATTTCTCTTCTGTAGGGATTGGTAGGGTGGTGTGGTCAGGCTCTAGCCGTTTAGTCTGCTGCCCATGCAGTCCCTACATTTTTCTTAGTCAGCTCTTAAATCTCTTCATTACTTGGAATAGTTTTTCATGTGGCCACCACAAAAGTGCTTCCTGAGTGTGCAAGTTCTTACAAATAAAATATCTCAGACCATATTTAAGACATGTTGCATATTATCCCATTTTAAAATAAATTTTGTCCATTCATACTTTGTAATATAGCACGTGACAAGCATGGGGTGAGTCGTAGAGCTACAGCTGCCTCTTGTTTTCTTGTCAGATATTGATATAAACAGTAAATTAGATTAAACAACAACAAAAAAAAGAGCTCTGTAGGCTGTGGAACATTATGAAACCACCCACTGAATGTCTGCACAAGACATACGGCAACAGCCAAGCTGTTACGTTCTAAATGAGTTCAGAGTGGGGGCCAACTGAATGCAATGCATAAGTTATTTACTTACTCATTTATAACCCTAACCTAGAATCATGATTGTTTGCTCTTCTGAAAAAGGATGACTTTAAGTGACCCTTTAAAGCCTTCAGCATTAAGTGGTATTAAGTTGATGGCTACTTGTTTTGTACCTTCATTGAAAAATCATACATAAATCAAGTAGGGTTTCTTTGTAAAGCACTCATAATCATCACAAGCAAAACTCCCACCCAAAGCCAGTGATCAGGCATGGTTTCTTGAACTCAGAAAGGTCACTTCATAAAAATATATGGAGGTATAATATTCAGGCCACCCAGGCAATTTTTCTTTTTCTTTTTTTGGCTAGGACATTAATTAAGTCATTGTAAGGTTAAAATAATAATAGGGTTCTGATGTAAGCAGATAAAAGACAGGGAAGCTACATTAAATTCAGTTTCCATCCACCAAACACATCTACAAGAGATAAGCTTGCTTGCTGTTTAAACATTTTGTGCAGGGACAGACAGGATGGGCTGAGGTTGAGTCCTGAATGTTCCAGGGTTTATGTATTTAAATCAAGTCCTTAGCATTGTTTTTGTTCCTTAATTACCTCTGGTTTGTTGATTTATTGATGCTTTTGAAGGCAAGAAGACTCAGTAAAACAGAATCATTCTGTGTCAAGTAAAATTTCCTCATATCTGTGGATGTTATAGACAAAAGGAAAGGATTAATGGAGAGAACTTCTGTGCAGATGATAAAACCAGTGGTAGATATCTCTGAAAAGTGGAATTGAGTTACTGAGTTGCAAATGAATGGAAGCTCTTGTGAAATCACCAATTAAGGCTGTCTCAGTTCTTGGAATCTGGCAATGCAGACAATAGTTTGGGCAGAAGGAGCCTGGGAACCAGCAATCTTGCAAAAGAGATTTGTGGCTGGGGCATCTTCATGGAGTGTTCTTGGGAGAAGTGATGCTGAACTTACCCCTTTGGTGTGAAATGTCCCTTCCATTTGGGGTTGACTTTGTGGGAAATTGGAATGCTGTATTCTTTAGCACTTGTACAGGCTTTGAGCAGGGACAAAGGCTGCAAATGGCAGTCCCTTGCCAGCCATTACCACTGATTGACGTTGAAAGTCACAACTGGTCTCAACTGGCTTAGTTTCAGGGAAATATTTGGAGATTGCACTTACTTTCTGCTGCCCACATCCTTGGGGCGTCCATTTCTGCACCTAAACTCCAGTTCCAAGAAGAACCTCTGTGTCTTCTTTTCCAGCACAGCAGAGCATAGCATTGAGGCATTGCTATTTCCGTGTCTCTTCTGTGTCTGTGCATCCCAGCTGCACACCTAGAGCAGGGGATGAGCCCTCATTTGCCACAGAAGAAGGGCTCAGTAGACTCATAGACGCATAGAATGGTTTGGGTTGGAAAGGACATTAAAGATCATCTAATTCCAAACTCCTGCTGTGGCCAGAGACACTGTCCACTGATTGCTCCAAGCCCCACCCAACGTGGCCTTGAGCACTGCCAGGGATGGGGCATCCACAACTTCTCTGGGCAGAAGTTTTAGAAGATTTGTTCAGGAGATGTTCAGTTTGTCACATCCCTCCACCGGTGGCTAATGACCTGCATGAGAAGTGAATGTGATTGATAGAGACACAATGATGTAAACCTCTCTTGTGTTTCTGAGCCTCTGAATTCAAAATGCAGATTTATGTTAATATTTAGCACTTGCATAGTGCATTTAATCTCCATAGGCCTGCAGGAACATGTCTAATTTATACATCCAAATTAATAGAGGTAATCATACATAGCAGTCAGTCTTTTCATCACTTAACCCAATGAGGAATGAAAACACTATTTTGTTTGCACTATAATTGCTTATACATACCTGAAAATACCATCCCATATTCTCGGTTCTTTGTAAAAACATCATGGGTTCGCAGTTACAAGAGTATTTCAGGCATAATGAGATAGCTTCATTTTTTAACTGAACTGAAAATTAGGAGGCTGACCCAGATCTCAGTGGGATATCTCCAAAGGAGTTTTTCAGTGAGCCTAGATGCAAAATGAGCTAAACCAGTTCATTTTTAAAAAACGTTTGAAAATCATCTTTCAGAAAATAAAGTCTTGAAAGCCTGGTACTTATAATGAGCATGTTTGTAGACCTCTAAAACAGCAGTCAAACATCCTCATGCTTCATATTATTTATTTCTATTACATATATATTTTCCACATGAACTTACAGAGCAAACTCAATAGATAACCATAGTTCTGCCTTGATTCCTCAGCCCTGGTTGCTATGGCATCCCAGTTGGGAAAATATCTGCCAGCTCCAGGTGGCTGAGCACACGGGTAGGTGAAACATGAGCAGTAATATAGGGAACCATGAGGTAGTGTCCTGTGACCAGAAGGTATTGTGCATGGTTTTTGCAAAAAGGGGCAAGAGGTGAACATAGCTGGGAAATCTGGGTTTTATTTAGCTACAGAGACAGAAACTGCCTGTACCAGCAGCCAGCACATGTACTGAGAGGTTCTGGTGGTAAGCTATGAAATAATTTAATGATCTGTTCAAATTAAACACAAAATCAGAGATTAGAGGGGGCTGGCTGGTGTCACCTATAGTCACGCTCAGTAACATCCTGCTCTGTGATTCGTTCTACTCAGGTCACTGGGATTGTAATAGTTGTTGAATAAGGCAGCAGAACTGAGCTTGCAGGTGAAAAACACATACAATGAGAATTGAAAGACATGTGAAATGAAATTCCTTTCTTATTTGTTCTTTATACTCAGAATTTGTCCCCTGAATTCTGTATAATATAATGCAAATAGGATCTACACTTTTNTTTTTGATTTTTTTTTTCTTTTTTTTTTTTTTTTTTTTTTTTTTTTTAGTTTAAACTATGATCAATATTCAAATGCTTTGATTTAGTTGTAACTCACGTCCAATTGTCACTGGTTTAAATCACTTTTATAACAAGAATAAATTTTCACTGAAAGCAGGTTTTTTTGCAACATTTCTTTTCCAGTTAAAAGAAAGAACAAGAACAAAGACTACCAAACAAAATGCAACATGTCTAAAATCTCATAAAAGCTCTTACACAAGAATCTATCAAGCCTGGGAAAATATGTGTTCTTTTGTAAAAACATATTTTTCCTTGAAGTCATTGCTAGATTACAAAAGTTCACACAACATATCGGTATGTGTATGTGTTTATGTAAGACAGACCTCTGTATTTCACTTTCTGATGTCAATGTTGCCTTGACAACTGTATTTTATTGATTAATAGAATAGATGTATTTTAGTTCGGAGATGCATCATCTTGCAAGGTCATTTATCTTTGTGAGAATTTGTTTCATTTTCTTATTCTCAGAGTAAAATAATTTTTCTGATCTGAGAAATAGCATTCTTCTGATCCTTTTGGGAATGTTTCTATCTCTGTACTCAAAACCCAACAGAATTTGACAAATGGAAGCTGATAAAGTCATTACGTATGTTTCTATTGATACATGCGTACTTTACTCAGCTTCTTTTGCTGCATATGTTAACCTGGTATCTAATCTGTAACTTCACTGGTGACCGGCTGGAGACTATATCCATGTATTTCCAGTTATTACATACCTTCAGGTTTTTTTTCCTCCAGAGATCTGAAGTTCCAAGTAGTAACACTTCTCAGGATCTCTTTGAACTAGATATTAATATAGAATTTATTTGACACTTAGATAAGCTGTGATGTGAAAAACTTCCCCCAAAGAGTAAATAGTACTGAGAATAGCTCCTGAAATTGAACTCTTACACCCTTATTCTACCCGTTGTGGGTTTGTCAGATTTATGGGTTAGTTCCTGACAGAGGTCTGTATCATTTAGCAAACCAATTGTCCCATTGCCAGTCCTATATCTGTGAGTGCTGGTCAGGTTTATGAGAATTTTTGGTCCTGACCTGAAGAGCTGAGCTTTCATTTTCACACAAACTGGGCAGGGGAGAGGAGGGAAGGAGTAGGCGGGATGCTATGTTCAGATGGTGCCATGGACTGATTATGTGCACAGCTGGAAGATCCACATAGCTAGGTTTGCCAGATCTCCTCCTGCTTTGGTTTTGTTCTTTCCCCCTGTGTTTATTTGTCTCATGGTTTATGAGTGTTGCAGGAGCCAAGAGCAGTCAGGGTGTGCAGCTTCCTGGATTAAATCAGACAGGGGCACAACAAGAAAAAAATAGAGGCAAAGGAGAAGGAGGAGGAGTACAAATAATGGATGGGAAAGTAATGAAGGTCAGCCAGATGTTGATGTAAAAGCTGTCTTTTTTTTAATGTACAACTGAAAGCATAGCCATCCCTACAGTCCTAATATTAACAATTTACAAATTAGAGCAGTGATTGCATTTATATGTCATACAGAAGGTAAATGATGGGAATGGGTTGTCAACACACATAGGAAAACAAGTCTGAAAATCTCTAGCACTTTCTTTAAATATAATAGTTCCTGACAATTAAATATCCCATTGATTGCTATCTAAATATTTATCTTCAGTGAAATTACAAGAAGTCCACAGTCAGAGAAAACCCATATTCTTCTATTCTCTGTTGAAAAGATTAAATTTTGTTCTACTTTTGAATAATTGTTTGGTTCCTGGGTCTATCCTGTTGTATTTTTCTGGATAATTTGGAAAAAAAAAAAGAAAGAGAAAAGAGCCTGCCATTGATAGCAAGCAGGGACAAAGGCACTGTTACTAGATTGTGGTTTTGAAGGTTGTTTACCTTGCAAGTCAGAGACCATAATATGAAATAATGTTTTTAATCTTTTGGATGAAAACATTTACCAACAGGCCTTCCTAGCAACAAGCCCCACCTAACACAGAGCCTCATTTTCTTTCAAGGATCCTGCAGTCTTACATGGATTTTCTAGGTCAGTCATTGGCAGCAACAACACTAATTTATTCCAGATAAAAGTCAGGCTCACTATAATTAGCAATACCATGGTATTTGTCTGAAAAATCAAGAAACTGGCATTTTCTAGAGAGACTATGTGTCTTGTGGAGAACCCACTTCATTTAATTCAAGGTTTAGGTACCTGGGGTTAAGCAGATGGTTCAGTCAATTTGTCACAGCTGCTTAAATTGCTTGTACAGTATAAGGAGAGCAGCACTGCTTACTGAACATCTGAGGAGGAAGATCTGTTCCTTCTCTCCATCCATCCATCCATCCATCCATCCATCCATCCATCCATCCATCCATCCATCCATCCATCCATCCATCCATCCAAGGATGATTCAGTCTGCCTCATTCAAGTCAATACTTCTTCCACTGGGATTATAGAGGAACAAGAGGAAATAAATGCTGGCAGCTCCATGCAGTTGGGTTTTACTCATTTGAAGATGGATGTGACTTATCTTCCTCTTGCATAATAGCCCAAGAATTAGAGCACTCCCCTCAGAGAGAGGCAGTCCTGGGCTCTACTTGTTTTGAGTGTGTTGAGCTCACATCTCATACACTTAACTCAGAAAAGCTAAATTCCTCTCTTCATAGGATGACCATCCGTAAGTCTCCATGCTTTTGTGTTTTTTATCCTTTCCCTTTCTGCCTGTGAAGACTGTAAACTCTGTAGTTTGTCATTAAACATTTGAGCATCACTGACTGTTGCAAGGTTCTGATTTCTGCTTTGTAATGAAATATAAATGATGACAACAGTTGTGCAAATTTGACTCTTTGCACCACAAAAAAAAAAAAAAANNNGTTCAAATTTTCTCTTTTCACCCAAAAAAAAAAAAAAAAAAAAAAAAAAGCTGAGTAAAAGCTTTGTTCTTGTGAATGTATTACATATTTTTGGCTAGCATGGATAAAAGTTGGGCTTTGTACAGCCTTTCATTGTGAGATGCTTTGGGAAACAGAGGATGGGTCTGTAGAGATGTTTGATTTGATGTGCATTTGGGGAATTGCTCATTGCTTCATGGTTTGATATGGCCATGATTATGTCCTCATTTTTGTTGTCTCTTCTAGAAACATTCATGCTGGAGATTGGTAGACATGTAGGACTGGGAAATATGAGGCTCCAAGGCCCTTTCTTGCAAATTACTCTTTTAGGAGATTTTTTTTGGACCTAGGCAAGTATGGATGTAGCTCGGGGCAGGGGTAGGCTGCAGAGCTCCTACTCAGTGGCACAACCCTTCACTATCTTTTTCTCTTGGAGTTTCTAAAGAAGAAAGCAGTGGGAGGGAGGGATGGATGGGACAGAGAGCAGAGTGAAGACATTGTTCTGTGGGTACATTTCGTGGTCACTGCTGCAACACTGGCGAAGAATGCAGCAGTGATGTGTTCCTCACATGAGTCATCCTGACTGAGCTGCTGAAAATTGGAACAGCCCACTACCCAGGGATGACTAGTGGTTGACCTTTATTTCAATCTTAGACATTATTGTAAAATTGAGCTAAACAAATTTCTGCTTTCTGAGTGTTGACATCAGTGCAGCCTGGTCTCCTACTAATTTGGATTCCTTTCCCCCACCTCACTGAAAACAAGTCCTTCCCCTCCTCCATGTCACTTCCCAGATCTCTCTCCCATCCCTTAAATATTTGCAAGAAGAGTGGTACAGACGCTGATGCTGATGCAAAGTGTTGTGTACTCTGCAGCCAACTGTCTGCTGGCTCTCAACATGCATAGAGGGTCACCCCATAAATGCCTTTCCCTTACTGGATTGATAATTTAGATACTTTCCTCTTCTCAGCAACAGCTTTTCTAGAATGTGATACCTTTAAGACACGGCCCTCCTGTCAGATTCAACTGAAACTTGCCAGTAGATTCTAAATTATTCCAAATTATTTTGGGGAGCAGGAGACTGTCCCAGGGAGACTGATAGTATGAATGGTATTTCTTTAAGAAGCAGCTATACAAATATACTGTAATGTATGCAGAAACTAAAAGACTTATGAAGAAATTAAAGGGTGAAGCTCTGTGAGTTGTGTTGTGATGGAAGACATAAAAGGAATATATATTTTAGGTTTGCTGTATTTTTTTTTAAATTATTATAGTGAAAAATTGTTGAGTAATTCAACAATTGAGTTGTTTCTCCATCATTAAGTAAATGTGGGATTCACTCACCCTACCAGTTCATCCCTAATGTGTTCCAGCCCAGCCAGTGATGAATTTGGTGTGAATTTATCAAGCATACTAAACACAGCTCACAGATGGTTAACACTGTAGATCAGTACATTGCACCTATGAACTGACAGTTGTTTTGGTCATCTACTACTTTGCCACCTTTAAAAGTGGCAAACTATTAAAAGTGTTACCAACTTCATGTGCCAATTTTATTAAATAACACTTAAGAGATAGGTAAAGTCAGATTTGGAAGTCCAGAGTCTGCTTTTTAGAAAAAGATTCTGGCTATGGTTAGGATTCAAAATTATACCTAGTGGCTAATGCAGGCTTTTCCAGTGGAAAATTACTTGAGAAGTTGTCTGGCAGAATGGATCTAAATAACATAATAAGATACAAATTTTCTATATTTATGGATTAAACAGTTACTAAATAAATATTAAATAAATAAATGTAAAACCCCACAGTAAAGCTATTTATTTATATTTCAGTTAGGGATCTTCTATCTTAACATTCCTGGGGTCTCATTTGTGAATTACCATTTCTCATTTTTTCATCTCCTGAAAGCAATATTTGCCTTAGGGGTATAGTATCATTGTGATAAAAATGAACTGGTGCTGCTGATCTCATGGCTAATTGCTGTCCTTTGAG
The DNA here is from genome assembly GCA_013396955.1 of Regulus satrapa. Taxonomy (NCBI): domain Eukaryota; kingdom Metazoa; phylum Chordata; class Aves; order Passeriformes; family Regulidae; genus Regulus; species Regulus satrapa. The sequence goes on from VWZN01019096.1 coordinate 330,675, forward strand.
CAGCTCCCTTAGCATTCAGCCCTTAAAGCTGCTTTGGAAAGGGCTTTATGTTTACCACAGATGCCCTGATCTCTTCCAGAATGATGGAGGAGAGCATTTTGCCCTTTTCATTTCAAGGCATCATAAAGTCTTAGAGACTTTTGAGGCCAATTGCCAGATGTGATTAAAAATTAATGAAACAGAACAATTGTGCCTCATCCCCTTGACAGATACTTGAGTAACAGCTTTTAGTAAGACTCCTTTTCTAAATGATTCTTTTTGCATCTGTGTTTTTCTCTCGTCTGACCACAATGACATCTTCCTTAACATTAAAAATGGAAAACAATAGTAGAAGACATTTGAGGATTTTTTTTTCCATGCAGTTTCCTGCAAGTTCTTTTTGGTTCAAGTTCACACTCAGTATGTGCAAGTTGAAACATTTTCCAAAAAATAATCCCTTTTTTTGGGATATGCCTACACCGCTTTCCTTCAAAGCCTGTCTGTACTGGAAGAGAGACTAAATATAACATTTTCTGTGTTCTACTACCTCAACCTTCAAATATTCTCAAGGAAAGGAAGTAGAAAAGAGCAGGCAGTGGGAGGAGTGCAGTCTCTGCATTGATGCTTTGGAAGGTTATTGGGGAATATTAGTGCTCAGTGCTTAGTATGCTTGATTATTATAAAAAAAATTGACAAAAAGTAATTAATTAATACTAATTACTGCTTCTTTACTACTTAATGTGTGCTGCAGATAGCAGACACCAGCTAAATGTAGAGAATTGGTTATACATAGATTCTGTTTTTCGAATTTTGTCAAATTTTTCAAAGAGCTATAAATGAGCAAATATATATTTGACTGAATATCTTTTTTTGCCAAAGCAGAGAAACACAGTCATCATTGGCTGAGAACTAATCACAAGGTTTAAAATGCAAAAGATTTTAGGGCTAAATGCTGATATTTTTACTGATACTAAGTAAGAATGTACTCGTCAGGTTATTTATTAGTAGTGAGAGTGTCTGGTGTTTGATAAAAATATTCATTGTAAAGTATTGTTTTGGAGAGGTATTTATCACTAAGATTATAATTTAAGGATATTTTTTATTTATTTATTTGGAAGAACATACTCCTGGCTGGTCAGATACTCTTTTTGTTCATTGTGCCCTGAGCAGAATAACCATGGGCTATTTCAAAGACACTATCTGCCTGACACAAATATTGCTCTCTTGAGAGTAGACTTTCATGATAATCCATCACATTATCATGACATGAATATGCACAGTTACTCCGAGTCATGGCAGTTACGTAGTTCCCCGCAACAGGATACTGTTAAATAAACAACGTTATTTGAGGAATTGGCAATTCCCTCTTCTGTGCTTCACCCAAAGTATATTCTTAGCTTTTCATTCACTAGTGTTTTTGCTTTCCTGGAATCCGCTCTTCTGCCTTCTGAAGCTCACAGTTGTGCAGACCTCTGATCCAAACAAACCTTTGGTAGTTTGGGGACATCTGCACTTTTGTATTTATCAGAAGAAGTGAGAGTTAACCAATCTGAGTACTGCTGCTGAGGTTATCATCCAGCACCCCTTACCCACCACAGAAAACAGCGTTGCATGAAATGACATTTCTATGAGCAGGGATGCAAATGGTGCTGAGATGCCAGCATGGCAGGAATATAAGAATCTGCTTGCAAGAAAAGAAGAGTTTATGGGGTTTGTGCTACAGGTGTGGCAATCCAGAGGTAGTTAAATGCAAGGTCTGGAAAAGTAAGCACTGCATTCCAGCCACACACCGCTCAAGTTAATGTCTCCTCCTGAGAGCAGAGCTGGAACTGTATCATCAAAACACCGACTTCAGCAAAGAGTTGTAAATTTCCCACCTAGCCAGTTTGAGACCAAAGCAACCTGTTTAGTCAGGTGTATCTCAGAAATTGTCCTGGATCCAGGCTTCCTCTAAGGAAGAGTAAATATTAGTCCTGCCGGTTTTGACAGAGTGTGAATCAAATGAACTTTCACTCTCCACTTTGGTCTTATTTTTCATGGTTTATTTCAACTGCTTAGATGAAGGTTTTTATTTTGTTTTGTTTTGTTTTTAAATAAAAATGAGCATGGCCATCTTGTGAGAAGAAAAGGCCGACTCTATTTATTTTAATTTTTTTTAAGCTGGTCATTTTACAGGATGTGGCCGCAGTTATTATCAGTCCCAGTACATGAGTCAGATGGTGGTATCCTCAAGTTATTCCTTGCTCTGTGTTCGCATAAGATCCAGTGAAGAAAATGTGACTGCCTTCACAGGCAGAGGAGTTCAAGGTTTTCCTAAATTCAGTGGCAGAGCACATGGAGGAATGAAATTGGACAGAAACTCACTGAAGTATCCTGAACATTAGTGGGATAGCTGTGAAAACTAAGACAGTACGAAACACAGTTGGAGAGCCAGAAGGAAAAGATACTTGTGAAAATGAAAGCAAAAAGGAGCCCAGCAGTAAGGAATTCTCTGTTTTATTGAAAATATAGGAGAGATGAAGGATGTGTGGTACTTTTTCAGATCTGCTTCTTACATAAATAGTACAATGCATGCCTTATGGCACAATCCTGCAAAGCAAGGATGGAAATAAATGTTAGATATATTTAGGTGCAGTGATTTCAATGACAAAAATCTGCTTAAAATTTTGATCAGGAGAACAACTTTATTCCTTAAGACAGTATGAAACTGTGCAGTTGGACCCCTTACAACAGAAGCTTAAATTTATCTTTTCCTCAGAAGAAAATTATTTTGTATCATTTGATTGTGATCTAGGTTACAGGAATATACTGCTGTAAAAATATAGCATTAGTGGAATTTTCCAAGTCCAAAAATAATTTAGTGTCCAAATACGTACTTTATCTGATTTATGGCTTCACAGCCATGTCTAAGCCAGTAGTGCCAAATAAAATTTTCTTTACTGTGATATGTATGCAGTTCTTTTTAAGGTATTTGGAATGATGTCTAACATTTAAATTAAGCAAAAGTTTCCTTCTAAAAATACTCAGCTATGGTTACATTTTTGAAGTGCAATTTCATCTTTTACATTTTAAAAGTGTAACTTCATTTCTTACATTATCAGTGTGCAAACAGATCTATGATGTGCTTAAGGAAATGAAGGATCCAGTACATGCAAAAACCATGAAGCTATATTCTACAAGAGCATTTTTTTCTGAATATAATTGTGAAGGTAGTTTTCTGTACTTCAATAATTTATCAATTCCATTTAATTAATATCTCTCAGGAAAGCAATCAGACAAATAAGAAAAAGTGAATTTGCCCTCAGCTTCCCATATATGAATGTGTTCTTGACACCTATGTAGAAATGTGTAATTGAAAAAACATTTGCATAAATTCCATTTAGTAAGGATGCATCAGCTGATGCCAGTGACTGTGAGGACGCTTAATCAAACAGTAAATAGCAATGCATGTCTAAGCATTGATTGAACATTGAACATTGTCAGAAGAATGAAATGGATCATAATGTCCTTTTGTTCTTTCTCTTTATTTAGTATAATATACTGCTGCTTTCTAAATCTCCTCAGGGTCTTAAATGAAGAAAGATCTCTTCACTTAATTTCGACAGCTCCATAATTGGGGTGCTAAATCATCCTTAGGGATGTAATCAAGATTATTCTACTGTGTAACAATTCTCTGGGTTTTCTACTTAGTTTGGAGCAGAAGGAAGAGATTGAGGTAATTGCAATCTCTTGCAGTACCTTTAAAAGTCGAGCATTGATCATTATAATACAATAGTTATATTGTATAAGATCTTCAGGTCACTTTTACATAAACCTAATTCAAAATTCAGAATTCACTGTGGTAGATACAGTTACAGTCTAGGCAAATCTGATCCACAAATACAATTTAACAGAATTATTTGATTTGGTTTGTCAAAGTCATATCCCAAACCAGCATCAGAATCTGAAAAAAAATCACTACATCTGACACACAATTGTGACTTTAGCTACACAAAATGCATCAAATAGCCACCTGAACTCTAGACTCTGTTTATAAAGTCACAGGATCTGTGCACCAACACTTTCCTTGCTTAATGGGAAGGCAATAACAGTGACTGAGGCTTTGTTCACAAGGCGCCCCATGCAGAGAGGAGACCCAAGAGGGAAACCCTAAACTGGGATCTCATCACCTCCTGCCCTTCCCTGCCCACTGATCAGTCTCTTGGCCTTAACCCCACAAGTGCCAATTGATGTAGTTGTTCTGGTTCCAAGTATTTCTGCTTGAAGGCAGTGAAGTTCTCTATCCTAGGAAATTCTGAGAAAAGGGCAGTGATCCCAACACCTGTATTGGTTTCAGCCTTTGGTAAAATGCTATGGTCATTGTGTTCACATCAACTGAATCAGATTTCCTGGATTTATTCTAAGGAACAACTGTAGGGCAGGACTTCAACCTAAAATATGCGAAGTGGGAGGGATTTCAGCTAATGCTATCCCTTGGAGTGATGCCGAACTGCTAATTCAAGTGCTCAGTGCATGACAAAGTTCCTGTAGTGCCACTCTGCAGAAGAACAGCTCAACTTAGAAGTGGTGCAGACAGGTACATGGAAGTTCAGCCAGGCCAGGTAGCTTGTGGGCACTGCAGCATCCTCTTGGAAATGACCTGCCCAAGCTCTCTGAGAACATTTTTCCTGCAAACAGGCTATATGCTAATTTCTTGATACACCCTCAATTTCCACTGTATAATGGCACTAATGACCTTGACAGAAAGCATTTCCTAGGGATTAATAACGATTTGAGATTTAATGACCTGAGGCTATTCCTCAGGCCATCAACTCCTTCAAGCTGCTCATTGAATTTTTAGGGTACACAGTCTGTTTCAATCACTCCTGCTTAAGCATTTGCTCAGTGTAACCTAATAACAATACTCTCTCTGAGAGTATTCTCTCTCGTTTCCTCTTCAGAGGCCCTGGAAATTTTTTGTCCTTAAGACTTTTGGGAAAATAACTCAGCACTAATTTTTTAAGTGACTTGTGTTTCAAGTCAGAGCATTGACTCAGGTTGCCACTGAGCTTTTGGTGTGAGGAACCTGGTGAAAGTATGACAGTAAAATTCATAAATTGCGCCTTGAAATATAAACTATTAATATAAATCAAGAGCCAGTAGCGTCTCGCATCCAAACGCTGGTGATTCAGCCAAAGGTTTTGGACAGGCTACCACTTCCTAGAAAAGACTGGCTTCATACTAGCTCTAAAAGACACCCCAAATTCAGATCTGTGCAGAAGGAACAATATAGAGCAGTGCTGCCTATTGGAGGAGAAATGCTCCAACAGGCTGATTTCTCACCAATGAAATCATCAGTGAAAGATGGTGTATTGTCCCATATTATGGTACATACTTGTGAAGGGTGAACTTGTTTTTCTGTTGAAGATTTTTCATTAAAGGGGAACATTTTTCCCATATTCAGATGGCACCAAGCACAATTGGATCTTAGTTAAATCTGCTGCTGTGGTGTTACATCGTGTTCCCTGTTTATTTGTGCAAGAGTGCGCCGCAGCATGCCAAATAGGCATGGCACAAACAAAATGCTGTTTCTTCATAGAGTTTCTAAATTGAGAGAGAAGAAAATGCTTGGAGAGGGAGGCAATCAACAACAGCTTTGGGAAGCTGATACAGGAAGCATGGTGCAGAGTGATGTGTCTACAAATCAGTTATATTGTCTTCACATCAATTATGAGAATCTTCTGCTGAGGCTCTGCCAGGATCACGTTCTCACATTAGTCTCTGTTGTGCACTGAGCAATCAGTTCCCTTGTTATGTCTAAGGAGAAATAGGAACAGGGCTCTTAGGGAGCTGGAAAGGGGAGATGCCACCCATTTGTCTGGGAAGACCTGCCCTCAGCCTGACTTTAACTTGGAAGCAGTCCCATCCTTTGACCTAACATCTTTGTCCAGAAGCAGCCCACATTTTTAGGGTAAGAAAAGTCTTTTGCTGGCAAATTCTAGAACTTAGAAGTGTTGGGAGTTGTTTCAAAGTTCAAGATACCTAATCTTATAAAACTATGAAGAAAACCTGGATACCAAGAATGTATTGTATCAACTGCAGGAGGAGAATCTTGATAATCAGAGCTTAATTCTGGTGAGATAAACATATAACATATTTATACATATATGTATGTATTCTATACATACATGCATAAATAAATATATATTGGTTTGTGTGTATATATATGCACATACATACACATACACATATACATACACACACACACACACACATATATATACACACACACACATACACAGACACACATCTGTATGGAATATATAGAGAGAGATATTTATGGAAACCAGCAGATAAATTGTTCATCAATAAGGCATTGTGGTGATTAGGGGGTGAAAAACATAAGCACTTGGTTGTTTATGTTTCAGATTAGTGGATTTTGAGGTCAGGTAGCTAATTCCATTATATGTTTTGTGTAGGAAATACCTGCTGTTTGTGGTAAACACTGAGCATCTACAGGGAAATGTTCCCACATAAGTCTCAAATCCCATTGCAAACATAGATACAGATCACTATGCCATCACTGCAAATGGTGAATATCAGGTGCAAATAAGTGAAATTAGGGACCTTAAGTCACACAGTACATTGACAGGATGTGCCTCAAAGAAGAATCTCACAGGAAATGTATTATCTGCCTGTAATATAACAACGTATAATATATGTAATTATCTGCCTGTTTCTTTCAAATTCTCTGTATAGTCCATAAAGAAGGATGAGCTCTTTCTGTGAACAAGCCATTTTACCTCTTTCAGACATTAACTTTAAGATGAAAGTTTTAAAGGAAGTGTCTCCTTCTCTCTCTAGCTTTCTGTAGCACCTAGGATTAATAGTTCCAATGCAGCTGCAAATAGGCAGGATTATTTCCATTCTTTATATCAAAAAAAAATCCCCTATGTATGTTAATAAATATTCTGCATGCATGATGGAATGGCTGATGAGAAAGCAGGTCATCTAAATATTTAGGTTCTGATGTGTCCTGTTGAAGGCTGTTTTATAATACCAGCCCCTCTGCTGAGACCATTACTGTTGTGTGGAACATGTGGGTGTGTCACTGACCCAGCTCTGCTTCTTCTGGCTGCTGCTGCTTCAAAACAAGCATGCTGCATCATTCCCACGTAGATTTTACGTGTAGGAATACAGCTCTGGTTGGAATTTCCTCTCTAAAGTCTGTTGAGAATTTAAATAAGAGCCAGATGAGTTTTTTCCTGTTCATTTAGAAGAAAAATGCAAAAAACATCATGTGAAACTTTAAAACTCCAACACTCCCTGAAAGTCCTCACCACAATAACATTTTTCCTGAAAGAGTTCTTTCCAGTGGGATTTGCGCTTGCAGGTGAAAAGTGTTCATTATGTTTTTCTACCCCCAATGAGGAAAGGCAAGATTTGTAAACAATGAATGAAGGAAATTCTTTGAAATACATTCAACAAATAGGATCTTTGTAGTCTCAGTTCTGAGGCTACTTTTAGCAGCTTCAAACTGGCTTTGGCTTGGAGTTATTGAAAGATTAATGACAGCCTCAGCTCTCTTCCCAAAAGCAGAATCAGCCAATGGAGCATCACAATTATAATTTTCACCTTTTGGCACTGTTGCCTTCCCTGCACATCCTCCAGCGTAGGTAAAGTGGTGGCTTCCAGGCTGATTTGTTTGGGTTACTGTTTGTCCTTAAAGGTGAGGCTGTACCAGAAAATATGGAACTGTATTTTTCAGTACACCAATGTGATTCCTGAGCCCTAAGTAAGTTTTCAGAGCCTAATGTCATGGCCACAGAATACCATGGGTTGTGAGTTTCTAACTATCATTACAGTATAAAAAAACACTGCCAAATGCAAAGCATCAAGCAAAACATCATGAGATGCTTTAAAACTCCAACACTCCTTGAAAATATAGCTTATATCTTAAATCAAAATACCTTTATTGTTTTAACTGGTGGATTTCAGAGCAACATGTGGGCCCTAAGGTGGTTGTTTGATGTCTTTAATTACAATTTTGCTGAGATTTGATAGTCAGATTTAGTATTGTTTAAAAAACTGAGCTGGGCATTTTTTATGGTAAAACTGTAGGAGAGACCATCTTTTGTAGGCAACTGCCTGCTTTCTGCTGCTGTTTCTGTCTGGAGAATAACTTATCTCATCATACTTCTGGCATATCTGAGGCTGCACCCTGCCAAAATCTGAAAGTGAAATAAACCATAAAAAAAAAGTCAGATTCCTAAAAGTGCAGACCAAGGTCAACTCTAGAAAAGGAATATGCTTGGAAAAAAAAAGTTTCCTTCAAAGCATACACAACCAAGTTTCAATCTTTGTGTTTATCTGCATATCTGTATGTCATTAATGTAGCTCTGGACAGCCAAAAATGTTTCATGTCCTCAGCACATACTTTCATTCTCCTTTAGAGGGCATAAACCCAGGGCAGCCCTGGAATCCTGTACTTCGTGGAGCACATCTGGAGATGGGGAAGGGCTGATCCCAGAGGCAGTATAGCAGCTGGCAGGAGCTTCCCTATGGAGCAGCTCCGAGTGGTTCTGTGCCCCTAGGGACAGCTCCCACCTTGTGCTGAAGGTGACTTTCAAAGGAGGGAGGTGTCCTTCTGGGCAGGAGCAGCTGTTGTTGTTCAGAGACTTCTCAAGGACTAAATGCAAATTTGGTCAAAACAAACTGAACCTTAGGCCTTGAGATTTTGCATAGCAGCCATTTATCATCTCTTCTTTAAGCAGGGTGTTTGAATGCTTTGTGGAATTACAGTGTGAGGCATGCTGCCTTCCATCTCCTTAGTCCTCTGTAAACTTATTTCCAACAGCTACTGGCGAAATACAGTATGGCACTTGCACAGCACATGCTTCTTCAGTGATGAGCACAAAACAGCTTCTGTTCAGAGGGAATATGTTGCAAGGCCATGAGTGACACATTGTGAGGGTTGAGGATTATGAAACATACTCTGAAACTGAGCAAGCCATAAACACTTCATTTTTCAGAAATAGCCACATTACCTCTGTCATTCTGCTTGGCAAGTGTGTATGTGTGCAGGCTTGGTGCATCCACATAGCACACATTGAACAGGCACCAAGTGTTAAACCCGTGGTGTGCCAGCTATGCTGTGGAGTTCAGAAGAAATATTTCAAACATGCACTTCAACACTCTTCTCAGTTTTTTATAAAAACACATGATCTTTATTTGTTTATTTTTATTTTGCTAGCCTCTCTCTTCGACTAAACTGATCTCAAATTACAGCAGGACTTATATTCATTGATCTCCTGGTGAATGCTCTCTAATTGATCCAGAATCAGGTCATAGCTTAAGGCAACTTCTGGATCTAACTGGGTAATATATGCTGGAAAAGCAAGTGTTTTGTTTCTGTCTGTGGGCAGAGGATACTGTGAAATAAGTAAATTTAGAGATCAGCCAACGGCTGGACTAAATCTTCAGCAGTACTAAAAAAACCCTCTCCAGTTTAGGAGGACACCTGTTTGTTAAAATGGTAAAAGAAGATGAGCTCATGCAAGCTAACTATGTGGCCATCAAGGATTTGGAGCATATTTTGAGCATAGTACACACTTCAGCATATGTAGTCTAACAATTTTGCTTCCTAAGGAGGGAAGAATATTTTTTCCATTTTTAAACTGAAGTGTAAGTGTTAAGTGATGTGTCTCATTTCCCACCGAAAGTCTAGCTGGGCAAGGCATTAGTCATTTACTTTCCAAATATCTAGCTGCTAGCACTGTCTAGAGACTAAACCACCTTTGCCCACAGTCAGGCCAATAATGATTCAGATGAGTGGGAATGTGCTCTCCAGCAGTCAGAGCAAAGGTACTCCATCCATGAGATGGCAACTTAAACTATCCAAGTGACTTCTCATCAACTGTTGGAAGATTAAGAAATAGTTGAAATTTATCCAGCAAGTTAAAAAGTGACAGGGTCTGTATTTCACTGACATTTCTCGAGCCAACCCTCCTGTATTCCCTCCTGTTATCCAGCAAGAGACATTGACATGAAAATAGGAGGCTTGTGCTTCTTTGGTGGTTTTGGTGTCTGCTGACGAGTACCCACAAATCTACTCTCTGGCACCAGGAGGGAGCAAGCCCTGGTAGGTCTCCAGCCTTCCTGTTGTCTTCTTCCAGGCTAATATGTAGAACATAGTCCAAGGCCAGAGTCTGGCTTTATGGAGTGATAACTGCAAACATCTAACTTATCTAAGCTCTTTCATGCTATTTGATAAAAGAACAATTTATGTCTTTCCTGCATGTAGCTAAATATAACAGGAAAAAGTGTAGAGTGTTATTAGTCCTGGGTGGTGTGCTAATTAGTTCTCTGCTAACTCTGCTTCATTGCTGGCAATGATTATTGTCAAGTAATTACAGGGTTCCTATGAATCTGGCTCCCATTTGCTCTGCAGATGTGTAACAAGGGTAAGGAAATGAGAAGTGTCAGTACTACGGATACCCAGTGTTACTTCTGCCATAGCAGAATTTCCTGTTATAGGAAACAGTTATTTTGTACAATGGCTTATTAGATGGAAACAGAGCTAGGTGAGCTGCAGAATGGAAAATCAGTATTTTTGCTACATTAAAAGTCTGTTCTCTACTTGGAGGAGCACATAAAACCCCTACGGCCTTCTATTTAAAAATGTATGGAAAGGAAACTAAAGGCTTTGGCCAAAAGGCTAAAAATAATAACTATACCATCATAGCCAAGTTGTCTGTTCCTTTTTTCCTCCAGTATGCATGAATAAATGTTTATGTACAGCTATCATGTAAGAATTGTTTTAGCCTGTTTTCTCTGTGTTGCTCTGTAGCCATATGGACTGCAGCTTTCATTGTAAAGGGGAAAGAACAACAAAAAAATCTAATTATTTGTGTGAAGAAAAATCAGGGAAGTTTTTGAGTTTGCATGTCCAAAACATTTGAGTTCACTGGTAAAACTGTTGGCTCTGTATCATCCTTTTGGATGTTCAAAAAAGCAATTAGATGTGTATGTGCTGGAGGGCACAAAAAATGTCTGCAGTCACCTGGTAGTAGAAGACAGGACTGGGTAAATCATAATCCAATGTGCTTGAGAAGGTAAACAAGAGTTAAATGCTTTGAACATCTTTGAAAATCTGCTCCCTACCAGTTTGGAATACCCTTAAAATTCTGGCCTTGGATATTGAAAGTTATCTCTATCTATTCTGTAAAATTAAATAAAATTTCCATCACATGATGGATGATGGAAACTGAGAAGCTCTCTGAGCAGTAGCTCCACTGCTCTCTAAAAAAGAGCCTTAATTTGACTTTCCCACGTTAATACTGTTTACATGTTGGAGAAAAGTGTTTGAAAGGCACTTTTGTGAAAATGGGTGCTTTTGTGAGAACAGAGTGAGGAAAGATGTTCTTTTTTTAGTAGGTGAGTAATTGTTTCCTTTAATCTCTTTGTTTTTTCTCATGACTACAAAGATCAGAACACAGCCTTGTAATTAGTGGCTCTGGACTAGATCATGCTGAAACACACACGGATGTGACTCCACTGTTCTTACAGCACTGCATAGTCAAAGCAAAGGGTAAAATTTAGTTCACAATAATATATTTCTGTAAGCATATGTTATTTCTTTCATCACTGAAATAATTTTAAAAATTAGTGGAACCATCAAACAATAGAGGTCATCTGGCCTAACCCCTGCCTAGGGCAGAGCCAGCTTATCACATCACACCTGGCATTGAAACAGAATCAATCCAGCTCCAAAAAGGAAGGTAGACCAAATTCAGAATGTCCAATTTAAAAAAAAAAAAANGATTTTTCATTTCTTCATAGAGTCATAAGAGACATCATGGTAGCTTTCCTTAGTAATGTTCTTACAGAAAATAGGAGCTGCAATAAAGCATTAAACAGGTATATTCTGATCCTTTCAGAAATAATAATAATAAAACAGTAGCTTTCCACAAATAAAGTTAACCTTCATTTTATAAATTATTTTTCACTACAGTCTTGAGGCATCGTGAAATGTTAATAATGCTGATGTACTTCAATGGCAACAGCGGTGGTATGGTTGTGAATCAGAAAAAGACATCTGGGTTTGTAGGCACAGGTCTTGCCTGTACTTTCAGGATAATATCAGCCCTCCTTCTCCTGGATTTTAAGTAGATGACAGTTTCTTACAAACTGTGGGAATAAATCACCATCTACTGTTTGGGATTCTTCTTTTACTGAAGAAATACATAAGATATCTTTCTCCATAGGCCTTTGCATGAAAAGAGGTAATAAGGAAACAGTGGAATCTAAAGACAAATCTGCTAGTAGTGTTAACCATCTCATAACAGCAGATAACACTGAAAACACTAGGTGAGAGCTCAGCACTTTGCATTGCATTACTCTGCACAAGACATGGATTTGGACCTCAGTTTTGAATATTTGAACTCTGTTGTATGTGGTGTACTTTATCAATATTCCTTGCAATACAAATTACTCATCTCACACAGAACTGCAAAAGAAAGTGTTTTAATCCTAATTTACTATAAACAAGAACTTGAAGTATTTTTTATTAATGCATCAAAGTATTATCTCCAAGAGGAGTTACTTTCATATTAATGTTAAGTGTTTAATATAAATTCACAGCATGAAGACCACCTTGGATGATTAGAGTTTCTCTGATGTATATCTGATTGCCCATATGTAATTTTAAAATCTACAGAACATGAAGGGCATAATCAAAGAATAATTAATATGTTGATATGGAATTATGTTTTGTTCTACTTATCTGCATCATTCAGAGAGAAAGCTTATGATGACAACATCTATCTTTTGGGGTATTGTTTACATTTTCACTCGAATTCTAACATGAAGCATTCTCCTGCATTCCATAGTGCTTTTCATCTGCCAAGCTCCAATTACTGTCTGACCAATTAACTTCAGTATCACACACATGCAAACCATGTTGGGTATTGTGGAAAATCTAAGCAAGGCAATAAAGTCTGAAACTTGGCCTCCAGTTTAGGATACTGAGGTTGAAAACCCTGACTTCCAGAGACATTGAATCTTTGTATTTAATTTGAGTTACGAATACACGAGTGTCAAAACTAATGGTCAGACCAGCACTATATCCTCTTGGAGCCCTCTGAATGTCAGGGCAATTCAGAGACATCTTGTATGCTGCTTGAGTTCAGGCTGTCTGGAAGTTTCCCCTAGCTTTACAAGAGATGACATTTTTCAAAACCTTGCAAGGACAGAGGGTAGCTGCAAGCTACATGTAGTGGGGTCCATCTGCTGCATCCAAATTCAAACCAGATCTCAAGGGCAGAGTAGCAGACAAAACACCTTGGGCACTTTATGTGCAGTGAAGAAACGTACCTTGTGTACAGACAGATTGAAGAATTTACTGCTCTAGTGATTAAAGTGTTAGCAATCTAATGAAAGAGTTGCTTCAGCTACGAAGATAATAACACTTATAATTCCAAGTGTAAAGTTAAGACAAGTGTTCAGTAGTGGCACAATTGGAATTGATACATATATCCTTCCCATTAGCTGTTCCTCTCCTAGGTGCTATTCTTGCCCTTTCTGTGACTTTTTGGGTTAGAAAATCAATAGTGCTAGTTTTCATCAAGATGAAAAGAGATGTAGAGGAGCTTACAGCGCATCTTCATCTGAAATTCTTCACTAAGAAAAGTATGATGTTGCTGATAGATATGTTCCTCCTTACTGTTGGGTCAGTTCAAAGTTATTTTACACACTTCTTGAAATAGTCAGAGTCAATGGTTTGGGAAGGAAAGCACATCTGAAGGTCTTTTTGTCCAATCCAAGGCCACCTATAGCCAGCTGTGTCCAGGTAGCTTTTGAATACCTCCAAGGATGAGGCCTTCATCAGCTCCTTGAGGAACCAGTGCTTGGTTATTCTTACAGGAAAAAAGTGTTTCACAAAGCACAGAGCCTTCTGTGTGTCGATGTATGCCCATTGCCTGTCAATGGGCACTACTGAGGACATCCTGGCTCTGCCCTCTTTGCAACCTTCCTTCAGATATTTGTACTCACAGATGAGATTCCCACCGATGTTTCTCTTCCCCAGGCTGAGCAGTCACAGCTCTCTCAGCCTTTCTTCATCTCCCAGATCCTCCAGGCCCTTGATCATCTCCATAGCCCTGTGCTGGAATCACTCCAGTAAATCTGTATTTTCCTTTTACTGAGGAACCCATAACTGGACGCAGCACATCAAATGTGGCCTCACCAGCAGGCAGAAGAGGGGAAGAATCACCTCCCTTCGCTTGCTGTCACCCCTGCTAGTACAGCCCAGCATGCTGTCTGCCTTCCTTGGCAGGAGGGCATATGGCTTCTTCATGTTCTGTCGGTGTCCACCCAGCACCCAGGTTGTTTTCTGCAAAGTTGCTGTGTAGTCTTTGGGCTCTTCACCCTTCAATAGTGATTCAGTAGAAGATAGATGACAAGAAACATATAGCATGGATAGGTATGTATAGCTGCAGTTTCACTGACTACTTATTAATAATGTCTGTAGGTATTGGACTAACAAGGGTACATTGCAAAAATTGCTTTATAACATATCCAGGGAGCAAAAGGTTTTCTAAATACCAGCTGGACTCAACATGTCCAATTTCAATGTGAGCTCAGCAGGTATTCCAACCTTCAGGCCACTCTTTGGTCCATAATAAATGGAAGTTTAGATACTGCTTAGATCTCTTAGTTTGGGATCCCAAAAGCAGAAACTTGCAAAAGAAATGTCTGTTTTCAAAATTTGTCTTGTAGTGACTCTAAAAGTCACCAGAAGTTTTGAATTAGATCCCAAGGGATGGGATTGTTACCTCTTCTCTACCTATTTGATAGTGTTTCTTCCACATTAAAAATATGATAAACTTTATATTAAAGTCCTTAAAGACTCACATTTTCTAGACCATTATCCAAATATATTTTTCAGTGAGCTTACAGTGCTCATGTTTAACAGCTCTGTTAATTCTCAAGTCAGCAGTTCTCAGCTTTTGAATGACAGGCCAAATAGGTGGGATGGGCAGTGTGGTACTGAAGAATGAATGGGTGGTACTCTGTCCTCCAAATCTATACAAAGCCAAGACTCATGAGGGCTGTCAGAAGGCACAAAAAGAATATAAATCCTAATGGGGAAGGAGGAGGATGTGAAGGGAACCAAGTTCTTAATCACTTTTGTCCATTAGCAATACCAGAGTATTTTCCTCAAGAAATCAAGGGAGGAAGCCCTGATGTCCTTGTCAGCTCCCTATATATATATTTATGTGTGTGTGTGTGTATATATATATGTATGTATATATGTATCAAATGCAAATTTATTCTATCTCATCCTATTAGTGGCTTCAGCTGGATAAAGTATTCTCCTTGCTTCTTGGCATAAACTGCTGCAGCATTTTTTTGTGCAGCTGCTGCATTTCATCCTAATGCATCTGCATTTCACCCAGGGATGAAGTGATCCCTATATATAACTTCCTCTACAGTTTTTATAACTGTTTAAAGTGTGTCAAGATGAGATGCGGGTTGCAAGCTATTGTTTTATTAGTGTCATCGCAAAGTGCTGCATTGTACAAATCAATTGTGAGCTAAGAAGAAAAGTGGCTTCAAAGTGACAGTTGAAGATAGAAGGAGATTTTTTGTGTTAGGAGAGATTTAAAATCCTGGTTTGGGAATCTGAAAGGAAGATGGCAAAAAATGGGAAACAAACTAGTGTAGAGTAAGGTTGTATAAACTGAGTGGGCATGTGGGACAGTGGGTATTAAAGATGTCAGAGAAATGAATGACAGAAAGTTAGTTAAAAATTACTTCAGAGTGGAAGACATAGAAAGGGAAGGAGAAAAGGAAAGCAGGAGTAAATAGGAATTATGATGATGATAAGGAGTAACCAAAAATCTCGAGAGTATGCTCAAAGGAACACCTGAATCTCTTGGTTTTATCCGTTACAGGACCATATAACACGGATGGGATTTTCAACATTGGTTGCGTCTGTTAAACATCATTGCAATGTTATTAATGTTATGTATAAACCTTTCAAATGTTTAAACCACTTTGTGTCCAGATCTCATTCTCCATCTCATTAGATGCCCAAGGAGGCAAATGTTTAGGGGCCCAAGGGGGACATAGCTTACTAACTCCTTGCTGGAATTACACACCTTTTTTTCTTGGGAAATGCAGCCTTGCTGAAGATGAAAGGCTGATGAGAAGTCTCACAACTTGTCTGTGCAGAATTTGGTTGCAGTAGAGAGCAACACAATTGATGTAGTCATTGAAAGAGACATTTTTTACAGTCCCAGATTATGTCTGAGTAAGAGAAGTGTCAGAAGTTCAGGAGGAAAAGCTGTATAAGCTGATCATCTAACCAGGAAAAAGCCTTTCCATAGCACTGTCTTTAGCTTGGTTTCATTTATTCCATTCTGGAGAATTCTTTTCCAAATCTTTGGTGGTAGCAGTGAGTAGTCAGATTCCAGGTTCCAGCTCCAATTCATCTCCTGATACCAGTGTCCAGTGGCAATATCAGTCCAGATTGCCATCCTTTTTTTAATTCCTTCTTTTTAAAATAATCTACCTGCTCTTGTGCTATGTGTAGAGTGAGTAGTAGTTCCCAATTTCCTATTTTTGTATTACCCCTGATTTTATAGCCTTTTAGCATAACCCTTTCTTATTCATCTGCTCTCCAAGGCAAGCAGTCACACTCTTTTAATCTCTCAGCATACAAGTTTTTTGGTTTTTTTTTTTCATGTCCATAAATAATCTGGCTTCTAATTTTCAACCTCTCTAAGAAGTCAGAGCATGAATGGACATCATTTGACTATTATTCACTGAGGGTAAAGAATTGCACATAAATGAACTACTTATGAAAGATCTTTTTCTATGACATAAAAATTATATTCAGATACAGTAGTTTAAAAGGTCCATATTTTATCATAACATTACTAGTACTACGATATTCCACAAAAGGTTTAGGACTATTAAAATAACACTTTGACAGTTTTATTTGTCCCTTCCTTGCAAAACATAACCTTGTTTCTAATACTAATTATATGGCATGATATAAAATAATTCCAATGAAATTCCACTTTTGAAAACCTTATTATCAGGATTTATTGACGAGTATGCACCATAGTGCAGTAAAACATATACATTCATTGCATACTTATGGTTTATTTTATTTATTTTATATTAGTGCTATAAATGAAAATTTTATGGTTGCATGATACAGTTGCTGTTGTGTTATTATTGGAATTATTCTGGAAAAGTCCTACAGAGTGGATGGGAATGTTGTAAACCATTACACCTCTACCTAAAAGCATGAAAGGTTACTGAAAATTGTATCTGTCTTTATTAAATTGCTTGGGGATTTTTCCTTAGAGAATATGACAAGTTTTAATTTTTCCATGCTCGACACCAACTTCTTGCTCTCTCACGAAGGGAGATGATAATACAGTGATTAAGGTATTAACCTGCTCCTTGCAGGCTGTAGATCATGGATTCATAAAATCATAGAACAGTATTGGTTGTAAGGGCCTTAAGGTCACAACCCCCTTGCAGTGGACAGGACCTAGACCAGGTTGCTCACATGTGAGCTCTTCTTTTGCTGTGAATTTCCTATGTGAGTTTAAAAATACATCTTTTCTCATATTTATAAATATGTTTCTGTTCTTTTCATTTTAGCACCCTTACACTGTACTGTAATCTAATTTCTGAGCCTAAAGATGTTTTGCAAATGCCATTTAGTGGAAACCTATCCTACTTTAGTGTTAAATCGTAGCTGAAAGATGATAGAGTAGGCCTTTAAGTATCAAAAATTTGGAATTTGGATTGTCCAGACTAGATTTCTAAGGGTAACTGAGGAGTGGCATAACCCTATTTTTATGGCCAGATAAGTGTCAGGCATGTAATTCCCATCAACCTTACCTCTAACCTGATTACATATTTGTGCAGTGTTTTAAGTCCCCATCCATAAAATAAGAAGAGTAACATAAATAAATATCCTAAAGTCTGTGAAATATAGGGCCAGGAGAGTAATGACGGCCATTGCAGTGTCTCAGACTGAGCTGCAAGAAGCTGAAACATGCTAGAGCTGTTCTCACACAGCTTCAGCCTGAACTGAACTTTTCTAAAGAACCCATCTTCCCTCACGAGCTGTCTTCTGGGAAGACATCAGAGTGGTGACATTGCTTATTGGTGTCTTGACAGGTTTATGGGACACAAGGGATGTACCAAGACTTGTGAGACAAGGCTGTCTCAGTGTCTACAGCTGCCTGGAGCATGCATCAGGTCTAAGACACCGTCAGGCTTTCCTCCTCAAGAGTGTTCTTTGATTTACCTTTCACAGAGATCTGCTGCAATTCTTGAGAGTAGAAGGCCTTTTACAACCCTGGGTTGAACTGAGCCTCCAAACTGACCCTAGAATGCTGAGTAGACTTTATTCTGGAAGATGCAGCACAAACTCATCCCAGCAATTTTCCTCCTCTTGCAGGAAAGAGTAAGACAAGGACCGAAAGCTGATGTAAGCTTTGATTAGTAACACCAGACTAACCACCAGCCCAGTGATGTGCCTCCACAGTAAAATGCACTTCTTTCCAATTAATTGATTAACCATTTTCTCCAGCATTCCCATATATTTTATCTGAATCTAGCAAATTAGATTTAAGTGGTGAGCAATACAGAGGGAATACTAAAGTGAACATTAACAGTGATTTGTTACAGAGGATGAACAATAAAGGTTATCATATAAAGCTGACATAAACACAATAGATGGGGTAATTATATACCTTATTTATTCTAGCTGCTAAATCTTTCACTGCATTGTAAAAAGGGACATCTGTATTTTAAATTAAAATGTAGTTTAAAAAAAAGGGGGGGAAGGAGAAACATCAAAACAGAAGATAAAAGAGACAGGAACAATGGCAGAAAGGCAGAAGTAAGATGAAATACTGATATCTAGACAGGAAAAGGGAAAGAACTAGAGTAACTAGGTTTTAGCACTGATGTTTGTAGATGGTGCTGATTCCAAACCAGAAAATTAATTTATTTACGTGAGTTTCTCTTGACAGAGCTTTTCTCCAAACAGCGTTTTAGACAGTTCTGTGCTCCTTCATGGAAGGGAAGGACTATTCCAGTGGTTTGACTTTTTTGGGCTTGTTAAAATGCAGCTAACATAGACTAAAGAGAACCCTTAGCAGATTTGAGTGTTTGCTAATCCAACATCAGACCATTCCCACTTTTGGAGGCTTAGTTTTCTACCAGCTTAGGGGGTTGAGCTGGGTCTCTGAAGAGGTATCCAGGAGCTGGTGTGGCACAAAGGGAAGCAGGATTAGCAGCCAGCTGGCATTGGATAGGCAGGACAAGGCTGTCCCTCCCCTTCAGCGGCAGCTGGCTGCTAGGCTGTTTGTCTGGTGTTGGGCAGAAACAAAGCAGTTTGTGAAGAATCAGAGAAAGTGTTGGAAGAGCAGGAGAGATGGGAAACAGCTGCCTCCATTTCAGCCCAGAACAGCCAGAGACACCCTCATGGTTTGTAGGAGACAAGCTCCAACCTGTTTAGTACTAGAGGTGGACTCAAAACCAAGTCCCAGCTGTGCTCTGAATTCTTGTCACGTTTCCCAAATGAACCTCTCTCCTCATTTTGCTCTGAATTATAACTCACTACTAGTAGAAAAATGAAGTGGAAAAGAGAAATTTGTTTTCTTCCAAGCTTCAACTAGAAGCTGAAAAACTCCTTTGAATTCAAGTCCTGTGAGACATACTGACAGTTTTCAATATTTGGGACTGAATTATTATCTAGCCTTAATAATTAATGATTGTTGTTAACTGCTGTTCAAGCAGGTGGAAAGCAGTAGGCAAATTATCTCTAATTTTTTCTCCAGCCCAGAGCAGAACAGTAGTGCATAAGGATAAACCCAGCATCAGGTGTGCTGGGGCAAGCAGCCTTTTTGGTCCTGCCAAGGGAGATGCTGCTTGTGAGTCAGTGGTGGCTCATGTGCTTCTGGTAGGAACTGGAGGAACTATGCCTGTTTCCAGCCTTGAGCCATGTCCTCTCTGAAATTGCTCTTCTCACCATAACAGCCCTTTCTCTGTTGACAAACTGCCTTGGTACCACCTGTGAATATGTGTGGGTTTCCAAGTCCTTCAGTGTTGCACCAAGACAGTGCATCTGCTGCAGGCAGGTTCAAACCCTTGTCTTAGCCCAGACAAGGGAACAGAACTGGGACAACATTGCCAAAAGTATTTCTACCACCCTTTATTTGCACCTCCACTGAGGTCTTTCTGGTGCTGTGCATCTCTTCCCAAAGAAGTCTTCTTTAATCTTTCACTATGAAGTAAGAAAAAGCAAATATTAGGATATGGGCACAAAAAGAGAAGGTTAAACTTAGCATGTCAAATTATTGTTCAACTACTGCAGTATGCAGTAATAAAAGCATCCATAGTTCATTCTGAACTATAACTGGGATTACATGCCCAGGGCAAAATATTAGAAATTACCTTTGATTACCTGTCTGCTGAGGAGTGAATCCTTTGTTGTGTCTTTTCACCTAAGCTGTAGGAGGGACCAAGAGGGGAATGACTGGAACTGTTGTCCTTAGCCAGTGGGAGCACACTTGTATGAGCAAACTCATGTTTTGGGCTGTGCCAGCAGCCTGGTGCACTTCTCTCCTCCTGCTGAATGAGACCAGAAAGAGAGATATGGGAGGGAACTGGGAACTGAAATGTGTCCTGAGACTCAGTATCCAGAAGCTTAGCAAATCTTACTCAAGGCTGAGGTAGTCATTCCAAAAACAAGAATACTCCCCAGAAATGCCTTCGTGGAGAATATAGAGTCAATATTTTGAAGGCAGAAGTTAATCAGACAATGATATTTTTGACTGAATACAGTGTGTTGCAAACAACCTCACCAAAGAAAAAGAGTAAAAACAAACCAAAACCACATTAAAACCACAAAATATAAAAACAAAACCTCAGAAAAGAGTGAGATCTACTTTCTTTGTTATTCCCTATAATTACTCACCCATTGCAACCTGGGATTTTTAGATCTTGTTTGGGCTGCAGGAGTATTTCTCAGCAAGCACCTCTGATCAGCCAACTGCAAAAAAACACTGAAATATGATGAGCATATAAAAGCATTAAATGGTAGCATTCTCCATCACCCACAGCCTCTGTCAGTTGTGTTTCCAGGCCAGATGAAGCTAGAATGTACGTACAGCTGTTCTGAGTTGTAAAATATATTTTGAAATGGGATTGATTTGTCTGTGTTTCATGAGATTGAAAAGAAAAAAGAGTATAAAGACTTGTCTTTTTTCCAAGCATTTAATAGAAATAGTCTAACTGGAACATAATAGAGATGTGCTTTCAGCACACAGATGTGCTGTAGTGAGAGCCACGTTTTATGTAAGCTGCTTATTCTTTTGTGCAGTGTCAAGAACTGAATGTACTTTCATACTCTGATTTTTGGCCTTGACATGGACTAATGTCAAAGCAAATGAAGACCTGGTGGTAAATCCTTTTCAGCACTGCTAGCAATTGTGACCATTGTGGAGCTGTTCCTGCCTGTCTAATCGTTTCTGGGAAATTGAGCTTTTGATACATAGATCTTGTATTCCGAATTTTGATTTCTGCTGTAAAATTTGCTGGTGGGATTCATTATTTAGGGGACTAGAAAAGTGTGTGGGTCACAGACTGCAGTGTATATTCAAGGCAGATTATATAGTGAGCTTCAGTGTGTAAAGTCATTAGGGGTATGATGAGTTATCTGAACAGAAATACATGGGAAAAGGTTTGTGCCAGCCTCTCTGACCTATAAAAATGCATTTTAGTAGAAAACTGATTTACAACTGGATTTTTTTTCACATACAAGGCAAAATATGCAGAGGAGCAATAGAGCCTGATCATCTACTTCCAGTTCCATTGTTTGCTTTATAGTTAGGGTTTTGTATTATGGTTGTCTAGATTTTACAACCACAAATGTGCCAAAACCCTTGACTTGTTCATTCAGGTTGATTAATAAGCAACATAAAATGTCTACTTTCTTCAACACCTGCTCGCTCTGTTTCTTTGTGTTTTGCAAATAAAAGAGGTACAGATATGTGCTTTGACTTTGATCTTGTAAACTAAAATTGTTCAAGTGATAGAGCCTGATCTAGGTTTGGACAGCAAAGAGATGTTTCCCAGGTTTTCCCTGAAACCCACATTTCTGTGGATGAGCCTCTGGTTTCAGTTGTTCCCCCAGCTGGTCTGGGAGCAGCTGCACATATAGGCAGTACAGAGCTGGGCCCAGAACACCGCTTTTCAGAATATGAGCCCATGGAGCTTGGTGAAAATAGAGGTGCCCCTCCAATTCTCCCTTCAGTATCATAACACCTGCTCTGGGGTTTTCCTGGCAGAGCTTTCCATACATTTCATGTGGCTCCAAAAGAAATTTCAGAACAGGAGCAGTGCCTGGTCCCTATCACCCCATTTTCACCCTGCTCCATCTTCACCTCTTACCTGTAACTTACCCTTAGGGAAGAGTAGATGACAGAGCCACAAACCTGACTGAGCAACTTCTGCTGCAAGGATATGGTTATCACTTTATCCCAGCCACCAAGTGGCTTTGTGCATCCCACGGTCTTGTGGAGACAGGCAGATTTCTCAGAGGGACTCTTGTGATGCTATAAACTGTGATTTAGAGTGATGACAGTACTTCAACAGCAAATAGATCCTACCAAATTTATTTGTTATTTCTTTGTAATTGAAAGAAATTCTAATTCAAAATAATAAAGTGTGAACTTCTTTCTCTTTCCTCTTTTTTGCTCAGAAATCGAAGCAAAGGAAGCGTGTGACTGGTTACGTGCAGCTGGATTTCCCCAATATGCTCAGTTCTATGAGGGTAAGTAGGTCTTTCTCCTCTTTGTACAGTTCTGAAAGTGCACTGGGCCCTCGCCAGGAGAGCTTGCAGTCAGCCAAGTTCACATTTGACTGAATTATGGCCATGGCTGGATGCTTCACAAAGCCTCAGCTGCTGGAGTCATACCAGTGCATAAAAAAAAGTAAGATTCTTACCCTCACAGCCATGAGAAGTTAAAAGAAAAAAAAAAAAAGAGGGAAATAGCTTGTGGAAATCTCAAAGGTTAACAAATACAACCACAAAATATCTAAAAACATGAATCTATTTTCTAAAAGCTTTCTGAACTGTGCCTGAAATAAGATTAAACACTAGAAGTTACTGAAAATTTCAATTATGCTGAAAGTAAGACTGAAAACTCTGCAGTTACCAAAAGTTAATAATCTGAGTTGCACTTCACGTTTGCAAAGTAAGAAAAGCTGATAGTTCAGTGCTAACTCAGTGCAAATGGTGGTGTCCCCTTCCTAGGTGTAAAGTTCATGCCCAGGGAAGCAGTGTCCCCAGGGGCAGGATGAATGGTTGTACTGCTGCTGTGTTCGGTAGTAGTTTGGGGACTGGAGCTGGGTTTTTTCTGCTCTCCCCAGCTCAATGCTGAGAGGGAAGCTGCAGCTGAGCCTCGTTTTTCCCAAAATGTGTTTTCTCCCTGCCAGAGACACGGAGCCAGCTCAAGCCCACTTGGGCTTATTAGCCGAAAGGCAGCTCTGCCAAACACCTCTGGACACCTTCCAGGGTCAGCATGAGTCTGGAGGCAGCACAGATCCATGCAAGGAATGAGGGCCAAGGAGCCTTGTGGGTCAGAGCCAGGCCTGCAGGGAGTCAGCTCGGACACCGTCCCTTCCCTTGTGCGGGGCTGAGGATGGCAGGGCTGTGGATGCTGAAGAGACCCCCATGGCCTCCTGAAGTCCATTAGGGCTCAGGTGCTGGGTCCTGTTGGGCTGCTCAGGTGTCCAGGGACAGGAGCACCATTGAGAGATGTTCAGGTGGCTCCAAAGGAGGCCTTGCACTAAATCCAGCAAGGAACTAAGACTAATAAGCCTGCCAGACCAATACTGACACAACTGTGTATCTACCACAGTCCCTGGGTAGCCAGTAGTACTTTTGTGTCTGCCTTGCATTCGGAGTATGTCAGATAGTGACTCCATCAGAGAAAGGAGTGCCTGCTGCCTGCTTGACTCAGAGGGATGTTCTCTCCAAAAAACCAGCTTGTGCTGGGCTCCAACAGTTCCCATGTAGTCAATATGTGCTCTAGACAGTATGTGTCTCAGAAAACAAGGTGCTTTTCACAGGCATCTATTATGTCAGTGTTGAGCAGCAGTGTCTGAAAATGCTGGCTGAAGTTCCTGTATCCCAGCATCCTGCTGAGGTACCTAAGCATGGCAGAGCAGCCTGGAGAGCAGCCACAGCACTGGAAACCGTCCCACCGTTACAGAGCTGTGTCACTTTTCGTTACAAATGTCAGCTTCCAGCATACTATTCTGGCTTTTTAGCTAACATTGGGGATTATTTTGTTTTTTGGTCTGTTGTTTGAGTAACCCTCTGTCTGAAATCATAGTTATTTGGATCTGTTTTAAAAACAAAAAGCACAGAACATTTCTGGAGCTTGGGCAAAGTCTGTCTAGCAAATAACTCATTAAGTCACTGTAATGAGAAGGGAAAACCAGTTACTCATGTAGATAAAGTTAGTGTTGTGGTAATTCCCTGATCTCATCCATTTGTGTAAGGTGCTAAAATGAACAGATAACACTTCAGTATTTTTTACAGCAAAAATGAAATAATTTTGCTGTCACCCTAGTGCACCGGACATTCAGCTCTACCTTTAACAGAAAAAACCAATATGGTGTTGAAAAGGGTCAGAGATACAGCTGGAAGGGAACCAGAGCTGAGTGCAGTTGGTCATACTAGATTTCAGTGAGCAAACACATGCAAAGCAATTTAGATGTAGACAATGTATTTTCATTTGAGTAGCAAGCAGTCTTAATATTATGTCTCCTTTCACAGACTCCCAGTTTCCCATTGACATTGCTGCAGTAAAGAAAGATCATGATTTTCTTGACAAGGACCTTGTAGAGCCTCTTTGCAGGTAAATAACACTCACAGTTTCATTTCTGATAATTTGAAAGCATGAGCTGATTTTTAACTGTTGGCATAGCAGCAGTAGAGATGTGTGCTTGTCCAGGTGCATTAAGTGATGAGATCTATAATGCCACCATTCTGAGTTAATTTCTCTTACAGAAGATGCTGCAGTAGGAGACCCACTATACTCACAGAAAGCATCACATGTTTGAGAAGACCCAAATCCAATTGATTTGAAACAGATGCTTTTTAAGAACTACTAGCAGTAGTTCAAGCAAACCCTGAATAAATGACAGTCACATTTGAGTTGCACATTAACAACTCTTATGTCTAAGTCCAGCAAAAAAGATGAAACTTCATTGCAGAGAATTCAGCAAGTCCTTTTCTCCAGCAGCAGGCACAGTTTTCATGCTGCTGTGATTCCCTTGCTGCTCTCATTTGGCACCAGTAACAGAAGTGGGACCAGACCCAGTACTACAGAGCCCCCTGTACTACAGCTGATCAGTGCTTTGCCCCTCCCAGTGGTGCTGTGTTTGCTTTTTATCTTGCTCTTTGTACTCTGTGATGAATATACCATTGTGCATTGCTCAAGTCCTGTCTCCCAGGACAGGACTCAAGACACAGCAATTCTGTAGTAGTTTTGCAAAACCGCATTGCAGAGACATTTTTCCCCTCTTCTTTCCCTTGTGCTCAGCTCAAGCTGGGTTCTGCTCCTCTCCTCTTCAAGTCAGGACAAAGGAGCATCTATCTGGCCCTTAACCAAGGAGACTTCATTACATGTTATGGAAATTTTCACAACACCAGCATCAAGATAGTTGGACAAGACTCTATTTCCCTTTCTGCAACTGCAGCTAAAGTCAGAGATGGCTCTAGGAGATGCTGTCCCACATCATATTGTACATTGCAAGGATTAATGAGTTTGTGGTGGAGGAATGCAGAGAAGGTTTCTCAGAATCACCAAAAATAGGGGTGGAAGAGACTTCATCAAGTCCACCTCTCCATCCCAGGCTATGCCCCTCTTCCTGGCAGATCCATGTAGTTTCTGGGCATAGCTTTCAGACTGCTTTTCCAAAACTCCCCTGCTGCAAGCGAGATCTGTTGCTTCTCATGCTGTCTGTTATGGCTGTGGGGAACAGAATATTCTCTTTCTCTCTGTAATAGCCTTTGTGTCGGAAGATAAATCAGTAGGAAAGACTTGGATTCTCCAGTGATCTCTCTCACAGATGCCTGAGAGCAGAATTAACTTCAGACGTGATCCACTGCTGTTCTGTGCTGCTTGCTGAGAGAGGTTGCTATGCCCACAGCTTCTTCTGAGAAACCTTCTTCCTATACATATGTACATCCCTCTGCTTCCATCTGGCATGATGGAAGACATATTTTGCTGCAGTTTGGGACTGGAAATTCATAGAGATAGGAGATTGAGATCTCTTCCCCTCTGCCCTTTACTGTAAAGTTCAGGGACCATTAAAAAATGCAAGAATTATGTCTGTTCCTGCCCCTTTCTTGTGAGAGAAAACAGTGAGATATAGTCATTTTGTGGCCCTGTGGAGCTCCCTAATCATTCTTCTCTGGAGTGATTGGCAATGGTATTGCTACAGTCATGGTCACCAGGCATCCAACACCCACACAGCTAAAAATGGAAACAGCTCATCTCTTGCTCCTCCAGCCTCTCTGTAGACTCATAGATACACCTACAGTTACACCGTGTTGATGCATTCATGAGGATAATTTTTGCAAGCTGAGAAGCTAGAGACTTGGTTGGGTTGGGTATTTTTTATCTTTTATTTAAATATGAGGGTTTGGAAAATTAACTAGCAGCTGCATAGATGCACTCATAGAAAAAAAATGCTTTACATTAGCCTAAATCAAGGGAAAATGATGAGACCTATAGAAAAAAGCTCAGACACAGATATTTCCACACTTTAAAGATAAATGGGTTTATGACCCTCTAATATTTTTTCTTGAATTATTTTATTCAGAACATAATATCTGTTTACTTAAATTTTTGTTGGGAGTTTTTTAACAGCTTAGATCTTAAAAAGGAATAGCTCCTTATAGTATTAGAAATACATGTATTATGTACAGGTTATGTTTTCAGATTCAGACATTTAATTCAATGCAACTCAGCAGCTTCAAACCCTGTGCTGAATGCGAGCCATAAAAAGCCATTGTACCAAATGCCAGGATTCAGATTCATCAGAAACAGTGACCTGTGTCAGCTGCTGCCCCCAGTGCCAGCTTTGTTACATTGTGAGCTATCAAGCCAGCCTTTTCCAAGTTTCCAGTGCAATGGAAATCCTCACAGCTCAGCTGACCACTGTGGCCAGTTCTCTGCCCTTCCTTTGCTCTGTGATGATGTTACTACAAGGTGTAAGCCAGTGTACCACATGAGAGCTGCAGGCTGGGATGCACTTCGAGGAGAGAGAAAGTTTAAAAAGCTGGTTATTATTTCTGTGTGCACAGATTCCCAGATTGGCGGTCAAACTTCCATTCTTCAAATATTCAAAGCTGCCCTTAAAGCTATGCATGACCAAGACATCACAGTGACTAATAGTCCCTTCAGCACATAGTGCTGAACAAAATGAGCTTCTCATTTATTTTGGAAGATAATTTTAAAGCTGAAATGCCAGCATGGATAATCAGTTTGAGCAGTTTTAGCTCTGAATAGTAATAGCATAAACACTGAATTTCTCTGTTCTTGTGGGTTGAAATCGGACTCCCAATCTTATTTTCTAATGAGTCTTCTTATGGCATTGAAGTATACCAGACAACGTGAGGCACAAATGAGGAGGAACCATTTTTTAAGCCAGCTGGTCGTATTTTACTCAGAAAGTGTAAGACTCCCTGTTGCAAAAGATTTCAGTGACCTTTTTGAGATATTCTAACATTCCCGCTGTTTACAATATAATTTGAAAATTTGGCAGAGTAAAAACCAAATTTGAGGCCTTTGGGTTAGAGGCGTATCTATCAAGAGATTCTGCTCAGATTTTATTGAGTAATGAACAATAGAGAATTGCCAGGCAATCTGCAGGCAAATGCTGTCAGCCTGCCAAAACAATAATTGAGCATGAAAATTTTATAGCTGTGTAGCTTCCAAAATAGCAGCAACCAACTCTGCTCTGGGAACTTTTGTGGCTCCTGTGATAAGAGGGTGAGAAGGAGAAGCCAAGCCACGTTGTACTTCTTGTATTCAAGTAAACATAGTGACTAAGAACATACATAGTTCCCTAAACAAAACCCTTAAAATTTGAGGTGTGCCAAGTAATCAACAGCCTTTTTTTTCCATAGCTTTTGTCTCTTAGACAGCTCATAAACAAAGTGAAGGTTGCTGTATGGGATGGGACAGCCTCCCACCAGAGCTCTGAAAGGATGGTCAGTACCTTCAGCTGAGATATCTTGCTCTAGATGCTGTTGGGGGGTAAGCCTGGCTCTCCACATGCAGGATGGAAAGCCCTGCCCAGGAGGCAGTAGAATGGCTGACTTCCAGGAGGGATTACTCACCTCATGTGAGACCAGAGGTAACTCCCTCAGTGGCAGCCATGATAAAAAGGTGATAGGGCTGGGAAACAGCATATTCCCTTCATGCACAAAACTGGTGGAGCAGGGACATGCCAGTGCCAGCCTTGCACACCAGCCCTAATGTGCTGGGAGGACTCTTACTCAGTGTTAAGACCTCCGCAAAGCCCAGTATCAGTAGCTTCATGTCCTCTTCCCAAAGCTGGCAGCACCAGAAGAAGCCAGGCAGGGACATGTGTATGCAGCACCTAAACTTGGCTAGGAATAACAATCAAGCAAAGAAACAGCGTTGTGCCTCTCCCTTGGAGAGGCATTTACAGAACCACACAGTGTGTTTTCCTGGTCAAAATCCATAAGAGAGGGCATTTGAGGATCTGCTGATGCAGAAGAGACTGTGCTTGTCCTCCCTATCATGCCTCTCCTCCATGTGCCTGTGGCCCTGGTTGCATTACAAAGCACCTGCTTGAAAGCAGCTGCAGAACAGGCCCAGGGATTCTCCTGGAAGCCCAAGTCACTTCAGAACTGTCACTCTATTACTTGGATTGCTCCCACTTACCTGGGTTGCTCTTAAAGCAGGACAACAGGTCCCCCACAAGGTTTTCCAGCTGGCCTGAGCCTGCACAGCTACAAGTTTGTATTTATTCGTAAACCCTGCTCAGTTCTGTAAATGATGCAAAAGTTGGAGATTTCCTGATACTGGAGAACTTCTATTATAAGAGTTAACAATTACAGCACTGGGATTGGGATTCAGAGCCCAAAGGACTTAAATCTCCTCAGATATCCCAGACTTCTCCATGTGTTGTCTGAACTGGGGTACCTGGGCCAGCTGAAGGCCAGGCTTGATGTTCCAGGGGATCTAAAACAGCACCAGAAACATCTGTTTGGGCACCTGAATATCTCTGCTGGCATCGTAAGAATTATTTAAAAGTGTAAAACTACCTTGTGATGCTCTGGAGAAGAAATGAAATTATCATCACTTAAACACTTGCTGTAGTACATGTTTTCCAAACTTTCCCTGAACAATGCAGAAATTTCCAGATGCACCTTCTAATGCAACCTGGATTATTTGGGTTTTATATAGCCACCTCTCTTGTGTTTATTTAGTGTGTTTTTCCCTGCCATTTCTCGAGTCCAGACTTTGTTAACATTGCAAACAGGCATTCTTTTTCCATGTTTTTAAGCAGTGGCATTAAAGTGCAGTGCTCCTGTCACTTCAGCTGGGATGTTTGTGACAGCCTTTGTAGCCAGAAACTTCTGGGGTTTTTTTCTTTTTGGAAGACTTGCTGAGGAGTTAGCTGTCAGTCATCTGATGACTTTAAACTGATGAGAAAAGCTTTCTGCCACCACTGGCACATCAACAAGGCAAAAGAAGCTGAAACAGTCTGACTTTGATTTGAGCTGTTAGTACCAGACAAACTCACAAATATGTTCATTAGTTCTCTAATTTCACTGGCAAATCTCTCCACAGCCCTGGAAGAGCCATAAAAAACATACCAATGTTTTGTAGAGGGGTGAATTTAAAACCTGGGGTTGAACTCCCTGGAGCCCAGTAAAAAGTAGTTTTGGTTTTGGTGGAGCAAGTGTGGAAATGTAGCTACAGACTTTTACCTTCAGCACAGGCCAGCTGACAAAGAGGTGCAGGGGCTCCAATATTAGCCAATATTCACCACTCAGAGGAAGCTGTCCCCAAATATAGAAAGCTGGGCTGTAGTCCTTTGAAAATGTGTCTGTACCTCTGTATACTTGGAATTGATATTGATACACTCATTTAAACATTTTGTGCACAAAAGAAGAACTGAACATTATTCAGGCCCAGGGCCCCAAGCAAATGCCACTTTGGGTTGAGAAATTCTGTGTTTGGGCAAAAGAGGAGTTATGCAATAATAGTTGTAATCCCAGAAGAAGATTTGTGGGCAGAAGGCTGCAAATATAGTTACAGAGCCACAGACCCTGGAATTTATTTCAACATTGCTATCATGCATGCAGGGTGTGCTTGTGCATACATTATACCCAAATTAATACCACAAGCAAAGGACTTTTCTGATGCAGCATAACGGATTTATTGGTTTAAGTTACGGAGGAATATTTGATCTACAAATGAGCAGGTGATATTTTGAGAGGGAATTTTTTCTTTAAGGAAGATCCACATTTGGTGGATCAGTTCTCTGTTAGTGGTGGCAATTTGAAAGGTATTCTAATATTAGAAGTTCTGCGGAGGAGTATGTTAATGCCATAATCTTCTCATGTTATGTGAGAGATTATATTATTGATCTGATACTTTTTTCATGTGTCCTTGTAACTTATCACATGCATTTCAAATGCTTAGTTCTGGAAACTGGAGGTCTCTCCCTGCAACTCAAAAGCAACACAGACAGGTCTTTCTATAAAGACCCAGGAGATGCAGGCAGCCAGCAGAGGAGGGCTGTGGATATGCAGCTCTCTCACTCTGCCTCCCTTTATTTTGAATTTCAGTCCTAGATATAGAAAATTTTAAAAGTTGAATATATTTAACTTTGAGCCTCTGCTTTTAAAAGTTGTATGGTTTCATGGATCAGGATCTTTAAGAATAAATAAAACTAAATCAATTATCATTACCACAGTAGGTTCTCCATTGAAAGAGCATGTTT
Organism: Regulus satrapa; assembly: GCA_013396955.1. Lineage (NCBI taxonomy): Eukaryota > Metazoa > Chordata > Aves > Passeriformes > Regulidae > Regulus > Regulus satrapa. Next base: position 361,737 of record VWZN01019096.1, read on the forward strand.
ACTTGTCCTTGGCTGTCCTTGCACATGGACACACACACGCACGCACACACTCACATATGATTGTCATTTCAATTCACTATCACCACAGGATAGCCTTGGATTTAAGGAGCAGAAGCCTTACAAAGACTCTGGTAAGATCAGTATGAATATGGTAAAAAATAGCTAAAAATATTTATTTTAAAATGTTAGATTTTTTTGCATGTTGGGTCGGTTAACCTGTGTATAAGATCCACAGATAGGAGAAAATAAACTATTGGCTTTGGAGAAACTTTTAAGTAGCAGCTAGAAGTTCTTATGTCAGTTTTTTAAAGGAGGTGCCAACTGCCAGAAGTGAGGAACTACAACTGGGTTTTTATTTGGTTTTTCACCAGTGCTTTGAAATCCCCATTCCAGATCAATTATGTTACAGTCCTGCATAAGGCAACTCACCTCCTACTCTTGAAATTTCTCCAGGTATCACAGGTGTTTGTTTATAGTTGTTTTCTGTCTAGGTGCAGATATGTCTGTGAATTAAAAAGTAATCTATCAAACCTGGCTATCAAGTAAAGTGAAACTAAGAGTCCTTTTTCATTCAGTGGTCATATAGCTGGAATAGAGAACCAGTATCCTTTCTGAAGCTGTTATATGCCATTGGCACCCTACAGTAAGATAAGAAAAAATGTTTTGAACTTGCAAAAAATCTTGCCCTTTAGTCAGAGGCTTCTAATCTTTTGAATTTGCTTTGCCCTGTAGACGACTGAACACACTGAACAAGTGCGCCTCAATGAAACTCGATGTGAACTTCCAAAGAAAAAAGGTAAGAGAACTTCATTAAATATACCCTGGCTTTTGTGATAAGACCACCCTAATTTATCCTTTAATTCAGTAATGCTCCTAAAAGTAAGTTAAGTTTCTTTTACTTTGAACATGCATATCAGCATTATCTTGATGCATGATAATGTGAATTGCTTAATCTTGAAATTATAAATAGAATAGAAGCTGTAAGTAAATACTACGTGTGTTAGAAGGGCTCACACAGTACTTAAACTCTACATGTCTGCAGTTAAAGTTAGTGGGTGAAAAGGCAGTAAAGCTTCATTAGACTGGCTTGTTTGTCAATGCTATATGAGTACACAGTGGAAAATCCTGCTCAGAAAAAAAAGAAAGGTGCTCAGATGAAAATAACAGCTTTTCTTTATTTCTTGTACTGACTTCTTCCCAGTTAAAAATATGAAAATAAACTCTGTCATTCTTACAAACTCCTGCATACAATGGGAATTATCTGAGCATAAAGGATTTCAGTGAGGGCTGCAGAAACAGCCTGTTGATTTTGAGAGTTTTGTAGCATTTTCAGCATTAACTGTTGAACGTTTCGTTTTCTGGTCACAAATTCCCCAGAGTCCTTGATTGTTGTACAGTGATAGTTGCCAGCTCTGAGAAGACTTTTTTGGTTTTCTTTTCTTTTGGTTTCTGGTATTCCTTCCTAAAGTGGTTGTCTAGTGTTTTTTAAAAACTGCCTCTGAGAGCTGCATTTCTGATGCCTTTGCAAATTCAGTCTCATCATACTCTATTCAGTGTTTGAGGGCACTTGAAGAGAGGATAGTTTTATTGTCCAGATATCCTGCTTTGGCACATGTCTGCTTGTTCCTCTGTGTACTAGTCTCTTTAGTTTCTGCTTTGTCCATTCCCTGGAGGTGCAGGGACTTCTCTTCCCTGCATCAATGTTTTTTCTTGTCTTGGGTTTTTTTTTTAATGTTGTGTTAAAAAAGGAGGATTTGTTGTTGTTACGTTTATTTTTCATAATTTTTTTGCTGCCACTCCTCCCTGTTCTGAATGGACTGAAGTCCTCAGCTGGTCTCCTTGCAGATGACCATTAATTTGTAGTGGAAGAGGCTTGACCCTACCTGGTACTCTTTCAAGGGGACAGAAGGTAGGTGGGTCCATACCTGCACAAGGCCACAGAGAAGCTGAACACAGAAAAATGTAGCCAAAGAGGAGCTGGAGGAAATTTTAGTCCTCCAACTAAAGATACAGAGCAACTGAAAGTGGAAGAGAATGTGGGTGAGAGAAGAAGAGGAAGGAGGGCCTGCTGACAGGAGGAAATGTAAATACAAGTGTAAAACCCTGAAACTGGGTCTGAAAATGATCACTGGACTAAATAAATCTTTTGCTGTAAATGCTGCCTTTCCTAATAGTCTCTATGGTGATCTGAACAATGAAATGCAAATTCAGCCTGCTTTGGAGCTTCAGCATAACAGGTATGCACAGGACTAGCTCAGCTGCTTGAGTGATTCACCAAAATATGGCCAAACAAGCTGCCAGGGAAGGTTCCTGTGAAAGCCAGCACAGCATGAGCCTTCCCCACTGCCCACTCTCCCACCCAGACCATTCCCACTGTGGGCTGCTGTCTTCCCTTGGCTTCATCAAGATGAAAACAGAAATCCTCATGTATGTATTGCAAATATGTCCGTAAGCGATTTGGACAGACAAAGATTAGCCTTTGGATTAACTGCCTTCTGCAGCTGTCGATTTATGAGAATTCCTGCCCCCAGCTGGAAAAATGTGGCAAAATTCCACTGCAAATAAATCCACTATTTGCCTTTTGTTAGCATCCCTCTGTATTTCAGGGAAGTACACCCTCAGTCAAAAAGCTGCACTATTTTAAATCAGCTGTGACAAATCTGTGAATCCAAATGTCTTTCTCTTTTGCAAATGTTACCAGTCACTCCTCAAGAAACTTGTCCCTTCTCATCTTCCCAAACATAATGGTATTAACTGGACTTTTGAATATGCTCCAAAGCCGTGCACTTGATTTCACCCCAGGCCAGTAGAAATATACAGTCATTGCTCCAAAATGTCTGCTCTGCCTGTGTCAGATGAATCATTGCTTTCAGACTTTCTCTTGATCCACTGTCCCCCTAGCTGATGACATGTGGGTGGGCTAAGTGCTCTCAACATTTTTTTAGGACAGTTTCATTTGTCAGGACACTCAGATATCTGACAAGAACAGTGGGTCATTCAGGATGTTCGTGGCTTCCAGAATTTCTACTGATTTCATCAAAAGAAAAGCACAGTATGTCATAGGACTCACAGTGCAGCTGAAGTTGTAGTGAGTCACCATGGCAGTATTTCAGCATCAAGATATTTCATTTCATATTTGCCTGATTTTGCTTCTGATGAAACACAAGCATGTTTCTTTATCAATTAAAAAGAATGCAAAATTTAGCCTTTATTTTATTTAGCTGCAAATTTTGACACTGAAAAGCCTTTGTATTTTCCAAGTGATTCTTAGGCAGAAAATCCTGTCTTTGCTGTGGTTAGAGGCAAAACTTGTTTACTACCAATATCCATTTCTGTTCATCTCTGCTTTGTCAAAAATAAACCAAACAAAACCAAACAAAACACAACAAAAATCAAACAAACAAAAGAAAACTAAAAAGGCCCACAAACTTAACGTATATTTACCGCTGAATTTATTTTTATTTCTGTCTCCTGCTCTGTTCTCTATTCTTGGTGCTTTTTGCAATGTCTCCACCACTTTGGCTACTTTAATCGATTCCAGCTTGTAGAAAATGCAGGCTAAATCCTGTCAGCTCATACAGTAATGTCAGTGCAGCTACAGGGATTTGTGTCAGCCAAGAATCTTCTTTAAGGTCCCTTTGGCATAATGCAATGTAGAACAAATTTTAAAAATATGTTTATCCTATTGGCTGGTGCCACCAACGCTTCAGCACTGGTATGCTTTGTAGATATAATTACCGCTGTTAAATATTTAAAAGTACATACCCTTGTGGTTTTTTAAATATCCACTTTGTGGCACTACTAAGACCACAATAAATGGATTTTTAAGTTCCTGAGGCTGTGCAGTCCTTTGGTCCATATATGCATACAGCAAGCTTTGGAGTTAAAACAAAGGTAGAGCTGTCTGATGTGCCATTTCTTTCCTGCAGACAAAAGGGCCAAAGCCATATTAGCCTTTTCTAGCCTCTTCCCTCGTTCTTCACTAGTGCTCAATTTTTTTCTCTAACAAGCCACAGAATGAGGATCTCCATTCATTCCTGTAAACTCACAGGAACACTGCACACCTCAACATTAACAAAAGAAAAAGGAATGCCTAAACCAAAAATTTCACAGCAATATTATATTTTGTGGTTGGGACATGATCTAAAACATCTGGCTGACTTGAAGTGATAAACTAGCAAAAGTTTATGGCATCAGTGAGACCTGGCATGCTACTGATCCCAATCTCCAGGTTTTGAGGTTTCACATTATTTAAGGTTTTGAGCGCTCTTGTAAAATTTGGTTTACATTTTTCAATTAGACAGGCCTGCAAAGATCTAGTCAGAGATTGAAGATAACTTTACCATCGAAACTTCATATAAAAATACTTCTAATAATAGTATTTTAAAATGAGAACTTTTCCAGTCCCAAAATAGTCTTTCTGGTTTAACACCTCATTTTAGTCTGACAGCCTGTCATATTTTACTGCCTTCATATTGCTTCCAAGAATGTGAAGAGCTGTTTGGATGTCATGTAGGTGAAGTTACATTTTTGCTTTAAAACAAATGAAGAAGAATAATGCAGCATAAGTCCAGTTCAAAGTCAGGAAAAGGGTACTCATTAGCAACTGTGGGCTTCATGCTGAAGATGTATCTTTTTTGTTTAAGCAAACAGATGAGAAAAATGTAATAGGATGAGGTTTTTAATCTATTTTTTTTTCAGGCACTTGTTCTCTGCATTGCAAAGTAGCTCCTGGAGCTGCCTAAACATAAGCATAGCTCTGCATACCTCAGGCTGAGGGATGAGGCCTGGAAGGTCTGTGGGGCTGCTAGTGCCTTGGGAGAGGTTGGAGGAAGCCAGAGACTGTGGGTCAGGCTGCAGGTCCTCAAGCTTTGGGTGCCTCTGGTGATGATGGCACTGTGAAGACAGTGGTTGCCACTGTAGGAAAGCTCACCTCAGCTGCAGATGCTGCCCCATCCCAGCCTGAGCCTAGCTGCTCCCCCTGCCCACACCCTCATGGCTGCCTTCTCTGCTTTCCATTGCCTGCACTCAGACACGCCCTAAGCAACACTGCCAAATATTTTTTTTTATTGTTCTTTTAAGCATCATGGTTATTTATCTGTAGTTATGTTCCTGGAACATAAATCTTGTTAGATGTATCTGGCTTGTGAAGTTTATAGATGTTTATTTAGTTCTCACTGCAAAACTACGTGCAGCACCAGATATTTGCTGTCTTGGATTTTTAAATAGCTCACATTGCTGTAGTATCCAGCTACTTCCCTGTCTTTACCATGTGTATCTTAACACCATCCTTGCAAATCAAGATGCCTTTACTTTGGCCTTTCAAAACATTTTTTTCTCCCTCAACAGTCACTGTGGGCATCAGCCCTACACAATTCAGTGCACAGGTAGTCCATAGAAGCCAAGAGGGATCAGTAGAGCTCGTAACATGGAGCACATCTTTATTTATTTTTCGTTAACATGTTTGCAGTCTTTACAATGAAATGAAAGAGGGTGTTTTGAAAGGACTGATAACCAGTCTTCCATAAACTCAGTTCAGAGAGACTTTGTCACCAGTTGCTCACCTGGAGCCCAATAGCATTAATTCAAGTATCAAGTTAAAGCATACAATTTTAACATGTGCCATTTGCTTTTTTTCCAGAGTGACGATTCAGATGAAGAAGAACTCTGTGCTATCAGTAATAAATGGACTTTCCAAAGAACCAGCAGACGATGGTCTCGGGTGGACGACATTGACGCTTTGCTTCACCGATCTGAGAGACATGGCTCTTCTGGGGACATTAAAATGAAAAACACGACAAGCAGTGAGAGCGTCCTTACAGATCTGAGTGAACCTGAGGTCTCATCGATTCACAGTGAGAGCAGCGGGGGCAGTGACAACAGGAGTCAGTCTGGCATCACCAGTGCTGCCAGGGAGACCTGCGACTGCTCTGCCCATCATGATGTGGAAAGCACCCTGCTGCAGGACTCCACTGCAATAAACACTGCCCTGTCCCCCAAGGATGGCCTGAGGAATGAAAATCCAACACGAGCCAGAGCAAAAACCTTTCTAAAACGCATGGAGACATTAAAAGCAAAAGCTGTGCATGGAAAACTAAAAGGCTCAGGAAGATCAGGTCCTTTAGAGATCAGTGGACCGGTTCTCCAGTTTGAGCCAAAATCCTTGAAAGACATGCACTGTGTACAGATAGTCAATGGCGATCTCCAAAATCTGGGGCAAGATTCAGTTAAAAGAGGGCTTCCCTTTTCTGCCAAATCCAGCACTGACAGCAGTCAGTCGGAAAACAGCAGCAGTGGGGTGAGCACGCCGTGTTTGAAGGAACGCAAATGCCATGAAGCAAACAAGAGAGGTGGGATGTACCTGGAGGACCTGGATGTTCTGGCAGAAACAGCCTTACGGCAAGTGGTGGACCAAAACCACAAAAACGAATTTCATTCCCAAGAGAACTTGGTTGTGCACATTCCCAAGGATCACAAACCAGGGACCTTCCCAAAGGCACTCTCTATCGAAAGCCTTTCACCTACAGACAACAGTAACAGTGTAAACTGGAGGACAGGCAGCATCTCTTTGGGAAAGCAGAACTGCTCTACTCCAAAGGAATCTGGACTGATGGCTTGCTGTCCTAAAGAGAGCAGAATTAGTATTTATGACAATGTGCCAGGTTCCCACTTGTATGCTAGTACTGGGGACCTCCTGGACATAGAGAAAGATGTCCTTTTTCCTCAGCTAGATGACATTTTGCAACATGTCAATGGACTGCAGGAGGTGGTAGATGGCTGGTCAAAGAAGGTGTTGCCAGGTCTGCCAGTTGGTAATGTGTCAGTCAGGGAATCCCCATCATTGCCTTTCCAGTCGCCTACACAGATCACTCTTGATTTTGAAGGAAACTCTGTATCAGATGGCCGGACCACCCCGAGTGACATGGACAGAGATGGAACGTCCCTGAATGAATCTGAAGCCACTGGTGTTAGGGACAGGAGAGACTCTGGGGTGGGAGCATCACTCACAAGGCCAAGCAGGCAAGTAGCAAAAATATGTATACAAATCCACAGACTGTGAAATATAATTGGGAGTCAGAAGGCACAGGGTACCATTACAGAAGTGCTCATCAGGGTACTCAAAGAGTAGTGTTGGAGATGGGGACTTCCCAAGAAAAGGTGGGACTTCAAGGGAAGGGTCATCCTGCTTCCTGCATGGAAGCAATGCCAAACTAAGCAAACTAAGGCATTTTTTACCCCTTGATCCATTGATTACATAGTAGGACCCTGTAAATGTAGGATATTTTTTCAATTTGTCTTCTAAGTTATGCACCCAGGTCTTTATGAATCTGTAGCTTTATGCACTTTCTAAATGCACTGATCTGCTTTTAAAATGTGACACTTTGTGCTCAAACAAAACTTCCCTACTCTGCCTCAGGCCTTTAGATGGGTGGGATGAAATGATGGTGATTTCTTAATAAAATGAAAAGTGGAATTTTGTTAATAGTTTACAGACCTGTTTTAAGTCAGAATGATGAGCTCCTGTTGAGCCAAGTACAAATGATCCCGGGCAAAAGCTTTTGTGGGTCTAAACTGTTGTACATAGGGTGGCTTTGTAAGTGCAAAAGCAGGGAGAACATACCTAGTATTTTCTGACACTGTTATTTCTGATAATACTGGTATTTGCTGATCTGCTGTCAGTCCTGTCACACCCTCATAGAAGACTCTGACATGCCATGAATTGCTGCTGCCTGTGCTTGCTCACCACCACCACAAAAGTGAAAGTGAACAAGAGGAATCTATTGAGTAAATGAGAAGTGCCAAAGTTTTTAGGATTTGAGCCAGAACCGGTATTTTGTGAAACTAGAAAATAAAATTAGGAGGTTTCTTTCTGTTTAATCCAGTATATAGAGAAAGTGCATTGGAGTAAAAGTATGTGAGTGGTTCAACAGCTTGATGGTTATAGCTCTAGCTAAGGAGACACATGGTTAAATCTTTAAAAAAAAAAAATCCTTCAGCATTTAATAACAGAGATATTTGGAGAACCTCATCTCCAAATACCTACGTGGTCAGGTCAGTCTCCTGGGAGGTGAGGGGCTAGGCATCAAATACCAGTTCTGAGTCAGGCAAAGAACATTTGAATCTAAATCTCCCACGTCCTGTTTGAAGTGTGTGGGCTAAAGATTGTAGCAGGCAGCGCTGCTTCCCGAGGTATATGGACAGGACCCACACCCACTTGTGAATTTAATGTTAGAAAGACAAAACTTGGGCATCTCTGAAATTAAAGAGATTGACTAAATTGTTTTATTTATCTCCAAGGCACATTTTCTTTTAGTTAACACACCACAAACCATCTCATATATGTGTTTATGTATGATTTTTGTCTTGCCCAGCCCTATCTCACAGTACACCATCTTCTCTGCCCAACTAAGGCAGTTCTCTGATTTTTCTATAATTTCTTTTGCTAAAGGCAATTACGATGGCATAGTTTCCAAATCTCTCATCGCCTGAGCCGCTCCATTGCATCACTTCACATCAGCAACCAGTCAGCAGCCCAGCTGAATCTACTGCAAAAATTCTCTCTGCTTCGTCTCACTGCCATCATGGAAAAGTACTCCATGTCAAACAAACATGGCTGGACCTGGTGAGTACTACTGGTAACTGGAAGGAGACTTTTTTAGAAGAAAGTAGTTTCTCCTAATTCTGTTACTCTGTTAGTAAGTAAATGCAAATAGAAGGAACCATTGACTTCAAGTGTAGGATTTGAAACTGTCCCTTTTAATCCATTGCTGCCTAGTGGCTCATTGGCAAAGTCAGAAATAGATCCTGGAAATTTGACTTCTTTCCTGTGCTCCAACAGACAATCAGCCTTGGCCTTTTGAACAATGCTACAGTTCCAGAAAAATAAACAGGAGTAGGACAGAGAGACTAAAAAGTAGGGAAAGTTTACAGTAAGTCCTACCCAGAATTCATTTGGTGATTCGAAAAGAAACAGCTGCTACTTCATGTGTTTGATATTGCTTTGTTTGTGTTTTAGAAGAAGGGTTAGAATAGTTATGGGACTTTTCTATAGAAATCAAAGGGGCAGGCTTTAGCCTAGGCCTGGACCTCTGTTACAAAGAGTTTGCAGCCCTGGCAGCTGTGACAGCTACCTGGTCACTCAGGGAGTGGAGGGAAGCACACATGGGTGTGAATGCTCACAGTGTGGCTCCTTCGGTAACAAATGGCTACATAAACTTGCATGTTTGGTGGTACACACACCCTGGTGGGCCCCACGGATTGAGGTACAACAGCAATGGAAGTGGACATGGATAAGAGTTTAAAGGTATCTGAGAAACAATCAAAAGGATTACAAAATCTTTCCCTAATACACTGAGGCACCCAGTCCAGATACAGTATGACTTGATATTTGTCTTGTGATTTTCAAAGCACCTCCCCAAAATCCCACTAAATTCATCTGTAGCTACATAAGACAAGTTTTCCTTTAGAAATGGAAAAAATAGATACAAAAGATACATGTGAGATTCACCTCACTGACTTCAGTCATTAGCAAAAGTTAAAAGAGTAATCTGTTATAAATCTAATCTGAGAAAGTCAGGTTGGCTGTTTGTGGTCAGAGGAAAAAGACAGGCAACCCCAAAGCAGCCCATTATATCCAAGGCTGAGGGTTTGGGTCACCGTCCAGAGGTGTCTCACTCTAGAGTGGGTATAGAGGTAGTCTAGACTGCTGGCTCTTTCTAAATCTCTGCAAGAGAACTAAAATTGAGTAAAATTAATCCCCATTTCACTGCTCTTCTTTGGTGCACTCCCTGTGGCTAGCTGACATCTGTGCTGAAATGGATCTCACCTTACCCAATTTCAAATAAACAGACTAGAATACAGCAAATTCTAGGTCCTGATGTTTGTACAAGGTATTTATCCTGGGAGATATTTCTTCCGTTTTTATAATCAGTTGCTAAGGATTTTTAAGAGAGGGACTGTAAATAGCTGTAGAGTTACACACTGCACTTTTTCAGTAGGTAATTTAAAGTGAGTTTTTACTTCTTCCCACACAGATGACAAAACTCTTAGTCATATTCAGGTCATATTCATCCTTTTTATTTTAATTCCATGGCAGTCATGACTCCCAAAAAGGGAATCCAGTTGGTTCTTGTTTTTATCACAATTTCTTGAAGATAGCAAGCTTACCAGCTTCACTTAAGTTACTCAACTAGAATAAATCATAAAACACACGGCAGGGATCTGACACATAGGGATTCCCCACCATCATTTCTTATTGTAAAGTTTTAGTCAATAGAAATACTATGCCATGTAAGTAGTAGAACAAAGATCTTTCAGCATCTTTAGAGGATTGAACATACTTTTCCCTCAGATACCCCCTCCACTCAGGTTTGTTTTGCTATTCCTGTGAATCCCTGAAAGGTGCTTTAAATCCAGCTTCAGCTGGATGACAACTGCGGAGTAAAAGGTTCTTGTTAGAACTGATTGTTGTGCTATACCTTAGAGGCCACCCACTTATAGACATTAAGAAATTAAACAATTATGCAAACTGTAAAGTGTCTGTGTATTGTGCATTAAAAATTATTTCACCATCTTTATTAAATGGGCCCCGGTTACCAATTTCTGTCAGTAGTGCCTGTTCATGTCAATTTTCAGGTCTGTTCCAAAGTTCATGAAGAGGATGAAAGTCCCTGACTACAAGGACAAGAATGTCTTTGGGGTGCCCCTGATAGTTCATGTCCAGAGAACAGGGCAGCCTCTTCCCCAGAGCATACAACAAGCCCTGCGCTACCTACGGAGCAACTGTCTGGACCAGGTAGGAACTGTACTTCATGAACTTGGTTTTTTTTTTTCTGAAAAGACATTTAAGCAAGCAACAGTGAGCACATTTGTACTAGGTGCCAGGATTATTTGGAGAATATTATGTCTCGTCCTCAATCTCCCCTGGTGATTTGATAGTTGGTGCCAATATTAAAAGTTTTCCATTTTGAGATTTGTATCCAGCTAATCTGTTTCATTTTAGTAGCTGTAACAGTCCTGCTGATTTGTATACCACAGTCTACTTAAAAGAACATTTTGAGATCTTCATGTATATTGGATGAAACCTGGGAAGAGATCAGGACTCCCCTCTTCTAGATGAAACTGTACTGCTTGTGCTTGACTGTTGCCATTGAGGGTTAACTGCATTCTCCATTTCACAAGATGTGGTACAAAAGGTTTTATTTACTTAGCAAAGACAGAAAAGTCCAAGAATAGAGAGCAGACTCAGCAAAATATTCCAAGTATTCTGTTGACAAAGTCAGATATATCCAGATAGTTCGGTCAGCAGAGGTTCAATGCCAAAGCCATTATGATACGTTGCCTTTTATAGTGTTCTTAGCTACAACAAGCCAGCTGGGACACCCTCGTGCTCAAAGAACTTCAGATTTTTGTATTCCCTTTAGCTACAAAGGGACATACTAATGATAATTTTACTATTCTTCCCTTAAGGATGAGGATGTGTATTTTTATGAACAGAGGACTGGGAGAAACCCCCTGGCTGTTTATGTTCAGTCCTCTACTATTACTGACCTCATGTCATAGGACCTCTTTCATAACTGCCTTTAGATAGTTGTAGGTTTGAAAGGAGCAACCAGCACTTTCCTCTGCGGATTTTGTTGCTTTCCTAGCTCTGAGCACAAGAAAATGACAGAATTAATCTGTTCTGAATCTTCACATTTTCTAATCACCATTCTGGTTGCTGCTTGGGTTTTTTGTTGGGTGACAGTCATCTTCCTCAAAACTGAAATCTGAAAATTAAAGGCATTTCAGTGAATCACAACCATTTCCCTTTGCAGCCAGTGGGAGAGACACAGGTCCTTCCTATCAGTTCTCTCTGTAAAGGGATCCTGTAGTGGTCAGATCTTGACATCTAACTCCACAGTGTCAAAAGCGAGGTGAGATGAGTTCTGGCAGTCATATTTAGTGCAGGAGCTGAGGGGTGGGATGAACAGCTTGTCAGAAATTTATTAAGAGAGGATGAAAGGGAAAGATGCATAGAGACAAGTAGAAGTGATATATTCAGGAGCTAACATGCCTGGTTGCCAAGTTGCTCATCTGGGTTTGTGTACTGAGCCGGGAAAGCCAGTGTAGGAAGAAAAGTGATGCAGCAAGCCTGGAATTTGTGATGAGACTGGAGGAGGAGATGCCCAAATAAGAGGAACAGGAGATGTAAGGATAGGGATGGGCTTGTCAGCTAAAGAAGCAGAGCAAGAGGAAGAAAGAGAAGAGAGAGGATTAATTGGGGAGAATGTAAAAGGGAGTATAAAAGAAAAAGAAAAAGCTCTTGAGAGATTTGAGGCAGTTAAAAGGTGTTGGAAGTCTCTGACAACTATCTTTTCCATTTGTGTTTACGGGCTAGGAAGCATCAGAGCTTTGTGAAAGGTCATTTCAGTTCAGCTCTGTTTTTTTCTTGGAGTGAAATTGGGAAAATACTGAATAAATTTTTTTTTAAAGGAGGAGAAGTACAAATTGGGATCCCTTAAAATATCTTAAAACAACCCAGGCAGTTCAGCTTCTCTTCTTTACAGCTACTCCCTTTGTTCCCATTTAATTCAAAGTCTAATGCCTGGACCAAGACCTGGGCAGCATCCAGTCTCTTGCAGCATCTTGCTTATGTGTCTCTTCTGTGCACTGCAGAAGGTGGGCTAGAGTTATCAGAGCTTCTGCTGCGCATACACTTGGTAAAGTTGAGGTTGCTCTGAACCATTGCAAGATCTGGCTCCTGCCACTGAAATCCCTAAACTGGGATGAGGAGCCCCACTGTTACTTGTAAGATATGTAATTCAGTTTCACTTTGTGAAATAGAAACTGCTTTGCTTTCTCCAGCTGCATCTTTATTTCTGTCATGCATCCTATGCATGCTTGTAGAGAAGATGGTCCGCACAAATCAGGGGCAGAATAACCTCTGGATTTTAGAGCCTTTTTATTTACAGAAGAAGTCTGTAATAATGCATAGCAGAGCCTAAAACATCTTTTTCTATTGTATGAAGAACTCTTTTGACTAATTATTAATTTTTTTCATTAATATTTTGTTTTTAAAAAGGAGTTTGGATAAATGTCTTTAAGCCAAGATCAAGAGTGTAGTAGAATGATGTGCAGCAGGAGATTGCATGGGTGAGATTTGACATCTGACCTCTCAAAGCAGACTTAGATAGAAGTTTTTGATGGTTGTTTATACCAGCAAGGCCACTTTCTATCAAAAAGAGAAAACTGAACCTCTGCTCTGACATTTATCTACCGCAGGCCAAAATATTTTTTTTTTCAACAGAACTGTCTTTTTCATCTTTGGCACTTATTTCTGAGAGGCAAAGGCTTTTAAAAAGAAGAAGAAAAAGGGGAAACCAGATGAAAAGAGCTGGATGCTCTTTCTTGTATGCTCTTGTCAGGAAGAAGAGCAGAGTTTCACTTGGGGTCATAAATATAAAACACGGGGCACACTCCAGTTCTCTACTTCCTGTTCATAAATTTAGCTCTCAAGTGGCACTAAATTCTTATGAATTTATAATTTATAAGAAGAAGACATAGAAGAGCTGCCTCACAGCCAGTCTGGTGCAGCCGTTCATCTCCATATAAGTAATTGAATAAATATACCCCCTCACAAAGCTGTGATCTATGTAATTAGTGTCATTAGTGTGCAAGTTAACCAAAGTCCTAAATATCCTCCAGGTGAGGATGGGAGGTCTTCTAGAGAGGGGAGGGACCTCTGTGAACTCTGTGCTGCTTCTTACTGGGAAGAAAGGGGGAGAAGGCCAGAAGGCATTCTTTCCTTGCCTGTATTGTTCGTGGATGGACTGTGCCATCCAGGGAGCTGCACAGAAAACCAGTGAGACAGCAATCATGGAGGAACAAGGGTATATAATTCCCAACTGGAAATGTGCCTTTTCCTTAGGTCTCTCTCCATATTTCACCTTTTTTTTNAACAGTGTTAACACTTCCCAAATGAAACACTATAAACTCACTTGGAATTAAATAACGTGGTTGAGGCTCAGGAATTCACCCCAGGGGGAATTCCGCAGCCGGAGGACAAGAAAGGGCAGCCCTGCCTTGAAGGCATAATTTGAAGAATTACCACTTCCTTTCAAAATAGAAAGCAAACAGGATAAAAATGTATCTTAGTGACACTGCACAAGTAATCCCTCTGTGGCCCCTGCTTTCAAACTGGACTTTCCAGTGGGATTTGGGAGAACTCTTGGAAGCAGAGAGCATGAAAGGGAAAAAATAGATTTTGTCTTGATGTTAAAGCCCTACCAGGAGTTACTAATCTTTTGCCACGGCATTTATTACTTAGCTAAGCATAATATCTTCTTGTTAGTCTTCAAAATATGTACCCAAATAAACATGAGGGGACAGATTCTCAGCTGGAGTAAATCAACAGACAGTCACCCAGGCTAAGCAAGCCAGGCTGATTTATATCAGCCGAGCATCTTGCTTAAACTTCTCAGGCAGCAGAGAAACCACAAGGCACTTTGAACCCTCTCTCTAGGATGGGACAGAGAGTAGCAGCATTATTAACCCTCTGCAATTCTGCTGTGGGAGCCTGTGCTTGTCTGCGAGACTTGTGGGACCATCAATTGCATTTGCACATTTTCCTCCTTCTTGCCTAGAGTGAAATAAGCAAACCAAGCTTTGGTGATGATCAAAGTCCCCGTATATCAATGTATGTAACACACATATATTCTTCAAATGACATTCCCCCTTTTACCCAACTCAATACAGTGATGTTTTTAGGTGGGTCTGTTTCGGAAGTCTGGAGTGAAATCCCGAATCCAGGCCCTGCGTCAGATGAACGAGAGCTCCCCAGAAAACGTCAGCTATGAAGACCAGTCAGCATATGATGTGGCTGACATGGTCAAGCAATTCTTCAGGGATTTGCCAGAACCTCTCCTCACAAGTAAACTAGGAGAGACTTTTCTGCACATCTACCAATGTAAGTTGATATTTCTATATATTTCTGTTATTGTAAACAATTAGAAATCATTATATATTATATAGTAATATACTGTAAATAGTTTGGGCATGTTAACACTGGATATGTTTCTTTCTGCTGGCCTTTGAGATATAAAAAACTCCTCTGCCCTCAAAATCTTTCACTAAGATGTCTTTAGAACCACCTAGACATTGCAATGTCAAATTTAATGGAAAGACAATGTTCCTACCAGCCTCACAATCAGAAAGAAGACAGAAGAACAGGCCACTGGACATAAAAAGCATGAAGACTAAAATCTTAGTCAGATTTCTTTAAACTGTGGGCCCATTCCATGCACTTATATCTCAATATAAGTGAATTTTCTGGGGATGGAGAAGTGGTACTCGACCATGAGAATATGTGTCTGTAGACCCCTTCCTTGCTGCGACTTTTGATTATTTGTTTTTTTATTATAGTCAATAAAATGTATGTGCACAAAACAAGCTGCCTTCATGTAGATCATAAGCTCCATGTAAAGAACTTGCAGAGAAAGAAAGAAAACAGGGGATTTCTTATTTTATTTCCAGCATAAGCAATCTTCAGAAAAATCTGAGACTCAGATGCATCAGAATCATGAAAGTCCCTGTGAAGCAGGAAATGACTGTGTATCTCTTCTCCAGACTGAGGGAGAAATAAACAGTGAGGAAAACACTGAACAGCCAAAGGAATTAGAGTTTTCTTCCTGACAATGTCCATTATGAGGACCAGTCAGCCAGCAGTCTGGCAGATGCAGCCAGCCTAAGCCAAATAATTGGAAGCACTAAAGAGAAGTGTGTCTAGTCTTTTCACTCACAGACATTTCAGCTGCCAAAACAATAGAAAGCCATTTTAAAACACTGTATAATCCCAGTGCTTAAGAATCTCAGATACTTCCGCTGCTTCCCTTTACTATAAAAATCTGTCTGTGGCGCACAGTCACTAATGAATTTACCATCACTGTGTCTGTAGCTGGTAGAGAACACTGGGATTCTGCATGTGAGAGACAGCACTGAAAATAAATTTACTGTGTTTGGCTGTACGCAATGTCTCGGGATGTAAGTTAACTGCAAGAGTTGGTGCCTAGCACTGGACCATCATTTCCCCTTCTTCTTTCCTGCTCACAAGTTGTCTGCCTGCACACATATTAATAAGCTTGTTCAGAAAAGCAATAGGGATTCTGGCCACTTAATAAAATGGCAGTCACAATCATTTCCATGGGGAGGACTCCAAGGAGAAGATTATCTACTTCAAGGACATGTTCTACATGTCCTTGGAAACACATCACCTTTAAACTATTGCTTGATGAAAATTGGGGATGTCCAGTCTTTGCACAGAAGAGAGTGCAAGTAAATTACCTCCTAGCTAAAGGAAGAGAGACATGGCAGATCCCAGTGACATCAGCATAAGCAGGTCTGCATCCAGAAAGGCTCCCTTTTTCCAAGATTTGAGGCTGAAAGGGGGAATATTGATACCAGCCAACAAAAAATGTAAAAAGATACATGGGCTGACTGTAATGTCTGCATGGTGCTGCAGTGGGAAGGCTGGAGAACTTCTCATTACACTGGTCAGAAGGGGAAATAATGAGCTAGAAAAGATGTTCTCAAAATGTGCCATGAGTTAAAGGATTTCAGAAAGACTTGAGGATGAGTCTCTTTAAACCAAGGTAGGAACATGAAAAGATGGGCTCTGTAGACACTGGAAAATATTGTTTGGATTAAGAATAAGTAGCAGGGGTTTCTTTCCATGTCACCAACAGCAACTATATTTTTCTGTTTCAGACACTACTGACAAAACTCCTTTCACAGATAGAAAAAATGTTGACAATTTCTGGGATATCAATTGTATTTCGTAACATCTGCAGTTAAACTAATCTGTAGCTAAGACTTTCTCTCGCCCTTTGTTCTGTTTAACAAATCGTTAGTGTGAAGTTAGGAAGGCTTTTTCCTCTCCTAGTGTATTGGCAGGGGATTTCTGATTTTCTGGGAGTCACTGAATATACTTTCCATATAGCCAAGAGTTTTTTCATATATCCAAAATGGCTTGAATGGCTATAAGACATAGGATTTGGGATGAGATGATTAGTGTAGTAGTCTATAAGGCATAGCATTGATGAAACTTTCTCAGTTTTCCTAAAACTCCCAGTTGTTTAATGTTTACCTGTGACTTGAAGCACTGGCTGGTCTTCTACTTCAAGTCCCAGATCCATCAGAGCAACAATAAAAGGGAGGGAGGGATTACCAGGAGGTGTTGTGGGAAGAAATGACACAATGCACAGATTTAGCAAAGGCTCCTCTGACTTCTCAGAAAAACCTGGCCTTGGTGCTTTTAGAAACTTTAGAAGTATTGAGCTGTGTTCGTTTTGTCATTCATGTCTGAAAGCTTTTAAAATAAAGTGCTTGTACAAGGCTAGCAGTCAAATCTTTAAAAGCTGGCTGTTCCCTCTACTGTAAATCTGCTTTTGTTCTTCTTCCATTCACTTATAGAGAGTATGCAATACCCAGAGGAGGACTCAAAGTCCAAACTGAGAGAACTTAGAGTAGTTTTAGAAATTAATCTGTCTGAGGTGCTATTTAAGCATATCCATTACTTCCTTCCTTCAACTATTCAACTATGGTTTAGCACACAAATGTAAGTGTTCCCAAAACTTCCCTAAGATTTTTAAACTTGTCTTGCCAGGGGACCAAAAAAAAAACCCTGAAAAATACAATTTAAAGCTAGGAGTACTGAGTACTACTCTCCCTTCATAAACTTCAAATGAAGTACACTGTCTTTCTTGGGAACAGCCCTTCAAACAAACAGAGAAATTCCAGACACTGGCAAGGGAAGCTGTGCTTTGTGGAGGAGCAAAACCCAGCTCTCTGGAAGCCAGCTGATCTTTTCCCCTTTGTCTCCTGTCATCTGCCTCTTCACAAAGCCATCTCTAAGGTCAGGAAAGACCTCTGTGAGCCAGCCATTAACCTAACACTGCCAGGTCTGCCACTGAAACACTTCCCTAAGCACCACATCTGCACTGGTTTTGAACACTTGAGGGGACTGCGAGTGTCTGTGGTAACTTCACCTTTCTGGCTCCTTATCTGATCTTGCAACTGACCCCTGAACATCCCTTGCTCTTTTGCAGATGTCCCCAAGGAGCAGCGGCTGCAGGCGGTGCAAGCTGCCATCATGCTCATGGCTGACGAGAACAGGGAGGTTCTGCAGACCCTGCTCTGCTTCCTCAGCGACGTCACCTCCGTGGAGGAAAATCAGATGACTCCCATGAACATTGCTGTTTGTCTGGCCCCTTCCCTCTTCCATCTCAATATAGTGAAGAAAGAAAGCTCACCAAGGTATGTTTTTTCAGAGCATCATAAATAGTCACATCCTGAACGCGGAGTAATGCATTCAGTGGTATGCAGGACAACATTTTCCAAACTGTCTGCTTTCCAGTACACATTAAACAGGCCATGACTTCAGTAAGAGGGGAAAACCCCTGCTGCAGAGCCAGAACAACACTTGTTTTCACAAGCCCAGCAGGCATTTCTGGTTGTCTGTTGTGAGTATGTGGTGCCTGCTTTCCATGTGGAATTTTGAATGGGGCGCTAGTGAGTTTTGCATGAGTTACGTTGACTTCTGTAAAGGAAAAGGTGTTGATTTTACTCTGGTTGAAGTCAAATAGTAACCATATTTTAAAGAATTTTGATTTGAAGATTTTCAATGCATGGTTTTTTTCACTTTCAATTTACCGTCTATATTCTGCCATTGAGAAACAGGATTTATTTCAGGACACATTAAAACTGTAACGTGGTGAGTGTAGACTAAACAGGGCATAGCCCAGCTAAACATTCGTGGTCCCTCTTGACTTTTTTCCCTCCCATCTGGTTCGGAGTACACTGAGATTCACTGGTCAAGTACATGAATAACCCGTGTCTGAACAAGGGCTTTTAACAGTAACAATGTAAACTACTTTACATCATGTCTGTTAAAAATCCATTTCAAAATGTACAACAAATCATGCAGGATATGCATAACCTTTCCTGCTTTGGCTGAGTAATATTTTAGGTAAATATTTTTCCTTTAAAAAAGGCCTAACAGTTTGAGCAGTCTTGGTGATAAATAGAAACTAAAGATAGTGCGGTTTTCTCTCTGATGTTGGGAGTATCCTGCTTATTTTTGCTTACATATTAAAAAGATTCAGCTCTTTACCTGAGTCTCTGAATTCAATTACAGAGTAATACAGAAAAAATATGCAACAGGGAAACCAGATGAGAAGGACCTCAGTGAAAACCTGGCAGCTACTCAGGGACTTGCTCACATGATAATGGAATGCAACAAACTTTTTGAGGTGAGAGACTCAAACAGCATTATTCATGGCCACATAATGCAGCACCCTTTGAAGTATTTATGTTTATGCTTATATTTTCTGTTTTGTGTTAGCTCAGATATTGGTGCCTCACTTATTTAAAACTTGCTTCATCCAAAGCTTATTTATCTCCTTTCTTTATGGTGGTTCCCTTTTAGTATTCAAAAGATGCAGGGTAATTATTCTGTGACAGTTTTCAACCCAAACGACTGGATAAGGAAATTTTAGTCTAATTCAAATCAAAATATACTAGTGTAAAATTTTATTACAATGCTTTTAAGGCCTCAGTTAAAACTTAGTCATCCTAAAAATAATTGCTTATACACTTTATTTCTTTGTGTCATGCAGTAAAGTAAAAATCACATAGAGAGCTGCAGCCATTCCTGCAGCTACTTACACTGCAGTTGGTGGAGAGCAAATGTTCATGTCTTCTTTTCCCAGGAGCACAAGACAATATTTCTGGGGGATAAAGGAGTAACAGTGGTTTATTGACATCCAGTTAATCAGTCTAACATGGTTCTGCATGAGTAGTGCTGTTCTGAGTCATAAGCTGTTTCATTAGACTACTTTGATGTTTCATCTTGCATAAAGACAGGAATTGGTGTGCATTTTACAGATCAGAGGTTCATGCAATTGGATGTTGAATGGTCCATCGGCCTAGAAACACATTGTCTTAAGGAAGAGTTCTCAGCAGATTTTCCCTGTCTGTTTTCCCTCCCTTCTGTGGCACAGGTTCCACACGAGATGATCACCCAATCCCGAAACTCTTATGTTGATGCAGAAGTGCATTCTCCTACCCTGGATGAACTTGGGAAACAAGTGGATGAGGAAGGAGGGAACTATCAGATGTACCTGGAAACTCTCATGCAGAATCTCCAGAAAGAAGCAAAAGAGAAATTCAAAGGATGGGTCACATGTTCCAGTGTAGAAAACACAGAACTCGCCTACAAAAAGGTAATTTGGGGAGACATGAAAGAAGTAAAGAAACCAAAGCAAAATGCAGCTCAGCTATGGGGCATCCTGGCATGTTGCATGGCGAAACTCATACCCTTCTTTCTGGCAAGGCACTCTTTTTTTTTTTTTTTTTTTTTTAAGATTACTAAAAGCAGTAAAAAATGTAATATAATAGTGATTCAAGTATGAGATTTTAGAAGAAGGCACAGAAAGCAAGCTGGAGTCTCCAAAATAGATCAAGTGATACAGCAAATAACACAACCAGAGAGTGAGCTGGAATGTTAAACAAGAGAGAGAGAATATTACCTGGGCAAGCTCTTTGACTGAGGGATGTGAAAAAATTCTGACCAGTTCTTGATGTTTGCTAGCAGTTTGGAGAACACACCTAGAACATAGGTAATTACAAAACTTCTTCAGGCTCTCCTATGCTTTGTTAAGAAAGCCAGTTTTATCCCTGATCCTTTTGTCCTTTATCATGTGGATTTTTGATACTGCAGCTTTTATTAAAGTTTCTGAATTTGTTTTAAGCTCCATCATGTTTTCAGGGAAATCCAGATCACTGCAGTGAGGCAGAGGGTGCTGCAGGGTTCCTGCAGAGAGTGGAGTTCAGGGCTGCTGGAAATGCTATAGCAAAGCAGAGGTCTCCAAACCAGCAGCAGCTAGCAAGAGGAGGGGATGGATTAGGGGTGGGTGACCCTAATTAGGCAGGAGAAGAGCACTGGGAGGAATGTGAGATCTGGAATGGTGAGGGGGAAAGAGACAACATTACCCCAGCTTGGGAAAGTGCAGCCCTCTGTCCAGTCAAAGAAATTGCAGTTACTGTGGTTTGTAGCCAGCTTCTGTGAGAGACCTCTCCAGGGACAAACTGTGGGAGTTCGGGCACAGAATAACAAGGCTCAGGTGGGAGCAGAGTGTGGGAGATGGGAGAGAGGGAATAGAGCCCCTGTACAGCCAGTGGTCAAGGACCTGTAAGACTACAGAGGGTATTGGGAATATCTTGGGAATATTTACCTAAAATACTGGCTCCAGGGCGGGGGAAATGGGGAAATGAAAGCTTTGGGGAGAAAGAATTAAAACAACATGGAATAATTTAAGGTGGAAGGTGAGTTTCTGGGGAAACACTCCTGAGTCTCTGAGAGGTACTAGAAGTTTCTGAAGTATTTACATTGGTATCTGAGAACAATAGGGTAGGGAAGGGTTGGAAAAGCAGGGCTTGCAAGATCCAGTGATGACAGTTAACTTGTTTACTGCCTGAAATAGGACCCCTAAAACCCTGCAGAAAATCCGTGTGTGTGCAGTCATTCAATATCACCTTGTACATAGCCCAGCACTTTCTGATGCCCTTACTGTAAGCTGTGGAGGCATTTCAAGAAACAGCATCTGTGAGCAAGGAGGAGTTAGCAATCAGTCTGTGCTCTTTGAAAGGTGTTTTCCCAATACTGCTCTTGCAACTATTTTGAGGAGCAAACATCTGTGTGTATCTGACACATAACTGAATCAATGTATGTTCTGCTCCCCCAGAATTAACGAGGAGGATTAATGGACCCTCAGCCCCAGGTAGTGTATAAGGTTGTGTAAGGTACTTGCTTTATTTCAACCCAGGGTTTCAGTCTCTTGTTTCTTTGTACTTCTGCAGACACATATTTCTCATTACACTTAGGATGTTTGGACTTGGAAAAGTGTCTGTCACACCAGAATTAATGCAGAACCTCACTGGCACTATGGGAACTAGTCTAGATATTCTGTTGTAAGAGCAGAGTAATTAATCAGTTCAGATTTCCACTCAGGACTAGTAGAGCAGCAGCAATAGTAAAAATAGTAATGATTAGCAGGGAAATGTGAATGCACTTAAGCTGGAGTCAGACACACATTGAGATTTTGTCCTCAGTTATCATCTGCTGAACATAGGCATGTAAATTATCGGGGTTTGTGTTCTTGCTCCAGGTTGGGGATGGGAACCCACTAAGGCTTTGGAAAGCCTCAGTTGAAGTTGAAGCCCCCCCATCAGTTGTCCTGAACCGAGTGCTGAGAGAACGTCATCTCTGGGATGAGGACTTCTTGCAGTGGAAGGTGGTGGAGAGCCTGGACAAGCAGACAGAAGTTTACCAGTACGTTTTGAACAGCATGGCTCCTCACCCTGTCCGAGACTTTGTCGTTCTCAGGTAAGCTGAGGATGGTTCTCTGGTACCTGTGCCTCCTGCAGTGCAAAAAGGGAAATCTGGACTTACCTCAGCCTTCACATCTGTGTAATTGCTCTCCAGGAACTCTACTTCTGGGCAGCAGTGTTGATTTCTCAAACTGAATTAGTCATACACCTAGAGCATGCTGACCTTTTCTCTGATGTAATTTGAGCAGCACATACTCTGAGGCCATAAATATAATTTCTTCCTCAGAACAGATGTCTGATAATAGCTGCTCTTCTCTCTTAGCTTTGTTTGTTGTCAAAACAGCACAAAGAGAACCCAGTTGTTTTTTTACCCTGCTTTTGCTGTTTTCTGGGGAATGTTTGATGTTTAAGAGCCAAATGTTTAGAAGAGAAAATAGTGGTGCTTTTAAACTAAGGCTCTTATACAGTGTCTATATAAGTTATTATCTTAAATTTTCAGTTGAAGTCTTTGTAAATTAAGAAATGCTGATCCATAAAAATCCTAGTGTGGAAATGAACAGAAAGAGGTAGTAGATTTGTATTCTCTATTCCAGGAGATGGGTTCTCTCAAATAAATGTATAGCTGTGTATCAATATTCCACACTCAATCCCAGTTCCTGGGATTTTGTCTATCTGCCTGTACAGAACAGTCAAAAAAAAAACCCAAAAACCCTCTTATGCACCTTTTGCCTTTGAAATCCTGGCCTTTGCTTGCTAGGAGCTATTGTGGAGCTGCTGACATATTTCACTTACAAGGTCAGTCCTAGAGTTATTTGTTTCAGGAGGATTTTGTGCATTCCTGGTTTTGGCCCCTGCTTTCTTTGATTAAAATGATGTGCTGGAGAAATACAAAGCATTTTTGGCAAATGAAGTAGTCCAGAGAGTCAGAATTGTATTAAAGAGAATGAAGATTGAAGGAAAAAGATGAGCCAAATAAAATATAATTACAAAAGTACATCCCTTTGATGAAGTTTAGTAGTCTCTTAAAGGATGATAGCAGGCAGATATTGTTGGTATAAGGGAAGAATTATTGGAACTCTTAGGGAAAGGTTAAAAAAATGCTTTATGTAACCAGTGCTCCTATTACGCCATTTCCTTTGCCTTCCCACAGTATACTGGGCTAAATTAACTCTTTTATAATCAAATATATATTACATATTTTATATAATTGTGTATCTATCCTTATTTTATAAATAATCTTCTTACATAATGTCATTATCCTGAACCAGTGATAGATTTGGCCCTCTGCATGGCACCGAGAAGATCGTCTGCAAGCGGCGGGGAGGTTTTGATGACCATAATTTGGTCCTCTCGTTTGCCACTTAGTTCACTATTAGGTTTCGTGGTGGCTTATGTTCTTTAAAGACCTGCTGTGCAGTCACATCAGTTAAAGCAAAATCCTGCTATCGAGTTCTCATTCTTTTCACTAACCCAGGCAGAATGACCCCTGAGGACTGAAATACATATCATAAAAATGAATCCTGGTGGGTTCTTAAGGGCTGAAAACGGCCATCAGGCAGATCTGTCAGATTCTGTTGTTTATCTCTTTTGATTGATATCGTTAAGTCTAGAGCAAGGTTAGCCAGCAATACCACAGTCAATTTGATACCTTATGATTGGTGGGAAGTTAACAGTGAAATTATAATACACCTCTGGGGTCATTATATTTTAACAGATGGCAATTTTCTCCTTCTCAGTCAAACTTTGGGCTGTGAAAGGATGAACTTAGTTGTTCCCTTTTTTTTCAATGTGATAGTCATAACAAGGGGATTAAGCTCCCTAGAGAAGACTCTGATGGCAAGAAGAGAGGGAAAATGTTTCGTATGCCTGGGATATGATAGAGTTCTCAGCTGCTCTGCACAGGCATCACTTTTATTATAGAATACACAA
This sequence comes from Regulus satrapa, assembly GCA_013396955.1. Taxonomy (NCBI): domain Eukaryota; kingdom Metazoa; phylum Chordata; class Aves; order Passeriformes; family Regulidae; genus Regulus; species Regulus satrapa. The sequence continues at coordinate 386,031 of VWZN01019096.1, forward strand.
GTGTTTAATGTTCATTAAGTATGACAGCATTTTGGTGAGTTAGGTGCCTTGCCTGATTTTACTACTGCAAGGCATTTAAAGAACTACTGAAATGGGCCTAAATCCATATGACCAGGAACAGGAAACATAAGTCTCTGGGATAGAGAACTTTCCACTTCCCAAATGGCCCAGGTAGTGCTGGGTAGTTACCAAAAATGATGTGGGCACATCTAAACACTGTGCAAGCCCTCTCAGGAGGTGGTTCACAGCATTTCTCATACTGGATCTCAGCTGTGATTTCCTTCTCCCATGTGTTTCATCTGCAAAGATAGCTCATCAATTTTATTAATGCCCAGGCACATGAAAAACCTTCTGGTCGGTATCTTCCTGCAGTGTCTTGAATAACAGCTCAGTTTCATGTAAGAAAGATGCAGCATGTTAAAATTATCTGCTGAAGCCTGAACTTCAACAGTCCTTGAAAGCAGCTTACCTGCTAAAATATAATACTTCCCAAGGAAGCATAATCCCTGTCTCAGACAATTCACAGCAAGATGATGCATGTTGCACAGCACAGTAGGAATTTCTCATTTCTTCCCACAGCCTAGGAAAGAGCAGACCTATCCTCTGAGATTCAGTGCAGATGAGAAAGATGTGAGACACGAGGGTGTGTAGAGAATGCTTACAGAACAACAAACAATGTCAAGTATTAAATTCTAGGTATTTTGAACATAATGGAAAACTTCTCCAGCATGTTAGAGCAACTAGAAACTTGGGAGAGGAAAGAAATGGAAGGGCATTTTGGTTTTAATTCAGACACCCTTGAAACATAGTCTGTATATTAGTGAGAATTTCTGCTGCATTAAACTGCATTTCTTGTTCTGTACACCTGCATAGGTACAATGCACAGTTTCAGCTTTTGCTGGATGGCTTATCCTCAGTCTTTCTCCTTTCCAAAATTTTGTCTGACTGCAAAAGGCTCTAGAACACTAATGGTTACAAAATACTCCTATGAAGAAGCAAAACTTCTCCTGGAGCCACATAGATGTGAGGCCATTCCACATCACAGTCAGATTACCAGCTGGGAAACATGAAACTTCACCCAGGACTCCTAGGACAGTCCACTGGCACTGCAGGCAACACGGATAGGCAGACAAGCAAACTGTAACTTCAGTTCTGATTCTTTCTCATGTGCCCCAAATTTTATTCCCTAATGTGATTCCGCCTTGCATCCATTCCTGCAGGACATGGAGGACGGATTTGCCCAAGGGGATGTGCATGCTGGTTGCCACCTCTGTGGAGCACGAAGAGGCTCCTCTCATGGGAGCTGTGCGGGCCATCGTAATGGACTCCCAGTACCTGATAGAGCCCTGCGGCTCAGGAAAAGCCAGGCTGACCCACATCTGCAGGATTGACCTAAAGTAAGTATCCCACCTGCAAAAGTAATGTCCATTCAGCAGGACAAAATACTGAAGCTCAGGGAAGGGAGATGTTGGGAACAGAGGGCATGATTAGGGTAGCTTTGCTGCCTTGGAGTTTTCCTGCAGTCTTTTCTCCACTCAGTGTCTACCACTGTTAGGATGTGATCTTAGAGTCCGCTTATTTGATTACTGCAAGGGAGAACTTCAGAGTACACTTAAAAAGATAAGTATTTGGATCTCCACCACCACCATGGCCAGTTTGGAGAGGGAAGCATGGCAAGCACGTTTCTGTGGGGCATGTCTCTTGAGTATTTGAGTTTCTCAATAATTCTCTTTTCATTTCTTCAGAGGACATTCTCCAGAGTGGTACAACAAAGGCTTTGGACATCTGTGTGCAGCAGAAGTTGCCAGGATCAGAAACTCATTTCAACCTCTGATTGCTGAGGGACCAGAAACAAAAATCTGAGGAAGTATTCCTGGGAGCATGTGAGCATAAATCAGGGTCTGTCAGGGAACAGGAATATTGAAAGAAAAGGCCTTATTTAAGCTGCAGAAATCTGACCACACCTGGGTCTATACAAAACTGAAAAAGGAATTTTATAGGAAAGTTCTTTTATTCTGGAGACTTCACCTTCCCCTCTCCCCTACATCCACTCTGTATTAATTTTGATTATTGAACTAAACATTTCTTCAGAGAGCTTTTATTACTTTAAAAACAGATTATTGTCATTACTTGTATGTTACGTAACTGGTATTTAAAGGCTTCTAAGAAGCATATTTTAATTGTAAATAAATAATGTACAGTATGTATATATTTATCTATATTCTATCTATATATATGTATATGTATAAATTAATTATTTTGTATATAACTCAGTGAAAATCACTTGCATCAGTTGGACCTTAAGTGGATCTGTCACTTGTTTCTTAGTGTGTCACTGCTACATAAACTGTGTTTGCTGTTATACCAGGCATAATTCGTGTGATAACAAATGCCTGTTCTCAAATATGTTTTGTGTTTGTGTGTGCTCTGAGAACGTACCTAGAAATATATGTAGGAAGAATTACAGCAATTAAGGAAGAAGAAGGTTACAGTGCATTTAAAAATAATGAGGAGGGAATCAAATAAAATAAAATACATGGAGATAGATGCATCTGAGACAGACATTGTGGAGGCCATTTGTATTCAGCTGCAGCATTGTGACTTTCAGTAGAAGGTGTTGAAAACATACCTGTTGCCTTAATGACTGGTGTCTGTCAGTAGAGAACCTCAATGTGTGCAGTGTTCCAGGTAACTGCTCATCCCCGGACAGCACAAGGTAATGCTGTTGTCCTGAGATGGCTGAAATCAAACTGGTAACTTATTAAGCTGTAAATTAATTATTTTTTGTAAGCATTTTTTCTAGGTTCTGAGTGTTTCTGTGTTCTTTCCTTCTCCCATAGAGATGGCTAATCCAAAGCAGGTTTTCCACATCTAGTGGACATAAAGATGTGCAGATTAACACCATGCCTTTTAATACTCTTACTATACAAATAACTATGCTTTTATAAGATTTTAAATACATATTGGAGATTTAAAAGACTAAATAAATGCTATTCTTGGAAAGATTGCTTTTATAGTAACAGCAAGCATTTTCATCTTATATTGCACTGATCTGCATGATCCCACCTCTGTAGGCATTGATGGGAGCAGGATTAGGACTATGAGGAGTAGGAGCCATTTAAGACTATTATTTAATTTTCAGGGACCTATTATTTTGCTAATGGAAGAATGCTTTTAAAGTAATAATAATAATTTTTCGACATTGCCTTTGAGGCAGGGCTCCATTTTGTTTTTAACTAACCTACAACCAAAATGTTATTACATCTATGACTCAATAAGAATGTACAAGCCTGTTAATACTGTTCTTCATTAATCGCATTTGTTCACTTAGACTTTATTTATTTCTGCATAAACCAGCGGAGTCGCTCACAGTCAGTGTTTCAGCTCAGTCCTTCCAACAAAATCCAGAAAGATTAATATGAGGTTGATTAAGCAGGATGCCTTTCCTATGTGAATCTACAGCTTTGTGCCCCGATTCAGTGAATGAGAAAGCCTCTTCAAAGCCAGAGTTTTGAACATCCCCCAGGTGTGGGAGCTGTGCAGTGGACTGTGTTTGGTGACAGCTACTAGAGCATGACTGCACGTGCCATCCTGCACACACATGGGGCTGTGCTGGCAGGGGACAGCCCTGCAAGCTGAGGAAGCACACCTGTAGGAGCTCAGGGTGGACAGGGTGACCCACAGTGCTCCAGCGTGTCCTTATGGAGGATCAAGACTCCAAAAAAGTCACTGTCATCCTCCCCATGTGTCACTCATGTTTTGTTGTGCAAGTCCTAGGATCAGGGATGTTGGCTACCTGGGAGCTCCTGCCTTGAATTTATGGCCAACAATAGTTGCAAGGTGCAACTATCAGAGCTTTAAGTCCTGCAGACAGGGGAGCACTCATGGGGCCCTTCCATGGCCATAGTGGGGTCTGGCAGTCACCCGCTGGCTGCTGGGCACCACCACTGCCCAGGCTCAGCCTTCCCAGGAACAAACACTGCCTCCCTATCTGGGAATGCCGTTCCAGAAAGCAGCACCTCCTCCTAAATGCCTGTGGCCATGGCAGCAGATTTTATGCCGGCTGTTTTCCAAAACATGAGCAATTAGAGTACTTCTGCTACATTAGTTTACATAAATAAAGAGAACAGTGCTTCAGCAATAACAGGCACAGAATTTCTAGCCCTGGAAATGGCAGTGTCTGGCAATAAATAATGTCTTAAGGAAAAGAAGGGAAAACCTGGACAGTGGTTTTATCCTCTCTCACTAGTCATTGCTCAGCTGGAAGAGGCCCTGTGCCACCTGCCACCCTTAGCAAGGTAAGGTTGTTTTCCTGCGCTTGCAGAAGCTCTGTCATGAGCTTCTGGCATCTCCAAGTCATGTATTGTTTAAATAAGACTTCTTCAAAATGCACATTATGCCATGTCTACCATTCAGCTACCACAGTATTTTGTATTGTTACGTTGATATATTATGATAATTGCATTTTTAAATGTTATACTCATATCAATACCTCATATTTTTACCTCATCTGTTGGTATCAGTCATTAGTTGTAAATAAATAATTTCTGAGTTGAATAAATTTGCATAACTAAAGAATGTTTCTTTGTGCTCTTTTTTCACTCACTTGCTCAAGAAATGCTGTGTTAAAACCCTTGATTTCTTTATTGCAACCTGATATAAATTAAACTGTTCTGGTGTGGGACTTCAGTAATGACTTAAGGCTCAAAATGATATTGTTGCCTGTAGTGTCCTTATGTATACATGAGCTTCACGGCAAAGACTGTTTTCCAAATTCAGCCATGTTTCTGCATCTATGTTCTTGTCAATAATTTAGGTCTAGGTTCACAGGAGTGACTAGAGCTGGGAGAGTGGGTGCTGGGTTCAACATTGTCAGACATCAGCCATCTCAAATCCATCAAGCCATTGCAAAAGAGTGAAAGGTGCAGTAGCATGACAGTGATTTCTGCGGTTTGTCTTACATATTCTACAGATGGATTAAATGTTCTTTTGGATGGATGTTGTGGGTATACAACCTCAGCTGGCAGCTAGATACAACTCTCTATCCTGCCACTAGGAGGGATAGAAAAGAGAATCAGAAACAGGTAAAACCTATGAGTTAAGAATAGCTTAATAATTGAAATAAAGCAAAACTGTTGTTGTTGTTACTTATAGTTATTGTTATTATTGCTATTATTAACAACAACAATGAGGGGATAAAAAAGAGAGGAATAAAACCCAAGAAACCCAGGAAATTATGCACAATACAGTTGCTTACCACCCACTGACTGATGCCCAGCCCATCCCTGAACAGCAATTGTCACCCCCAGCCAACTCCCCCAGTTTATGTACTGGTCGTGATGCTCTGTGGTATGGAATATACCTTTGGCCAGTTTGGGTCAGCTGTCCTGGCCATGCCCCCTCCCAGCTTCTTGTGCAGCTCCTCTGTGGCAGAGTATGGGAAACTGAAACTCTTTGACTTAGGATGAGTGCTAGTTAACATCACTGTGTTACTAACATTATTCCCATACTGAATCCAAAACTGTAACAGTTCTGTACCAGATTTTAAAAAGAAAATTAACTCTTTTGCAGCTGTAAGCAGGTCATGTGCCTATATCCCTCCAACTCTCTCCTGACTTACTAAAAGAAGCAGTCTCAGAAAACAGGGTGATGAGCAGAGTCAGTTATGAGAGACCATCTAGGAGGGGATAAGCCTTCATGTCCCACCATTCAGAGAAAGTTCTGTATTAATGTTTGGATTGAAAGGAAACACTTTTTTCCAATTCTCTGCCATGGCAGGGGGTTTCAGCTGTGTAAGTCTGTCCTTTCTTGCAAAAAAACCCACTCTATGTCCTGCACTCTCATTCCCATCTCACCCTCCCACCCACCTGCAGCAATGCCAGGGCAATGAGGTTATCCTAACCCTGACAGTACTGATGTTTCAGCTCCTGGTATGCACAGACTTTATAGTGTTGAATTCTTGGGTGCCCATCCTCTCTACAACACCTTGCAGGAGTCACCAGCAGGGCAATCCCTCTCCTTGATGCATTTACACTGCAGAATCAGGGTCAGCCTCAGAGGATTTTGGGAGGCCTAAGAGGTGTTGCTCTCTGAAGTGGCTGCTAGTTGTTAGACAGGAGCACAGGCTGAGCACCCTGAGATGACTGTGAGGAGAAAATATTGGAATAAATATCCAGAAGACTGTTGGAGCCTGCCAATAAGAAAGGAGAGGATGAAAATACATACTGTTGCTCCAGCTCAGTTGTGATGTGAAAACGCTGGGGAGTGAACGCAGACCTTGCCAGACAGAAAGCAGCATGACCTATTCACAATGGGAATTCAGCATGATCATGTCATGGTTTCCTTGCCAGATGTGTGTAAGCCACAGCTGCACATGGGTTTCATTTGGACTGGCGCTAGACCAGGCAGACTATTGTTATAAAGCAGTTACACATCAGGGTGTGACAGGACCAGGAATACAAGGTATGAAGCCACAGATTTGTAACAAGGTAGGTGTTTGGATTTTCCTAAAATGTCCATTTTAAATTGTGACCTCAATATCCTGGGCCACTCAGCAATAAAATGTAGAAAGCAAACAAGTCCCTCAGAGCAGCAATGGATGCAAAGCAGAACCCAGTGTGCAACTGCAGAGTGTCCTGCTCCATTGTGCAAGACTCTGCTCAGCAAACACAAAGATGTGGGGAACTCAAGGGCAAAAGCAGGCCAGAGCAGTGGGTCCACATTAATGAGTAAACGACAGAGAAAATGTCACAACACTGCAGGTAACTATTTGCCTGCCCCACACAGGTTGAAGCTGGGGAGGTGTCACACACTTGAGATACCCTCCCTAACCCCACAGCAGGTCCCAGACACCAGAGCCTCTACACCTCTGATGAAGGTCAGCATCTCTTGCAGAAAAAGTAACCTGGACACTTAGCTCCTTCCACTCCTTTGCCTCTGAAACAAGGATCTCTAGCCCAATACCTTAGTACTGACCTCCCACAGGTAGTTATTTTCCACTAGTCTTTCCCACTGCCAAAGCCCAGTCCTCAAGCCCAGCTTAGCCTCTGTCCCATTCAGTCCCTGCGTGTCTGCCTGCAGGCTGGGCTCCAGCCTGCATCTGCTAACCTAGCCCAGGAAGCAGAGGAGAACACAGCCTTTAAGGCAGAGTGACCATTGCCAGGTGGTCAGTGGCCCCAGCTTCAGCTGCAAGGAGGAGTCAGGCATGGCCACCCTGCCAGGGCTTGAGTACAGAATGTCTTTTGTCCCACAGAAGGGACAAAACCCCAGGGTGAGGAGAGATCACTTCTGCTTCTCTTCAGGAAGGCCAGGGCACTAAAATAACCATAAGCCTCAGTCCTGTTGCAATAACAAATTGGGGCTTTTGATCCTCTCTCAGGGATGAGAATCCTGCAAGACAGAGAGGCTAAAGGCAGTGAACTGCTCTCTACCTTGGGCAGAGACTTGAACTGCAGTGTGCAGGTCCTTAGCAGCAGTTTGCAAAGGGACAGGATGAGCTCCTGGCTGTGCTGGTGCTTCAACAAGAGATACTCAGTTCTGCTGTAAGAGCAGCTGCATGGAGCTCTGTTGACAGCCAGCTACAGGATTACAGCTTATTTCTTTCTTTGTCAAAATTTTCTATTCTGCAAAAGACACAAGTGAATCACAGCCTTAAACTACAGATTCAGCTCTATTTCCTGTTCATAGCCGCCCCAAGATAGACACATGGCCACAAACACAGAGCCAGCATTTACTGCAGTGAGGATTTGCAACAGCTTGAGATTTATAGGAGCAAATTAGCCGCAGGGCCATCTGTCTTTCCCCAGACCACTGGCCTGCTCCTAGCTGGAATGACTGCCATTCCTTGAGAGGATGTGTATCAAATTACTTTTTTTTTTTTTTTTTAATGAAATAAACGTGGGAACCACAGGTGGTGGAGCAGAGGACAGTAACCCTCTCAGCAGAAGCATCTGTGGGTCAGCAGTGCCCCACCACATGTGTGGGACAGATGCTGGCTGAGGGCAGCCTGACCCCCAAACCCACCCAGGGTCTGCCAGCCCACATGGCCACCCCTCTGCTCCCTGCTAATACCAGCCAGGCTTGCTCTTCATGGCAGTAGGACATGAAGCACAACAGCTGGTCTGGCTTGACAACAAACATTGAGTCCTTCTTTTGCCCCCAGACTCTTTCAGTTTAGAGACTTCCCATGGGGGTAGCCCAAAGCAGGAAGTTTTTATCAACACCAAAAACCCGTCTCTGCACCTCACTGCTGCCCAACCAGCATGAAAAAGGAACCCACCATGGCCCACCACGCAGAACACTCTGGGTTCATGGCTGCTCTGGTATTTTGCCCAAACATCGCCATGGATGGGGTTCACTGCCTGGCCACGCTGATGACCAGCCTTTTCAACCTATGGTTGCCCTCATGTCCTTCCCTCCATACCTGGGAGGTGCCAGGACACTTGTAAAGTGCCAGACAGTGACATTCACGGCACTGCTGAAACCACTAGGACAGCGATGGAAAAGTTTGTGGCTGTTATCAATACAAATAAAAATAAAGGTTGCAAATAATGAAAAATTAAAAGGGTATCAGTGGGTTAAGCCAAAATCTGGCCTCCTTGGCCTCCCAGTATGTTTTGCCTTGGGCAACCTTTTCCAGCAATGGCTGGTATTTATCAGCAAAAAAGATACAGTTATTGCATTTGGGTTTTTCAAATAATTGAGTAATTTAATCTTTTAAGTGCCTCTGAGATCACTTGCTGTAATTAAAGATAGAAGATGAATGACTGAAGCACAAGAGCATTGGAGGACTTTAAAAATGAACGTCCTTGACTGTATCTCGTGTATTTATGTAATGATGATCCCACATTAATATGACTAACCAGATAAAAGGAGAAAATAATAAGAGCTTGGTTGCATTATTTTTCTTCCAGCACAATAATATATCATCAGCCCATGAATGTGCCCATGAATATCAAGTAGCAGCAACCACGTGCTGCCAAGAGCAGGACCCCGCCACCTCCTGCTGTGAGGTGCAAGGAAAGGCAATATCCGCTCATGGATCCTGCAGCAAAGTGGCAAGTAAATGAGTTACAAATGTCTATAATATAAATTCACAAACTTGCATCAGAAGTGGACTTAAAAGCTCAGCAAGTGCTGGGAGAGGCAGCTGCAACACTGGAAGTTTCCTTTATGAGCACTTACTTTCTTAGCTTTTGGAAATAAGGCCCATCTAATCCTAGTGGAGAGGGGGAGGCAGAAAGGCTGCTGCAAAGTGAAAACGATCGACAAAAAATCTGTAAGGCCTGTAAATGGCATTTTGCCTTCTGAGTAAGCTATACACCTTGATATACCTCTATCATACCTCGGTATTTGGCTCCCCATTTCATAGCCCAGGTGTATATAAATAAACACATGCCCAGTGGGGGAGGAAGAAGTGATGATGGAGCTGGAGCTTGCTCTGCTCCGTTTTTCACAGAGCACAAAGTGTCTGGGCCGAGCATGTCCCAGACTGGAGCATCAGCAGCCTTGCACCCCTCAAGGTATCCTTCAGGCTGCCCAGAGAGGCTGCACACTGCTGGGATGCCCTCCTCACCCTCTTGCTCCCCTCCCTTTCCTGGCAGGGCACCCGATGGCCTCCAGCTCAACTGGTTTCCTGCCAGACTACAAAACTTTTGTCTCCTCGTAAAACTTTACAGCACAGGTAGTTTATACCATTACACCTCTTGAACTGAACACTCAGCCAATTCAGTTTCCTCTGGCGGGAAGAAAACCAGATTTCTTGGGTCAGGTGCTGTGTTTGTGCAGCCCTGCTGGTTTACAGAGCTGCCGAGGGCCTTTTACAGAGCCCTGGATGCAGAAGGCACCAACGCACTGGCCAGCTCAGTGCCAAGAGCCAAACCACCATTTCAGCCAAGATCCCACTAGGACATGCCATTGGCCCTGCTTTTGCTCCGGGTGCCGGCACATGTCCCACCTGGGAGGTGTTGCTCCAGCTTGGGAACTGCACCTCATAAGGCACAGTCCCAATGGGAAACTCTGGCTTGGAAGCTTCTGAGAAGGAAACAGGTGGGACGGAGAAGTAACTACCAAGGTGCTCTCCTCCCCTGCACGGACTGATGCCATAAAAAACATCAGGAAGAAGTCCATCAATTACAGGGAAAATGTTAAAACTGACCATTGCCCATGAAACACACTCCCCCCCCCCCAAAAAAAA
>VWZN01019096.1:396341-410308 GCA_013396955.1 Regulus satrapa
AACAACAACAACAACAACAAAAATTAAGAAAACCCTGAAGCTTGAAGTTTTGTGTGTTACTCTTAGTACAAACTGAAGTAGGAAATAATCCCACTCGCCGTGAATTTACAGCACTTAGAAAACATCGCTGTCATTATTCCCACTGCTTTGCTTAGTGCTGGAGACTGAATACCCCTCCTGCACCTCAGACTCCCATGGGTCTCCTGGGACTTGAGCCAGATTTGGATGACCCCAGGAGAGCTGGGATCAGAAAATGAGGCTTCATCATATTGTGAATAATTCTTGTGACAAGAAAAAGGCTTTTGACAGTAAAATTCCTCATGTATGAGGTGTCTCATTGAAGGAGGTATATCACTGAGAGAGAACTATGGGAAATATGGAAAAAAAAAATAACAAAGAATATTGGAAGTCCCATGGTCCATCCTCACAGAAGGGGACTGCTCACTCAGCTACCAGGATGAGGAACTTGCACATCTGCTTATGCCTGTGGATTTTCTGCCCTGCTTTGTTTATATTTTCCCTGGCTCCTCTCTGCCTCACTGGTGCTTTTGCTACTCCTTCAGAAACACAGAAAGCATCACAAAGTAACAGCCAGTGAAATGTCAACACCCACAAGTGTCCTGGCTGCAGGCTGTTATTTCAACTTTCTGATTTCTTAAAAATCTTAATTTTTCTCAGAACTGCTCAACAGTGGTGTTTCTGTTCAACTCATGAAGCAAGGTAAAAGGCTCTGATACATTGGGCCCTGATACTTTCTTCTCACCTCATTATTCCTTTTTTTCCAATCTCTTATAAAGAGTGGGCTTAACAAGAAGGTTGGTCTTAACAAAACTGCACCCACCATAGCCTTGAGAGGGCTGAGAATGGGTGGTTTGGCAATTCATGAGTGGCACATCAAAGACAGGAAGAGTTTTCTCTTTTCTTTTCCATGCCTCTTTTTCTTGGCTTTGCTTGAGCAAAGAAGGAACGGGATTCAACTTTCCTTGCCAAAGCTAAAGTCTGGCACCTAGAATTGACTTCTTCACCCTGAATAAGGGAATTTTCACCTCAGCAGTCTCTGCAAGCAGATTGAACAGATAAAGTTTTCTAAACGACTTGAAAGCAACACATACAATGCAAGGAGAAAAGAAAAAGATGTGTGTTTAAACATGCTGAGACTTGTATGGTTCCTGTTCTGTTCACTGGGTTTGTCCCATTCTGCTCCCACCTCCCTTAATCTTGACATTTACTTCCCTTAGGATGTTTAACAACGATGCCACAGACTGGTAAGTGCTGAACTATGCTGACAGAATCCCTGAAGCCTGCGAGTAACTCTACTGGAATAGAAGAATCTTCAGATTTACTACAGTGTTACTATGGAATAAGCTATTGCACCAAAGCACTCTTAAATTGGTATGGTTACTTCCACAGATTTTCTAAATAGCAACAGTCACTTTAAAATAATAATTTTTAAAAACTCCTCAAATAACAAAAACCTTCCAAACTCCTAGGTCTGTTGGAAAAATATCTGTTTAGTCACAGGCCTCAGAAATCTCCAACAAAAGTTAGAGTTATTTCTGTGTAACTGCGAAACAAACAGCAACACAACAACTCCTTGCAGAGTTATCACAATAGCCTCTCCTGAGATACCCTGTACTTCATACTGCAGGCACAGAAACTGGCCTGATTAAACAGTAAGATCAATTTGTTACATACAATATCTTTATTTCACTTTTGTGATTGTTACAAAAACACTATAACATTCATCCTGTCATTTAGCAAAGACCACCCTCCCACAGTAACTCTGCACAATCTTTCCAAGAAATAAACCAGAAGCGTTGCACACGTCACAAAAATATTTTGAACAAATATAATGTTTAATCTGGAGCACTGAGTAAACTGGTAACAACATTTCATTCTATAAACACAGTTCAAAATCAAGAAAGCAGTCTACCGAAAAAAAAAAAATTCAAGTTGAAATTGTCGAGCCTTGTTGCTCTTCAGAAAACAAACCACCAGCCACCACCAAGCTGTCTTTGCAGCCTGAGCAGGGAGCCCCCTCTGCTCCAAGTCCTCTCTGCTGCCTGCATTCCTGCTTCGGATGCACAGACGGGGTTGGGAGCACCAGATCACTGCTCTCATGTGGCTATTGAAGACAGCAACTGTCCCACAGCAGGACCAAAGGAGGTGATTGCCACATCAGTTTGCATAAACACGCTTTGGATAGGCACCCAATCTTTGCCTATTCAAGGACTCCTTTTTTGTTAGTGAAGAGTGATTTTTTTCAAGACAATTGATAGAAACTTGCACTGTTCCCTGATTACATAAAATAAGGCAGATTTCACAGGCAAAACCATAACATTATCTCCATCAGAACAGCCCATCATCGTGCAATTCACTGGTCCAGGCAGCACCAGAGGCAGGATGCCTGGGAGAAGGCTTTGGCAACCACTGTGCCCTGCTCAAGCCAGCTGTGCTCTGCAGTGATATTAAAAACCTCTTCTGAAGGCAACTATGCCAAAGGCTGTGCTAGTTCCATGGGTCATGGCTTCACGAGTGCATAGGATCGCACAGCAACAAATCCCAGTTTATCTACAAATTAGCTATCCAGCTGGTGCCATCTGCCTGTCGGTGGTTACATATCACCCAGCCTCCGTGGGAAGAGCTGCTACGTCTCCTCTGTGCTGAGACTGCTGTTTCACACACTGTGCCTGGGCTTTTCCACTGCTCCCAGCAGCAGCTGGATGGATGGGAACTGCTCAAGAAGCATCAGGTCAGGCCGGTGTCCACCAGCACTGTGCCCATGGCACAGATGCTCCTCTGGATTTGCCCTGAGCAGGCCCCCTGAGCCCCCTCAAACCCAGGGGTGCAACACCTGGCTCCTCAGAAACATGAGGCCCCGACATTTGACCACAGCAAAATACACCCACCACACGCACGTACAAAACACACAAGCTGGGCAGGACCCGGGTGCAGCCTGTGCTAAAGGAACGTCACTTTTTGTTATGTACTGCAAAGGCATCTGGCAGCTGGCAGAACGCACTGCACGGTGATTCACTGCCGTGACAGGGAAAAGCCATTCCACATTTCACACACTCAGGGAGAGCTATTTCTTCATAATCCTCAGTGCACCAGGCACCGATGCATAAATATACAGCAGTTTGAAATGTTCTCTTCTACAGCAAGTCCTATCAGTCTATAAATTATTTTTATACATATTTTTAATACTTCATCCCTGAAATGTGCACCTTAATCTCAATACCAAAATAAATGTAATTGCAAAGAAGACCATTTAAAGACTGGAACTGGAGGAAAAATATATTAATCATGATAGAGAAGATACAAATTCTTTTTTTTCTATAGACTATTTAAGAAAAAACAGAGTATTAAATTCCAAATTAAAATCATATTTCATATGTAATTTTTAATTTAAAGTACAGAATCAGAGAGTGTTCAAGTTGAAAGGAACCCTGGGAGGTCATTTAGTCATCTTCTAGTAATCTAGCAGATAAACATCACATTTAATACAGCATAATCAGCTTTAGTAGATAAATAATTCTTGATTAACACAGAGCACATTTCTCTTAAAATGCTATTTCCAGTGAGTGACATTGTTCACATAACAATAAAAACATAATTACAGCTGAAGGCAATGCAGGCCTAGAGTTAGAGAGCAGAGAAAAATTACTCTACTGCTTTATACTGAGGACCCTCCAAATGCAGCAATTCACAAGGCAGGCAAAATGACATTGTTTTTTAATAGTTTTTTTTCCCATTCTCTTTCTATTTCTACTAATAAACATTTGTGCTAACATTTTGCTATTTTATCTTGTTCAGAGAAAAACAAGAGACCCTCAGACATCCAGTAATATTTTGGGATGAAATCCTGCCAGGTCCACTTGCCCAAAGGAGAACCTCCAGCCAACCTGTGAGAGGTTTGGCCCAACAGCTCCACAGTCTCAGACTCTGGCAGCAATAAAGTGCTGCACTACTACACCCAAATGCTGGCTTGTAAAGTCTCTGCACTCAACATAAATAGCATGCAGAGATCATCCCTGCTAAGTTACCACAAGTTTCTAGCAGGTAAGTAGCCAGGCAGCAGTAGTGGCATTTAAATTCAACTGGCCAGTTTATGTGTCCAGTTCAGAGAGGCAAATCCAAGAAGGGGAAAGCATCTACTCAACAAAAGATCCCAGGGAAAGCTGTGAGACAACACCAACCACAGGAATCAAGGACTGGTTATAAACCAAAGGTTTGTAACAGAGAAAATTATTTCTGGAAGCCATATGCAAGGAATAGCTTCTCAAAGTCAATATCCCGCAGTAGCAGACAATGTCAATATCTTCCCAGTGCTGAAGCAATCACAGTATTGTGCATTCTTATTTCAGATTTCCCAAGGGTATGCAAGAAAAAGAACAGTGAGTGATGTATTCAAAGGAGAAGCTCTATTTATACCTTCTTCCTACTCTCTTGGAGTAGTAACTAATGAAGAATATAGTAACAATAAAAGCAACAAATACAAAAGAGATAAAGGCTAGTAACGATTTTCTTGTTCGCAAGAAGTGGCACTCAGGACACGAGGCAACATCTTCCAGACACAGCAACTCAGGAGTTTCAGGACCAGGAAAACCATTATTGTCAATTATTTCTCTGTAATGTTTCAGAGAAGGCTTTGGTTCGTATTGATTTGCAACATAGCTGTAGAGACCATACTTAGGAGCAGTCTTGTCATTAAAAGAATAGACAAAATATCCTTGAAGGTTAACATTATCCAAGGTGTAAGCTGCAAAAGAAAACAAAGAGTTGAAGAAATGAATCAACGTCCCTTTGCACGCAAGAGCAGTACCGTATGTCCATATGTAAAGAGGGGCAGGGGAATGTTAAACCCACATCTGCACTTCTCCTCTCCAAAATTAGTTAAGGTGCATGTACATCTGTGAAGTGTTTCTCATAAAAAGTAAGAATCTGTCAGCCACTGCCAGACAGTGTGATCTGAGTATCCTGCAATTTATTTTCTTGTGCTTGGTAAACACAGCTGTGAGTGCATTACTGAGTTTAAGGATCAGCAGGGAGCCTTATCATAAAAAGACGGCTCTTTTTGTTATGTATTAAAGAATGGAGGTTTGGGGTTTCCTGACCCTAGCTTTCTGCAGCCTGTTTCTCTGATTGCTCCTTCTCCCTTGCAAGGCACATCCTGTTGGGGACAGTCAAGGAACAGACAATGTCTGGCTGTACTTCTCACTAGCAAAGGCACGGTGACACCAGAAAGTGACACTACTGCATAGCCACGCTGAGGTCTTGTACTGGGATATCACGAGTGCAAGGGGAAAGGTTATGCAAATCACAGCCCTCTCTTGTTATTAACCCAAGTTTCTGATCCAAGATGACCTGCATTAGTCTTTATTGAAAGTCCACAGTCCATACTGCTGACTCAGCAGCTGCAGTGTTAACTTTGAGCCATCCATCCCGCTTGACAAAAAAAAAAAATCAATCAAAGGTAGTAAATATAAACTGTAATAGTTTATGCCTCAAAATCACTGTTTTAACAAATAAAAGCATATGAACAATGATTGGAATTTTCATATGCTTCTGGAAACATTTTTTTTCTGAAGCCTGATGCAAGACTTTAGCACCTCTAACCCAATTTTCATGTGTAAAATGAAACAATATTTACCTGCCCTTTTACAGAGCTGCTGCTGAGGATAATTAGTTGTGTTTGCAGAACTGCAGGTGGACTTAATAGTGTTACATAAATGGTTACTGCTGTTCTTTGTTTTCAATTGGCAAAGATATACTTAAACAGAGTACAAAGCACTTCAAAATACAGCCTCAGTCCAAAGTGTTGCATACTGTATCCTGGGATCATTTATCTGCACAAATCTGCTGGCTCCCCCCGAACAATGCAGGTGAGCAATATTACACGCACAAGCATTTCCACATGCAGTGCCTGAAACCAACTGGAGGAAGAAGGCAGAACAGGGACTTTAAGGCCAGGGCATACATATACCAATCCCTCTCTATACTGTGACACTGAGGTAAGGACACAAGATTCCTAATTCATCTCAGTTACCGCACAAGGTCTTGCAAAAAAAAAATGCAAGTCTTGGAGAAACCTGAATCAGTCATGATGACAAGGTTATGTAACAACAAGATGAACAAAAGTGCAATACCAGAGAGGGAGAAATAAAAATGGAAAAGCTCATGGATCAAACTCTGTGGAGGAGTGCATGGTGTCTAACGTGGGAGATTAAGGTTTAGGAAAAGTCTTATGGCTGGTTAGCAGAGACATATTTATCCATCACAAAGAAGGTGGAAAGATAAGAAAATACATTAAGCTGAAAAACACAGGAGCCATTTACAGATTGGACAGAAAAGGGAGAAATAATTGACTGGGGGACAGTGATACCAGAACAGTGCACAAAGTTCTGTAAAAAGCAGAGGCATGTGAAGGTGTTCTTGCTAATGGGAACTGGGAGAAAAGCCCACATCCACAGACACTTTAAAAACAGAAGTGCCTAGGACACAAGCAATACAGAGAAAAAAAACCAGTCTGAAACCACAAGCCCAAATATAGCCAAAATATGTTTTTTAACTATAGATTTATAAAACTTGCATGTAGTGCTACAAAATGCTGGAGAATGAACTCTTGGGCACTTAATATTGATGTTCAGTAATTCGTAAAAGAGGTGGAAATGACAAAGGAGGAAGTTAAAGCCAATAGTTAATAAAGTCGACACGAACTGCCAGCCATCCTTCACGGACCTATCAGAAGAGTTTAACAGATTATATAAAGTTTGATAGATATTAAATTTAGGAGACAATACACGATTAATGCCTATCAGCTTATATTTATGAAAAATAAATCTTATCAAAATAACTTGACATCTTTTTTTCTGAGATCAGCAGATCAATAAAAGTAATGATGTTTGATGTTATGTACTTAGAGCTTCACAAGGCAAATGACTTGGTATTATATGGCATTTGGAACAAGAAAATAGAATGTCATGAGGTCAAGGAAAGCCCATAATAAACAGATTTCAATTGGTCTCAAGTAGAATTAAGAAGTATTGAACTAGAAGCAAGTCTAGAAATGTAATTGCAGGTAAGTAAGTGTCACATTGTATTTCTACAATGGTCATGGAGCTCAGCTTTTAGCACTAAGTTATTTATTGATCTTAAATATATCAGCAACCTGAAATAAATGTAAAACTATTTCTCATAGTCTGCAAGTATCACAAAGATTAGAGACATAACTTAGCTAGTGTAGCTAGGTTCTCACAAACAAGCAGCAGGCATTTGAACATGACCAAATGTGAAGATGTCAAAGAACAAGCAGACCTACTTTTGAATAGGCAGTCTTGCTTGGAATGGGGGGTGGGAATCTGTACCTGAGTTTATAACATCAGTAAATCATCCCAAATCTGTGTAATCAACCTTCTGTCATGGTCAAGAAGGCCAACAGCCTGTTTGCATGTAGAAATGAGGAGAGTAAGAGGTTATATTATACCTACCTAAATGTGGCTGTGACAGGAACAGTATGTCCAGGTCTGGGTTTACCCTTCTCATGAGGAATACCAGCTTACAGGGGAAAACTTAATAATGCAGAGCTTTGAAATGATGCTTTATAGCAAGGGACACAAAGAACTTTGTCTGTATTATCTATCAAAGAGATAAATGAGAGACAGCGTCTCTTGTCTATGAATATCTACATAGGTAAAATACATGTAGAAACGCACAAAAAATTGCTTAAAGCTGAAGCTAGAGCAATTAATAGTAGAAGTGAGATTTATATATATATATGTATGTATGTATGTATGCATGTATGTATGTATGTACGTATGTATGTATACACACACAGAATGAGGTGCCAAAGATTCTTCATCAGTAAAAAATTATCTCATTTGGGTCTTGTGCTTTTCTGAACAAACAGCATGTGCTGTATTGACAGGATGACTCAAAAAATGCCTCCTTTTTGCCTTACAATTTATAAATCTTTTAGACAGAGAAAAAGACTGGTATGTGTTCTGAATAGCAGGAAACAGTCCAGGAAATGGCATAATGAGGTAGACAGCTGAATTATTATGAAGATCACTGTTGGATAAGATCACTGTTGGATAAGATACAGAGACAACTGAGGAACAGAACTCATACCCAGCCCTGAGGCACATCAGTGGGGAGAAGCAACAAAGCAAAGCAACTATAGAAGTGCAATAAGATGAAAATCTGACTAAATACATGTGGAGCCACTCACATAACTTCTATTTAAATTTATTGAATCAATAAAACCTTATTCTGCTGTCTTATGCAGAATATAAGCAATGTCAGTCTTCCTGATATTTAGTAATACCAGTAAATCATAAATCAAGCAAAAAATTACCTGTTACACTGTAGTAACATCCCATTTATGGAGTATTCTACAGAGGACATGTCATTTAAAGCTAAATATACTCTATCGCACAGTGTATACTAATAGTGGGATTTGTGGCATAGAAACCATTTGTGGTTCCTCACCTTTTAAAGCTTCATTGATGTAATTCTGTATGTAATACACCCTGAGCTTATCGTGCACCATATTCTGGCCATCGTCAATCCCATTAGCCATAACATAAACTGGGACACTGCCATACTTCGATTTCACCCACTTGAGCAATTTACGCAGTCCCCAGGGCACTACTGCAGCTCTGCTGGGAGAGTGAAGCCATGTGATGTCATTGATCATTTGAACTTCAAGGTAGTGGTCATATTTTAGTGCATCTTCTTTCTCTGAGCCCACAAGGGTAGTAGTATAGTGACTCAAGGCAAAAAAATCAAATGAGCCCTGTATTAACTTCTTGTCATCTTCTGAGAAGTAAGGCAAGTGGAAATTATACAGGTCAACACTGTTGATTCGGTGAAGCCACGCTCTCATCACCTCTGGGTAGTCTCCATTCCCAAAGATGGGCTCTGCAAGCCAGCCAATGTCAAACTCTAAAATTCTGTCAGCAACTTCTTGGTCATTCCTGGAAAAGGGACAAGCTGGTTCTACCCAGTCAGCTTGCAAAGCTATAGATATTTTGCCCTTCTGAGATCTCCTGAATTCTTTGTCATAAAGATGCCAGACTTTTGCATGGGCTTTCAACAGGTTGTGCCCTGCTGTGTATGTCAGGTTCTTCACAGATGGTTCATTCATGGTGATCCAAAATTTGACATGGTCTCCAAGACTTCTGAAACAGAATCTGGCATACTCAACAAAAGCCTGAATAGTTTCTGTGTTTTCCCAAGCTCCATATTTGGCAAGAGAAACTGGAAGCTCTTGATTCTCAATCATAGGTTGCCATAAAGCAACAACAGGAGTTATGTTAGCTCTGAGAAGTTCACTAGCAAAACACTGATAGTAATGTACAAGTGTGTGGTTGATTAGAGAAAGGTTACCTAAAGGAAGGATTAAAGACCATTTCAGTGAAAAATGGAAGTGTGTGACATGCATTTCCTGCAGAAGAGAGATCTGGAGCCTGATAGCAGCAAAGTCAACACAGTGATGCTTGCGCTTTGAGGCATAAACTCCATCCACTTTAATGAGCTTCTTCGTCTGGTGAACATCCCACACATAAACACTGGAGTCAAGGAACTGGGAGGGTGTTGTGTCTACCTAGGAAAAACAGGAAACACACCAGATTCAAGCTGTTTGTTCTAGGTAGGTGGGAACATCATAACCATCAGGCGCAGCCTACTGAAAGAATATCCTAAATCAAAACATTGCATTCAGCATCTCTGACACTGACATCTTCAGCTCATAGGAATGAATGACCTTTCTGTTAAGAAGTTATGTCAGAAAAGTACCAAATCTATACATCATTTTCACCCTACCTTCCAAACAAGCTTATGCTAATGGTCATCTTTTCTATGTCTTCTCTAAGCTGTTCCGGTTTCCAAAAGAAACAAGGGACTCCTCAGGGATAAGGCACTAAGCCTGCAACAGATCTTCAGAGAAGGAGATCTTCAGTGAAGACTACAGTAATTTAAAAAATATTTTTCTTTCAAGATTAAGGAGGGTCTACAGAGAGACTGTCTGTTGTAAATTGCCCAATATAGTCAGTTTCAAGACACTCCCTGAATGCAGGAAAAGAAATAATGAATTCAACATCATTTCTGTGTTCTGTTCTTTTCCAGACTATGATGAAAGATGAGTAATGCTCTGCACTTGATTTTTAGCAAAAATTCAGTTGACAAGCAAAATTTTTCCTTCTTGCTGAAAGCATCCTTTTTTATTTAATTCATACTGGAAGTCATTTCCATGTTATTTCAGCGGGCTGTTGATGTCTGAATCAATTTTATTTGGCCTCTGAGTAAACCCACTATATGTTACTCCAACAGAAAATGCATTTCCCAGAAAGGCTTTAGGGTTTCAGTTGTCAGAACTGCCTGTATGACACACAGTAACACAGTACAAGATGAACTTCTGGGGCCTGCTCAGAATTATACTTTCACTTTCTAATGAAAATCACCAGTACAGTAGGGACTACAAAATGAAAAACTGAACTACTTATAATAACGCACAGTGTGAAATTTCCTAATTCATACTCTGTGCAATTCTTTCTAGACCCAAATCACAGGATAGTGGTACCATGGTCTTTCTTTATCCTTTTCTCTTTCTTTGTAGTCTTTGGTGTGTGGTTTCCTCCTGAACTCAGATTCCTTGTCCTGCCCTCTGTTTGAAAAGCAGGTGTCAGCCTACAACCAGTGTTCAACTTGTAGCTGAGGCTCTGCAGACTGTATAAAAGAAGATGTTGAAAATCAGTTGCTATTTTCTCCGGAGAGGTCAGTACTGTGCTTATAGAAGAAAGTAATAAAAAACAGCATGTCTGAGGGAAATTGCTTTTCTGGAGAATTTTCCCTTGTAGATTACTAAAGCATGCATTGCCACTAATACTGTGGGAATGCTTTCAAAACAGTTTTTCCACTGTGATGCATCTACAAATCAAACTACCTAAACCTTATAGCACAAAATATTTGAACGGCCTTTTGAAACAAAAATATTCCACTTTGAAGGTTTTGGGGAGGAGAGGGATTTTTAGCTATTGCAGGCCGACTGATTCTGCAACTTTATAGTTGTTATTGACTCCAAAAGCAGCAATTCCATTTCCAATTCTTAATCTATCTGAAAGCTAGGAGGATGACTTGTATTTTCTTGGAAACTGGTGCATGAGGTAAGGAGGCTGCAGTAATTCTCAAGAGAACAAAGCCAAATCTTACTTTTGGAGTGAGAAAAAACAAACAAGCTCTTCACATTCTCACATTCTAGCTTTAAGAAATATTCTGCCTTTGTTCAAAATATAAATTAAATATTCTGTTCTTAGATAAAGCCTTGGCTTTGAATTTACACCTTTTTACTGTGGCTAGAGAAGCTCTGCAACCCAAAATAGCATCTGAGAATTACAGAGCCCAACAGTTAATGTGATCATATCTAAGGTACAATTTTTACTCATGTTATAAAGTCTGATAATTTGAAAAATTCTCCGAACATATCAAACCAGCTGAAATAAAGACTGAGGGCCATAAACTAGCTAGTTTCTACGCAGGAGCACTGCAGGCCCTCATCAGACACAGTATGACATAAAATTAAATAGAAGGAATACAAAAATTTCATTTCAACCCGATATAGTTCACTTCCTTTTATATAAAATCTCTCTAAGAACAGTACCAGGATGTATATGCATAAGATATAGAAAATTACACTGGAGTTTTAGGAGTTTCCAGGAAGTTTTCTAAAACATGCACTTTACAGTTTAGCAGATTTGACTTTCCTTCGAAAAGAACTGACTTCCCATAACGGATCACATATGTTCAGGGAAGACAAGCATCAGTATCCTTTCAATTTCCATATATTTTTTCTAAAATGTTATTTATAGTGTCTCAGTCTGACTGGTTCTCCTTGGTCACACACAGAAAGTCTGTTGAAGAATGAAAGACACAGTATTTGGCACAAAAGCCTCATACCTGTCTCCTTGCAGCACTGTGGTAATGCACATACAGAGTGTGGCAAAGACACTCAATTCAGCAAATATGTAACTGTGAACTTGTGGACTGATCTGGCTGGACAGCCTATCAGCTTCACTATCAGACTCACCTGAATGTAGTTTTCAACAATTCCCCAAGCAAAGCTGCAGGGAAAAATACCTTCTATGGGCTGGTTTTCAGGCAAAGGCGGGAAGCCATTTTTTTCTATTAGCTTTTGATAGAAGAAGACAGAAGATTTGGGTATCAACTTCTTGTCATGGCTTTGAAAATCAACATAAAACAGTCCACGTCGAATGCTGTACCCCCTATGCCACTCAAAGCCATCCAGGAGGGACCAGACTGTGTAGCCAAACACGCTAACTCCATCGTACCGGATAGCTGAAGAAAGAAAAAACCCCAAATTTATCACAGTGCTCATTTTTTCCTCTGCAGATCACAGCCTATCAGCAATGCTTGCAGCATTAGTGTGTAAGAACAATGCAGTGGGTCAGATAAGTATCTCAAGGGCTTCCTCAAAGTCTATTCAGGGAACACATTGCAGCTGCACTCGGGGAGCTGCCAGATTATGGTAGAAGGCAGCAGAGGTACCTGGCGTGGCTTTAAAGCAGCGAGATTTAGTTTGAGCAGTGCTGCTCATCAGACATGCCTGACCTCAGCCTCGGAGTAGAGCCTGAGCCATCTGCAGCCACGGAGCCAGTGACTGCCCTGCACTGCCCTCTGCTTTGCTCACGCAGCACCTCACTCCAGGGTAGCTGTTACTGCAGCACTACCCTGCATGTAAACAAAAGTTATACTCCTTTTCATCTCCTCCCCCTCCACTCCAAACACATATTGAGGAAAACCTCCCAGCACGTTTGGTGTGCAAATGCATTTTTATTACCATGGATTCCAAGTAGAAGTGATAATACAGAAAGACCCTGTTTATTTGGTAATTTTGTCTCTTTACATCTTTTATGGCCCAGCATTTAACAGCTCAAATATTTAAGGGTTTCTAAAAATATGTGCATGTTCTAGATCAAGTGTTTGACTTTAAAATCAACACATGCTTTGAAGATTAATGTCAGGATCTACTGACATCTGTTAGTTTTACCAGCATTATTATAAGATTCCAAATTACATTCACTTTTAGCTGTATTAAACACTGAGATTCAGCAAAATGTTCCTGGGCAAGGCTCAGCTCCAGGAAAGCACAAAGGAGTGTGCTCATTCTAATTACATAATTAGACCCATCCTAATTCAGCAATGCATTTAAGCACATTCTTAAGCGCTCTTTTGAACTGGTATTTGGCTCTGAAGCCAGCAAAGTTTATTACTCACCATTTTCTGTCAACTGGATACTGACTGAACATAATATTCACCAGCCTAGTAACACTGAAAGCGTTATTTCAGGCAAGCAGAATAACAAGATCCTAATTTCCTGGCTTTACTAATGTACCTCATTACAATCAGTTATGAGGGACCACATGGATTCTTGATTGTAACCCTGTTTGAATCACTTAAAGGAACAATGCGGTTGAATAAGCAATAAATTTGGCCCAATCTTTGTCAGAGGTCATGAGAAAATGTCTAAGGAAATTGAGTACTTCTTCTCCTAAAGGCACATTCTTTTGTGTTTGGCAAATGTCACTATTTTTCTAACCTCTGCATGCACCCATGATGACACCTGCCATACAGCAGAGTAAATGCCAGTACAGGTCCACTGTGAGAACCAGCCTCAGTGAGAACTTATTTGAACAGCATCTCACCCTTCTGTAAGTCATCACACAGCACTCCCATACTTCCTGAGCACCTCGTAAAAATCCTCCTCAAATCCTTTAAAAAAAATGTATTAACTTTTAAGTGTCACCTAGGAAAGAAGCAACTCAAAAAATGTTTGGAAGTTCTAAAAAATCTGGAAGTCTCAAACACTGTATCCCACAAGGACTGCCTATTACTGGGAAACCACAATGAAAATTCTCCTTCCTTCCTTCCTTCCTTCCTTCCTTCCTTCC
>VWZN01019096.1:414800-474143 GCA_013396955.1 Regulus satrapa
TTTTAGGTCATTGATATAAAGGTAAAAAATATGAGATTTGACAACACAAAGGTAGGAGAGTGGACAATACAACAGAGGTCTGTGCAACCCTCCAGAAGGACTTTGAGAGGCTGGAGAGATGAGCAAAGAACGGTCTGAAGTTCCAGAAAGGCAAAAGCAGGATCCTGCACCGAATAACCCTATGTTCCAGGACAGGCTGGCGGAAATCTGCTGGAAAGCAGCTCTGCAGGGAAGGACCTGGGGGTCCTTGTGGACAACAAGTTGTCCCTGAGCCAGCAGTGCCCTTGTGGCCAAGAAGGCCGTTGGCGTGCTGGGGTGCATTACGATGGAAGAGCAGTGCCAGCAGCTCAGGGGAGGTGATCCTGCCCTTTTTGTGCCCTGGCGAGGCACATCTGGAGTACTGTGTCCAGTTCTGGGCTCCTCAGGACAAGAGAGACATGGAGCTGCTGGAGCAGGTCCAGCGGAGAAGAGCAAGGATGCCTGGGGCACTGGAGCATCTCTCTACAGGGAAAGGCTGAGGGAGCTGGGCCTGTTCAGCCATGAGAAGCAATGGCAGAGAGGGACCTCATCAGTGACTAAGTATCTGAAGAAGAGTGCCAAGAGGATGGATCCAGGCTCTGCTCAGCAGTGCTGAGCTACAGGACAAGGCAACAGGCAGAAACTGATGCACAGGAAGTTCCACCTGAACACAAGAAAGAACTTATTTACTGTGCAGTGACCACACACTGGAACAGGCTGCCCAGAGAGGTGACAGAGTGTCCCCTACTGGAGCTATTCAAGAATTGTCTGGATGCAATTCTGAGCAATGTGATCCAGCATGACTCTACTTGAGTGGGAGACTAGACCAGATGAACCACTGTGGTCCTTTCTTTCGTGACCCATCCTGTGATTCTGTAATTCTGAGATCCACTCGGTAAAATAAAAACCTGCCTAATAACTCTACTAACAGTTTACATTTGCATTTTGAGACTCATCACTCAGTATTTGCTCATATGTGCTGTGATGACATGAACCTCCACTCTTGCCATACAGAGTCGAGGTCAGAGTCGATCAAATGAACATGTATCAAAATGTCACATGCATTTTTAGCCCTCCCTGAAATATAAATCATACAGAAAGCCTTATAATTCCATTCCCTGCAGTTGGCATATCGACAAATTTTATCATTAATTCATTGATAGCTGTTGTTTAGAGTTTTGTTTTCATACACTCTTACCATTTAAGCTTTCAAGTACAGTAATTTCCAGTTGCCAGCATTACTAGGAATATATTTAAATTCCTAAATTCCTTTAGGAATATACATATATTTTTAAATATTATATATCCTATAGGAACACATATATTTATAGAATATATTTTTTACATCAACATTGTTAATTACCCAGGAAACTAGCAAATTCTACCATTTTACTGCTCTAGCAGAATTTTAATTATCACTGCTGGGAGAAAGACCATTGGAAGTAAAGGACAACTAAAGGCAAGACCAATAACCAAGGCTCAGTTCAGCACCCCATATGGAAACCTGCTGCCTTTGAGTAAGCGTGGGGTATGTAAAACATCTGAACAGATCTGACACAGGCCCTACAGGAGACTAGACCCACACCCTTTCAGAGTGGTCACCAAAACCCAAAGAGAACAATCTTAGAAACTCCCAATCACAGTCCACACCTATGTGCATGTATCAGAACCAAGCTCTCAGTTGCAGACTTCTGTGTAGATGCTCCCATTTATAATACAACAATAGCGCCAACAAACATGATGCAGCCTGATCATCTGTCTATATTAATACAATGGGTCTTGGTGCTCGTGAGAAACTATAGTAACGGCTTCAAAATCTCATATCAGAAATGAGAGCTGACCTAAGTACAGACTTTATTTTACTTCACACTGAAGCTCTGTTACTCTCTGGAAAGAACAAAAGACATTAAGTATCAGGACAAACACCCAACACTTAAAAAATTATTTTAAAAATTCTATTTGGAACAAATTTATCACATGTGCAACACAAATTTGCACACACATTTTCTTTTATAAAGAGGCTGTATTTTTTCTCTGCAGGACACGACTCATCTCCAGTTTACTGTCTTAAATGTTAAGATACCACCATGTACACTCTTAAACACATAATTTCATCTCTTTCATCTTCATTTGCAAGTATGCTGCCCACTTACACAACACTTTGAGGATTGTGGCACTCAGAATTCTAAACCCTCTCAGTTTTCTGTCAGTGGAGAGAGATCTTTTTTTAGTAGCTTTGGATCTACCATGAAGAAAAGGAGAAAGAGAATTCTACAGATTATCCCTCTACATTCATAATGAGGTGCTGATTACTCTCCTACTGCAACAAAAAAAGATGAAGCGTAGCAATGTGGGATCATCTCACTCAACTTTACTAAGTCACCTGGTCTGCCTCTACAGAAAATTAGAAGACTGTTGTCTAAGTTATGAGGTGTGAGTCACTCTGCGAGTCCATCTCCCTCCACCGATGACAGACAAAGCCTGTTACTCAGTTTAGACATGACATATTCTATAGGCAGATGAAAGAAGTGGGCAAGAAGAAGCCCACTTAAATGTCTGCCCTCTGGAGTGCACATGAAGCAGAATTATATTATTTCCACTTAAAAATGCTAAACATAGAAAACAGTGCATTAAAGTCCCCAGGCTCCATGAATGTAGATTAATTAAGCAGTCAAAACTGCATAGAAATGAAGCTGGAAGAAGCCAGTGACAAAGCAGAGAGTCTATATGGAAATTTGGAAAAGAATTCATTTGCCTAAAATTAGGTGGTTAATACAGTTTTTAGAGACTTCAGAGCAAACTGGACTTCCAGCCCAAATTCCAGCGAGTTTCAGAAATATGTGAATCTCCCAATAAGCCCAAAATCACATCTCTTAGCTCAACAGAGACACCTGAGATAGTACAGAACACACCAAATGATAATTTGATCCTATAGCTATCTTCAGGCCAATGAATCCTATTTCTAGGGTTGGAGTCCTTTTGAGCTGAAAACATCTTAGATTCACTGTCCACGTGAGCTCAGCACCCACTAAAACCAGCGGAGATCTCTGGCTTCATTAGCTGCCTTAACAGAGGCAACCAGTTCCCAATCTAGAATAATAAAGACTCAGGTCACACCTGCCATTTCCATGCAGGAGACCTGAATAGCCTGGAAGGATCAAACACATTTCCAAAGCAGAAAAAAACCCAAAACCTTGAAATGTCACAGCATGTGCTAGGTCCTGCAAAAGTCCTGCAGTGACAGCAGAAGTAATTGAACACAGGCAGACAAACTTCATAATCTTACCTAGTCCTGCTGTGTCCACTGTCTGGCTGGACAGATTTATATAGTCCACGAATCACTACATGAAGAAAATGTAGTAACACAAAGACATTTGTTTGCCTGACTACTCCTCTAAATTCCTCATTCATTAAGATCTTCCTCAGATCATTAAGATCTTCCCAAGTCTGGCACCGATATGGATTATTCTGCAAGTTCTCAGTATTCACATCTATCACAATGCACAGCCTTCACAAGGGCAAATACAGAATTTTAATCGCAAACAATCACAATTCCATAATTTGTGTTCATTCCTCCAGAACAAGCTTTCTCCATTTTAAGTTCTGTGTCTTCTGAACCAGTAATACTACCATTCATTTCACAAATAAATTGCACTAATACCTTACTCTCCATGCTCAGATGAATTATCTCATTTTAACTGTCTATTTGCATATTAATGAAACCGAATTGGAAAGAGTTACTGTACTGGGCACTGGTGAAGTGACACCTCAAATCCTGTGTTACAGTTTTGGGCCCCTCACTACAAGAAGGACACTGAGGTGCTGGAGTTTGTCCACAGAAGGGCAACAGAGCTCACGGAGCACAAGTCTGATGAGGAGCAACTGAGGGAGCTGTTTAGCCTGGAGAAACTGAGGCGCAGGGAGAAGAACCTTATCATTCATTACAACCACCTAAAAGGAGGGCGTAGCCAGGCAGGGGATGGGTTCCCACGTAACAAGTTACAGGACAAGAGGAAATAGCCTCAAGCTGCACCAGGGGAAGTTTAGATTGGATAGCTGGAAAAAATTAATCACTGAAAGGAAGGGCTGTCAAGCCCTGCCACAGGCTGTCCAGAGAGAAGGAGTTTTTCCAAGTTAAATGATTCTATGATTTAGCAATACAAAGAGAAGAGTTAACTGGAAAAGGTACACAAAGGGGTTTTGATTAGTAGAAACTGGGCTGATATACTTCCAGCAAAAACATCATTATTCAGCTTCACATCAAAAGCCCTTCTGAAATGGAAATAAATATTTGAATGACAAGGGAAAACCTAGTATGTATTAGCCACAATGCACTATGTACCAGGAAGGGGAAAACGTGTTTTTTCACCCATATAATAATAAAAAAAAAAAGTATTTTAATCAATAGCTGTAACAAAAGGATGACACATTTAATATAAGTTTCAGCCTTAGATCCTAAGTCAGTTTTAGCCACACAGTCTTTGGGCAAACATTCTCTTTCACAATCAAGTTATATTCTTAATACTGAGTAATAGATACAGGTATGTAGAAATCGCTTAAGATTTTTCCCATATTTCAAATTAGTAAAATAACATCTTCATATATAAAGCACAAGACTTTTACAGATATTAGTTATATAGATATATATCTATATAACTAATATCTATGTATTAGTTATAATATATATATGTTATTTATATATATATATACACACACACACACTATATATAGCATATATAGTTACTCTGTTTTTCCCCAATTATTCCTTCCCAAATATGAAGTGTTCCAATTTTATTTTTACAATTTGTTAGCCAACATTACCACAGACAAAAATTTCAATTAATTTAGTATTTCTGGAAAATCTCAACAACCTTGTAATAGAATTAAGCTATATAAATGGTACATAGAACACCAAGTGAACATTTTTCAGTCTACAATCATTCCACATAAAAATTGCTAGAATTACAGCTCTAACTACTGATAACACATCTGAACTACGATCTTCATTTCAGCTCCTTTCTGAATACACATTAGTCACTGTTTATCACACTGTGCTGCTGGTCACTGGAACATTCTGATGCCTCACAAACATGCATGAATTACTGGCAGCCACACATTAGGCACAAAGCAGTATCATTCCTACTTTAAGAACTGGTATCAGAAATATTACAATATGCACAGAAAAAGAAAAATTAAACAAGATACTCCAAGTTGTAGAGCAGTATATTAACTCCGGAGTAAGTACCTCTGTTCAATGTGATACTCACCTCTACAGAAAAAAATAGCCAAATAGCATTAAGTATTTGTCTGAAGGCACAGTGGCTAGATAGAACATCATTTTTCCTCATTATAGGCAAAATAGAGCTTTGACAGCATGAGAATAAAAGAGAGAAGGTAGCCTGGAAGCATAAAGCTAAGCCACAGGCATCAGGATGCATTGCAGGTACTCCAAAAATATTAGCAGAAGGGGAAAAAAACAAACCCAAAAGATAAGAAAGCAAGTAAGAGTTATGTTTACACTTTGCTATTGAATTTTAGAGCAGATGAAAGTTTTGGAAGGCTTTTACTTTCACACACTGTACACACAGCCATAATGAACATTATCAGAGTTAGATATGCAGCAGAGAGACACAGTGACCACAGCGTGATGTAAGGGAACAAAAACCCCTTGATCCCACTGTACCAGGTGGCTGCTGCAGGAAACCTGTCCTTTGAAGTACAGAAAGCTGAGATGTCATGGCTCAAGCCCTGAGTTAAACCTCTCTCAGGCTCACCTTCCTTTGAAAGGCCACCCACTGGGCCAGCCCCCTGTGGCATGGCAGCCAGAGAGAAGGCAGCTGGGACTGCACAGAGCACTCTGCAAACACCACCAGCGCCATCAGAGGCTGTGCAAACACAGGACACATCCTTTTGCAGGGACTCATCTCGCCCCATTCTTGCCATCACCTGCATCTAAAACACTTCTCATGCAGCACAGGTTGGGACACCTCTGGGCCACAACTCACTCAAGCCATTTATAACGCCCAGACGAGGGAGTGAGAGGAAAAACTGTTCCACTCCACTCACCACATAGATGGTGGTACAACCACTGGACTCGACATCCTGTTCAAATAAACTAAAGCACTGAGAGAGAAGTGGGCTGGAAAAGCAGTTTCAAATCTCCTGAGATTCAAACAGTCTCTGAAAATATAAAGGTCATCTGGAAAAGAATTATGCAGTATTTGACTTTGTGAAGCAATGGGAGACGAGATAAAAATAGCTTTATTTCTGACAACAAGTGCTTCTGAGACACTTGATGTGTTTAATCATTTTCCGTTACCTCTGACATAAAAGATTAATTACGGAACTGCACCAAAATAGTTCAAGGAATGTTGTGACCCATGTGAATATTAAAGATATGAGAGATTCTTAAACAGAGTACAAAAAGAAGATAAAAGTACAGAGCAGTAGTCTTGAGTGATTTAGAGACAATCTTGCAGTACTGGAGTGAACTAAAATAGTCACTGATAAAAGACTTGAAATCTGGGACACAATGCTCGGGCAGTATTTAGGGGAAGACCAAGATAAAATCATTGCCATCAAAATTGCTTTGGGTGTGCTGGAGATACATGAACATACAAAAGCTCCAGTACTGAGAATGACCTGCAAAGTCTCTACCAAAACATTAACTTCTTGGAAGAGAGGCCATGCTCCAATCATCATCATCATACTCAAGTACACAAAATATAGATACATGGGAAAACACATGAAGAACTTAATTGTAATCCAGAAAAGCATGCATACAGAACTGCACACCAAGACAACAGTACTTTGCAGGAGCTGATATTTGTCCGACAGATTTCCTCATGTGAGCAAGGAGGATAAAAAAACCACCATGTCTTTGGAGATACATGTAATGGGAATGATGGTACAGTTTTGACAACTGAATACACCATTATCCAGAAAAACAAATGGAACATGAGTAGATCTTAAGCCACATTCTTAAGGTTGGAAAGAATGATGATAGCATCAGCAGTGAGCAAAAATGTTAAGCATATAAAACTCTCATAAAACTCACATAAAACCAATATATCTAAAACATACTTAGAATATATAAAAGTGATAAAGCAATGCCCAGTAAGAGCACTGAGAGTAAACTAATGCTAAAAACTGAAACTCGCAGTCTTTGTAACAGTACTGCCAAGAGAAAGGCATCCATTAAGACTTCAAACCTGTGGTTTCACGAAGGTTTGTACAAACTGGATGGAAAGAGTAAAAACCAGCAGAGGAGGAAGAGGAGGAGGACTGCTCACAGAAGCTCTCAAACTACAAACACAGCTTTAGAAGCCAAAGCCCCAGGATTCATGACTCTTCCTTGTGCTATGGCAGAAGCCAACATGAAGATTGTTGCCCTCCAAAGCAATAGTGAGAACAACCAAAGTAGCACATATAATCTTTAGTGACATCAGACTTTAAAAAAAGAAACTACTTTTGGTTAAATGCAAAATCAAAATAACTACATAAAAATAAAGGCAAATGTGTCTAAAACCTTTAAGGGTAAAAATTCTGGAAAAGGTGCCTAATCTCAAGCATGTTTCTATGTTTGATGCATCACCTGGTTTTCTGGTAGATGCACATAGGGAAGCCAAATATTCATCTGCTCATATTCAACATATTTCGCTATATTTCCTAAGCCAAATGTTTCACAGGGAGAAGTAATGTATTTCTGATGGTTTAGTGGAAGCACGTGAAGAAAATTGCTTTGAGAAGTCTGAGCAGTTAGCAGAAGCTAAACAAACAAGAGAGTGTGTTAGAAAGAAAAATTTTCCTAGCAAGAGATAGAGGTAAACACAAATACGACTAAATTCCATCATCAATATGTGCACCCTACAGATAAGCAAGTGACAAAAAGATTTCAGCTTGCTGGACCTAATCTAACTAGCTAAACCAAAAACCCGTCTTGGAAGAAAGCCAACAGTTTGGCAGGAATATAGAATCCAGAACCCAGATTACTCATTACCACCATCCCTGCATTTAAAGAACCCAGAATAGATGCTCAGATGTTAATAAATAACCCTGAATCTTATCCTGGGCACACCAGTAGATTAAAAGTAAATTGATCCAACTGCTCCTGGAGAGGTACTGGAACATTCTGAGTGTGGCTTAATGCTGCCGAAAGACAGAGAGAAAGAAATCACTGTCATGCTATTATTACAAGAACATCAAAATATACTGGATCTGGAAAATCGATGTTCATAGAGTTGGGAAAGGCTGACAGACTGGCAGTCAGAAATTATTCCTGAGGTCCATGAATGTGCTGCCCTTAAAGCTACAGAAGTTCAACTAGAGAAAAATGGGCAGAGGCTTATCCCCAGTAAGAGTCTCAAAAGAAATTGGACTGCAAGAGTATTCAAAGTGTTTTGAGTCCAGACCAGGAACAACGGGAACAGTAAAAATATCCCCAAACCACAGAAAAAGGCGTACTGGAGTAAGAAATAATTGCACAAAGATGAGGCATTTCTGATGCTCCAATCTGGCCTATCATAAAAGCAGACAGCAGGATTTACTGGATAATGGTTGGATTTTGAGCAATTAATTATGTTATACCATAAACCACACCTGTTCTAGCAAAAAACGCCAGAGTCTGCAGAACAGATTTAGCATATGCTGTCTTTGGGATTTTGTTATGAGGGCAAGGATAGGAAAATTTTCTCCTGACATTTGCAGGGCAGCAATACCATTTTACAAGCATCTACTGCCCCAGGATTTCATTGTGCTCTAGCTTTATGCAACATTCATATCAACCAAACATGGAAAAATTTATCAGAGGCTGATCAAATTCATATAATTTCATGAACAGATGATGCATTAACCTACAGTCAGATTCAAACACCACTGAAAGAGTGAATTATACAAATATAAGCCAAAACTTTGGGAGCTGTTCACTTCTAAGTGAACTGATAAACAGGTCAAGCAGTATACGAAAGAGAAAAATATTTTGGAATAGACTAATCACCTCAGAAAGATGAATGAGAAAAATTAATAAGAAGCTCCTTGTTCTACAAGTTTGCATAAGCTGTGAACTTTTGCAAGTTTCATTCTTCTCCAGAATTCTGTATTGGTGTTTGCAGATACGATTAAGCCTTTAACCAAGAGTCTAAAGAAGGTACAGGAATGGGAGTGGAGATCGGGACAAAACCTGACCTCAGCAGCATTCAGAAAGGCTGGCATAGAAAGGAACACTGGGGATGATACTGCAGCATGGCCACTTCATTTACACTTTGTTACCCCCTCCAGAAACAGCAGAGGTTGTTACATTATTGCAAAACCAAAGAAGCCAGTCAGTTCACTGTACAAAAAGGAGCAGCACATGGTGCTCCTGGGAGATTCAACGTGGTGACTCAGAAATTACAGAGTGGGTGAAAGGTGCAATTACCAAGCTCGGCATATCTAAATCAATGAACAGTGTGGGCTCAGCAGAAGAGTGAACTACAAGAATAGGTGGTCTCCAGAGCATATCATGGGGATCTCATCCAATTTATTCACAAGAAAAGTCACTTCTAAGAGGCTAGAACAAGAGAAAAGTAGCTCCCTTTGGGTGAAGATATTAAGCAAGTGCTAGAGAATTACTTAATGTGTATTACAAGAAATGTTTCTAGAGGGTAAACCATATCCTCCTTCTTTTCAGCACTCAAATATATCACTTCCATGGTTGCAAATATAAAATGAAAGATCCTTCATCAGCCTCACAAGAGAATGGTACTTCAGTGCCCAGGTACATCAAATGGTTTCAGAAGGTATTTCCAGATAAATGTGCTGATGCATAGATAGCTTTTCCTATTGTGAGTTCCCCTGTGAGAAAGCAACAACCACTGGACATCAACAATAAAGGAACTGGAAGAGTCTCCATCAGTGCTGGGTATCAATGAGTATTATGAAGGCATTCAGCTCAGCATAGCTGTCATAGGAATTACAAATTCAGTCATCATATATGGAACCAATATATTAGAACAGACCTCTGTGATATAATATAGGCGAATGAAAACCAGAATGAAGGAGACTTGCTTGAAGCAATTCCTGCAAAATTATTTTTAAACCAAACATTTGGATTGTTCATGCCCAAATCTATTTCAGTCACTTACATGATAACCTATGTTTACTCTGCTTGTAAGCTTGGTCACTAAATTTAACATTCTGAGATTAGAATTATGCATCAATGACAACAGGCTATGGAATAAGATGGAATGTCCCATTCAGCCCTCTAGATGGATGCAGAAAGCAGCATATCAGGATAAGCAATATAAATTGAAGGTACCAGTTTTCAATTTTCAGACAATTGATTAGATTAGAATTTGACTAGATGTGAATATGCAATTCTTCCTTCTTTTTCCAGTCAGTCTGCAACTGTTTGAGTCAGAACCAGCTGTGTTTCCATGCATACTCAATAAAAAGCACTACAGGCTTATCTCATTGGGTGTAACCTGCCTGAAATGTTCTGGCTTGGACACATGTAATAGAAATGACTGAAGTGAGATTTCAGTAATATACTTTTAAAAGGAATGCTCATTTGCAAAACTCACTTAAACTGTACAGTAAATTAACTTTCTCCAGCAACTTTTGGAGTAGGCTTTTGTGTTAACTCAGATCCCAGAGAGAACCTGTCTAACCAGGGCCTGCTGCTACAAAAGAATATGGGTCACCTGCAGACCTCTGTCAAACTTGTGAGCCAATGCAAATGTCATGGGAATTCCACAACACAAATCGCAGAAGAGATCTGTCATCCAGCCACTGAACCCACCCCTGTGAAGCAGAAAGTAGCTCCTGACCCTGACACATGGCATTAGAAGTCAGAAAATTAATGTCCATGTGTGACCTAAAATTCAGTCGTTCAAACAGAGTCATCCCAGTATCATTTGGGATGTTCTAGACTATCAAGACATCTGCACCTCTGGAAAAGCTGTGTCTTTTCGACTGGCAACTGGAGGCAAAACAGGACACTCCATGCTTCTCAAATGGTATACATTTGTTATGTGTGCCACTTCTTTAATCCTAGAGGCTTCTTAAGAGGTAGCCTTGTAACTGTATGAATTTTTGACTGTGAGAAGGACATATATCCTTGAACAACACAGAAGAATGAATCAATATTCTGAAAGGATCCAGGATAACCAAGAGGATCTAAGTAAGACTTTTTCACTCCAGAAGTTTCACACCAGCACCAACCCCTGACCAGGTGAATCATAGGACCCTGCAGATGGACAAGTCAAGCAGAACTGAATGACTTGTAATCAGTGGTCTGGATGTCCCAGCAATCTGTCTGTCTTTGCACCAGCAGAACACCACAGGATTAACTGACAAGTTTTAATTAAGACAGGGGTTATTACTAGCTGTAATTCTTCCATAATGTTATTGATTCCACTAATCTAGGCTAGGAATGGAAAATCTGGGAAACTATAGGAGGAATTCAAGCTGGTTACTCAGCAATGGGGATACAGTCACTGGAGGAGGAAGACTTTAGTCAGACATATTTATTTGGAGGAATCACCACACTCCTCGATAGCCACCAAGAAGATAATGAGCAGCTGTTCAAATCAAAATTCAGAAGAGGAAAGATAAATTCCAGTGCAAGGAAAGATGGGGGGGAAATGATTCATGGGGAGAAGTGAAACTCTTGGGGTACCACGTTTTTAAAATAGAGCAACATCATGAGTCAAGAGATGGAAGATAAAAATTTGCATCCAGTTTTAGACTGGAAACAAACTTGGAATCTTTGCATTTCTTCAGGGGCAAGGATGATTTATGTATATTTATCTGGTCTTTTCTACAAGATTTTGACTATACTGCAGTCACAGATTAAACTGGATTCAATTTATACCTCCTTTAATTTAAAAAATACATTTAGAACCCCATCCAAAGCATGCTGAAACCATGAAAATACACTTTTGAGGTATGAATAAGTCCCTTTATGTCTGTTTCTAAATGCACGCTTAATGGTAGATATAAAATTGCTTTACTGCAGAGATCTTATTAACTCAAAAGTGTAAATATAAAAGTTTTCCTGCTTTACTCTTGTAGCTGGCAGAATAAAAACCACCATTTCTAATAAGAGCTGGACTTTCCTAGAACAGATAACTGCAATAAACAATAAGTATTTAAAAGCAAATATCTTTCTTACTTTAAAAACAAAATCTTCACATTGTTGATTACCTGTTGAAATTAAGCTCTTTGTTTGTATATAAAGAATCTAACTTGTCTGGCCAACAAAATAGTGAGCAAATGTTTAAATGTTGTTGATAAGAAGCCAAATGTTTAAAATGGATATAAAAATACCAGCTAGAATTGTTTCCTTTTTCAAAGCATATTCCATATTTTTAGATGAAGCAGTGTAGGATAGGGGGCTTTACTACATCAGTGTACTGCAATCTCAGCCTTTGCAATGAAGAAAAAATATGACAGTGAAA
Source organism: Regulus satrapa (assembly GCA_013396955.1). Classification (NCBI taxonomy): domain Eukaryota; kingdom Metazoa; phylum Chordata; class Aves; order Passeriformes; family Regulidae; genus Regulus; species Regulus satrapa. The sequence continues at coordinate 427,256 of VWZN01019096.1, forward strand.
CACCTAAAGCTTTTACCCAATCCTTAGAGAAATAAAACCAAATTTTTTAAAACCTACAACATAGCAAAAGAAGGGAGGTGTGTTGAGAGGGTGATTGTTTAGTCCAAGCCACACAGAAAAGGGCATGTGCTGATTTAATACATACAGCTGAAAATGCTAATTAGCTACTCTTCTTTCAGCAATCCTTGTTTCAGCTTCTGTGCTCACACCACCACAGTACTGGACACTTTCTAACCAGAATTAACATCACATTAACAGACTGAGGTATTCATAAATATTGTGTAAACTTGACAAATTTTAAACATACTTAGCACAGTTAAAGTTTAGACTTTACTCTAGCAGCTCAATGAGCACTCCTGCAGGCCTAGCATGTGATTTTTTTTAAAGTTCAACCTAACATGTTGCACTGCTCTTTGACAGTGCCCTGTTCTCAACGTCTTTTGGAGATAAAGCTCTTCTCTCTCTTTGATATTAGGCTTTCTTTACATAAGAAACCTACAAAATATTATTTTCCCTTTGGGAAACACTGACACTAAAAAAAATACTCAGTTGAAGGAACCAGCAAAAGGGGAAACCAACAAATTTTATCTTTTGTCTACTATATCAAAGTGCAGTATTAAACTTCAAATTGCTCTGGAACAAAGTATAAAGCCTGTGATGACAAGACACTTGTATACATGAATGAGAATCATCACTGGGTTATGAATATAAAAAATGAAATGCATGCATATCTACCCTTTTTTTCCTACTTATTTAAGATATGACTAAATACTTTCTAATCTCCCAGCTATTTTAAATATAGATACGAAAATATAAGGACATGTTAAAACCTTAATTCATCAATTAACTCAGAGCTTTGGGTACACTTTTTAAGCAGTTTGTCTAAGGTTGTTCTGACTGTAACCCATGTCCTTGGAAATTCTGCCAGTATACTGCAGTATGTAAATATACTACATCAAAATAAAATAGTATTTTCAATTCTTTAAAGGAAACATACTTTGGGAGAAATCAGTTTTAATATCAAACCATACTAGAATAACAGAAATGCAAGTTCAGATAAATCTTGTACCAGCATCATTCGTCCTCCTTTGCCCAGATACAGAAATGCCAGAAAGCAGTACTGCTCTGTTTCACAGTTACCATGAGGGCATTTATCTCAGCAGTTTTCAGGAGGCCGTCTAACAAAATGGTAATTAGGTCAATATCTAATGAGACAGATGCCTGTCATTTAAATATTGCTTGTTTAAAAGGAAGGCAGTTCAAATGAAACAATTTTTATAGATGCCTTATTTCTAAGTAAACTGGCCAAAGAGTTATGCAGGTAGAGCAAAAACTTCCAACAGATTTCCATGAAGACATCCATCAAAACACTTTCAGAGCCACAGAGGTTTTTGTAAATGAGGTCAGTGTTTATTACAGCCTCACTCCCAGACAACAGACTGAACAGCGACATCTCAGGCTTAAATGCAGAAGGACATGAAGAGAAATAAATCCAGCACCTCAATTAAAAAGAAAAAAAATTCTCTTTAATTTTTAGAGCAGTCCAAGCTCATGTAAGCAACCATTTGACTTACAGATACTCCAGACTTGTTAGATGGAAAAGGAAATTAAGTGTACCACTAATACAATAGGTATCCAGTGAATTTCCAGACACGGTACCCACACGTACTTTAGCAAACAGCAGAGCTAAGGACTCAGTATCTACAGTAAGCCATGGACCAGGAGGTGATGGGCAGCTAGATTACACCAGCTGTGCTCCTGCAGAGCGGCTTCCAGGTTAACTTTATCTAAAACCAATCCAAACTATTTCAGGTTATCAACCATAGTACAGAAATTTGCACTTTTTATCTAAATAAAATAGGAAAATAATCTTCGACTTGGAGAGGTCCCATATAGTACAGCAAGAACTGGCCAGCCATTTTATCCTGAAGAGAAAGCTTCTCAGTAGCCACAGCTATGCCTTGTCCAACAAGTATGTAGGACAAAGGATAGTGAAAAAATGTGTCTAAGGATACATTAAATCAGGTATCGAATCAGGATGATGCTTTAGATATTAAGAAATTAACAGATTATACAGTTCATGTAGAACCATGGTTCAATCAATGATGCTAGAGGAAGCAGAGCAGGGGGCAGTGCAGTAATTAATTAGGTGCCCAAACACTAATGAAAAGCAAATCGTTGGCTTGAACTAGGGTGTGATGGGCTTGAAGAGCCAGGTGGTTTTGCTGAGACGAAAGGAGGAGGGCAGAGAAGGAGTAAGAAAGGCAGGAAAGAAGGGAGTAATTCAAAGAAACTGCATCCCATTATCTGAACTTTTCACTGGAAGATCTTTTATACATGAACCCTCTTAGAAAAGAGCTAAGATATTGTGCAGGAGACACATACACAAGTCCGTAGTGCCTTACTGGGAGTAAAAATAATCTCTGTAGAAATAAGCACCTGGAAGAAAAGCAAAGCTCCACCTATAGCAGTCAAAACCCACTTTCCTCATACTATTGAGATGGAAGAAAGAAGAGATGTTGGAAATACTAAAGAAACATCAGGTATTTTATGTATGTAATTTGAATCATAAAATAATTCAAGACTATTGGGATACGACTTATAGTCAACTACATTAGATGCATTAGATATTTATTATCAAATGAGCCACTGGACATATTTAGTATACTTTATATATGTATGTACATAAAGGTTATTGCTACTCTGAGAGTACTGCCTCCATAATCCCTCCTTTCAAGGATAACTCTGTGCTGCAGGAAAAAAGCAGGAATGAAAGTAGAGGCCTTTCACAAGCCCAATCTACTGCAGACTAAGAGTTAGTCCTGTTAATTGTCAATCTTCCTAAATTCCTACAAGATTGTATTTTCATTGTGGACCCAACAATGAATGTCACATAAAAGCATGAAACATTCTGAATAAGACACTGCAAATGCTTTGCTACATGATACAGTAAAGAGGAGACAATGATGAGTGATACTACCATGTTAGAAAAAGTTGGACTTGCAGAGAATTTAAACAGAAATACAAAAAATATCTTACTGAAAAGAAATGTCATTACCATATTTATGATCCTGCCTACTATTTGCCAGAAATTAGGAAAACGGGATTATAAAATAACAAAGAGTCTCAAGGGTATCAGATTCAATCCAGCACTTCTATGGGCAATATATGACACAATCCTATTTATAACTTTATCCAGATTCACTTTAACATAGGCTAGGTATTTTGTTCATACTATGTTCTCTGGAAGATGACTACAGAATCACGCTTCACAAATGGTGTTATTTTTCCCCTGACTTTCAGGTTAAATTTATTCATGCTCAGTCCAAACACTTTTTCTTGCAGCAAAACTTTCCCTGCACTTAGTTATTTTCCTTCATTTGTTTTTGCCCCCAATCTATTTATAGACAAGAAGTATATCCTCTCCTAGTGTTCTTGCTCAGGTAAATAAACCATGTTCTAGAAAGGTAATTTCTCATCTCTGCTGGAAAAATCACCTGATACAGATTAGAAACAAATGTGTCTTTGTCACAGTTGGATTATATTCCCATCTGATAGTCATGCTGTGATCAACAAGTTCTCTTCTTACAGAAAAAAAAATTGAGTTTTTCTGTTCCATCTGTCTTTATTTTGATTATCCTTTGCACTGGCACTGTTTCCTCAATTTTAGCTCATGCTCTAAGTAGTGCAATCATAGCCTGTGCCAAGGCATGGGAGTTAAAATACATTAAGAAGTTCAGCTGTGAACTGCCCTTTGAGACCGATGCTGCTACTTTCAGCACAACTCACTATGATATTTGCTTTAGCAATTTCCTAGCTACTGCTGAACATTCTCCTCCTTCTCCACTGAAACAATAACTGTTCATGTGCCACCATTTCAAGAGTCTTACCAAAAATACAGATTGATTAGGGTTTGGTTTTTTTTCCTAGACAATCATTTATCTCAGAAAGCTATCAGATGGGCCTGGCTTGACTTTGATACTGTAAATTCATAGCATTTTATATTCATTGCACCTGCAGTTACCAGCATTTATCTAATCCTCACCCTCATTAACTTTTCCTGTCTACGAATCCCAGTGCTCAACATGATCACTTTTCTTGATAGATCTGATAAAAAGCGTTTTGGAAGTAAAATATTTTTTTTAACTCACTTTATCTCTACTACCTGATGATTGGTGTATGTTTTTCCTTGTGCTACTTTTTCTTAGGTGACTGGAAGATATTTGCATTTTGTTTTAAAATAATGAGGTTTTAATTTCTTTTTAAGACTGAATGCACAGTTTTAAATGTTCTACTCAGCATAGCTAGTAAACACCTATTCCATTACTTGATGCAGGGTTCAATAACTTCCTTGCAAAAAATAATGGGACCCCTAAAGGAGAGACATCTTTTGTTTCCAGACAGAAGGAGACTGTGGCAACTAGTATATGTTTGCACGTGCATATCAGTTCCAACTAGTGGTAAAAAAAGACTGTTATTTTGTTATTTTAAAGTTGGTTTTGGTCTTTTTGTTGCTGTTGTGGTTTTGGGTTTTTGGGGTTTTTTAATGTTTTAAACAACATTTTACAAGGACTGCTCTCTTTATATTTTGGAAAAAAGCATGAATTGTCTTCAGCATACTCCAGCAGCCACAGTGGTTCAGCAGCAGATGACTGGGAAAAAGGAATGAAGAGCTGCAGGCTGGGGCTACTCAATGTCCAGGACATCTTACATGGAACATCACAGCTATTTGCATGCTCTGGCTTTACAGGCCCAACCAGATGCTAATGACCAGCCTTGCAGGGGGGAAGATCAGCTGCTTTCCTGGGTTGGAGGACTCAGCTCCCTGCCCAGGAAAACCAGGGCAGAGTACATGATACAGGTCTTCCCCATGGACATGCAGGACATACCACATGCCTGAAATAGGGGAGACGCAGGCAAAATTTGTATTTGATCCAGACCATATGTCAGAGCTCAGCCTCTGAGAAGTCACAGGAACAGAAAGCACCTCAAGCCAACTTTTGAACTAGCCCCCCAGTACTCCCCTCCTCTGTCATCTACCGAACCTCTCCATACTCTATTTAGACTAAGGGTAAAAGTCTGTCTACAAAGAGTCTGGGCTTGAGTTTGTCACCACAAATTGGGGTTTACCTATACCCCACAGAATAGGACAAGTACTGTACTTCTTTGTAATAGAAGAAGAGATACCATGCTCACTACTCTCCATTACCCGGGAAAGGAACCTAGGATGGCAAGCTCAAGTGCAGGTTTCCTTGGTAAATACATCCTAAAATCAGCACGAGCGTGATTGTCATCCCCTGCATTTACTTCCCATCTTCGGGGACATGGCTCTACTGCATCTAAGAGCAAAGGCCATACACTGCACTCCTCCCTCTCCACCCAGCCCTCAAACAGAGCTCCTGAACAAACCATAGAGCTGCTGGCCCAACAGTTCACATTATGTAGCTCTACGCCAAAGGACTGCAGGCTGCCGAGGACAATTCAGTCGGTGTCTTTACTTGCTAGGTGTGGTGCAGAGCCAAAGTACATACAGCTCCACCCTGGTCAGCCCAGTCAATGGACAGCTGCCTCAGAGCTGGAGAGCAAGTCCTAGCTGCTCTTCCCTCTGGGAACACTGGGAATGCTGCCAAACCACTTTAAAAGAAGCATCTTTATGCTGAACAACATTTTATAATGGTACTGGAAAGCCAGCTATTCCAAGGCCAAGCAGATGCCAAACTGTGTCTCAGAGCTGATGCAAACACTGCCTGGAAGACCAGCACAATGATGATGCTTCTAAACTGTGGGAGAGAAGTAATTCTCCATACTACAGCCTCATTCAAAGTAGCAAAATATCCTACTGCTGACAGCTGTAGCTGAGGATGGACGTGAACTCTGGGTACTTTAACATCATTTTTTCAGCCATTGGGTACGTGCCATTTGCTACTGATAATCTTTGCAGGTTGAAGACTGTCCCAGCTGTACCCACAAATTATTTCCACACTGTACAGGATACACAAGGATGAGTGTGGGGACTCTGCAGGCTCTTATCTCCACCCAGCTTTCCTATGAGCCCCACAAAACCTGGTTTGAGTGCTGGTGGCCTGATACCAAAACAGATCGTTCTGTATGGGCCATATCTAGCCTTGATTAGACAGACTGGTTTTCCTCGCGTATCTCCTGTGTTCTAAACCTGGATGACAAAAGCTGACAAAAAAATTACTTGCCTATCTGCCAGACTACTCTTCAGTTAAACTATGCCTTTCATAATCAACAAAAGACAACTTTTCACTTAGAACAGGTATTTAGCTGTATCTGAACCACCATGTTATGCTACACTTGCAATAATGTACATTTTTTTCAGCATTTACATCAGCAGTGTTATTCCTCCAGTGCAGAACTACAGTGATTTCATTGGCCACACTCCAGAACAACACCCATTGCCTCTGTGTTCTCTACATATTCTAATCTTTGAAGATTTTGAGACACAAAATGATCTGGGCTGGTACTTCCAAACCCTTGCCCTGATGCTCTGGGATGGTGCTTTGAAACCTTCTGCATAATTACTGCACAAAACAATAGTAAATTATTCAGGGATGGGGTCAATAATTAATCTTACCAGAAACATAATGTGGGGACTGAGAATGCACTGTTTTCTTACACTTGTAGAATAATAGAAGAGTAACTACAAGGGGTGTCCAACCCATCTTCATATCACTGAAGCAGTTCCAGATAAGGCGCTTCAGAGAAAAATCTTCAGCTGCTTGCACCAGTCACTCAAAAATCTGGAACTGCTTTATTATGTAACAAAAAACTGAGTCTGCCTGGCAGCTTGTCATTGCTACTATTTCTATTTTATGTCCAATGTCAGTGTCTGTGTCACAGCAAGCTTCCCTTTTTGACAGTTAACAGTTTATTTTGGTAAATTATTCTTATGTTTTTGCCATACCAATTAACTGCCTCATCTCTGTATATTTCCCTATATATATATATTTTTTTTTTTTTGCCCCTAGACACTCAAATAGTTCACTCATGCATTTCTATGGGATCTTGGGTCTACAAAATTCTAGTGTCCCACAGGTATTTCCACACCCTTCAGGTCCCTTCCCATATTGGGAACAATGTATGTTTGGCCCTTTCTTAGTCCTTGCTCTCTTTGCAGTTCGGTCTTCCATACTCCCTTAATCCCTAAAAACGTATTTCCCAGGAGCACTCACTCAAAGTGAGCACTTCCAAAACAAAAAAAAATGGAAAAGATATACAGGAATCATCAAGCTTAGTTGCCTGCAATACTGTAGCAAGCCTCTAAACCCCAAACACTATATAATAATGGCTATTATATGCTCCCTCCTGAAGAAATAAAGGTTCCCTTCATAGCACCTTCCAGTGCTTAAAGGAGGGCTACAGGAAAGCTGGACAGAGACTTTTCAAAAGGGAATTAGACAAGGGGGAATGGCTTTAACCTGAAAGAGGGAAGATTTGGATTAGATATTCAGCAGAAATTCGAAGATGATGAGGCAGTGGAACAGGTTGTCCAGAAAAGCCATGGATGTGCCATTCCTTTGATCAAGGTCAGGCTGGGCAGAGCTTTGAGCAATCTGATCTAGCAGCAGGTATCCCTCCCCAGGTGTACAAGTCTAGAAGATAAGCTGAGGACCCTCTGATTGTCATCATTCCTTTTCAACCATGAGCATCCATGAATCTTGGGTGTTCCTTCCCCCTTGAGTGTGGGATGTCACATAATGGCAAGGAATTTGGAACTAGATGATCTTTACAGCTCCTTCCAACACAAAACATGCCATGATTCTGTTCATCTATGTTTGTGGTATTATGAGCCAAAAAGCCAATTCCAAGATATTTAACATTAAAAAAAACCCCATGCCAAATGCTCCAGATGTCATTGTGAGCCACAGGAATAAATCAGGAAAAGCAAAAATATCATCGCAATCCTAAACCCTTGCAACAGAAGGCAAATTATTTAGGTAAGATGCCTTAGTGATCCTGGGAGCCTGGCCACAGCGCAGAGAAAGGAAAAAAAAAGAGGCTTAGCCTAAAACAACACTGTTCCTTGACAATTTAAATTCTTTCCTGACTACGAGTCAATAAAACCAGCTCCCACAGGCCAGCACCAGTATCTAATACAGACCACTGCTCACCCCCTCTGGTTTCTACAAACCTATTCCAAACTACCAGTAACACAGGAAACATTACTCTCCAGAAGACTCCAGCTTGGGTAAAGTGAGATCTGACTGGTGTGGTTTAGGGCTCCTGCTTTTCATGCCTTACTGTTACAATGCTCTGGCTATAACCATGTCACCACAAATCAATTCTAAAGTGGTCTCTATTTCATTATCCTAAGCTGTGCTATGGAAAAAGGCTGTTTCTGAACTTCCCTGAGCTATAGTTTGCTGGTTTTAATACTCAGAATCAGAATGACTTTGCCAATTTGATGCTGCTTTTATTTGAATTTTTCCACCTTTTAAGCAACTGCCTCCTTCAAGTACCACTTTTCTTTTTACCAGAAATAGGAAAGAGGAACTGTATAAATGACTGAATAATTAGTTTCACACAAAAGTGGCACAAGCAGCCCAGCTACAAATACGAGACACAAAGTAACTCTACAGTGCAAGAATTTTGTCCGGACAGTACCATTTTATTTCTTTCATGAAGGAATAAAAAACACCAATCTGCAGCTTCAATAAGTCAGTCATACTGCAGCAGGTTGAATAGTGATTTCACAAGGGTAAACTGACCCAATTTGAAGCAGTGGGCACTCATCCAGTGGAAGGATTCAGAAGACAGAGTGTAAAATGACTGACTGACTCACTACATAAAAATACATTTTTTCAGTATCATATTAAAATGGAAACCCAAGAATTTCTACAGCAAAATAAAATTATTTATAGTTATTTCCCCTAGTTCTCAACTTTTTCTGGAAAACTGAAGTCACTCAAATATTTTAATTTTCATTTCAATGAATCAGCAAATTCCAGTTTCAAACACTTTAGATCTTTCTGGCTTGCTCTAATGACATTTTATTACTTTGTGAATTTGGGAGGTATTAGGAAGATTAGAATGAGCTAGCTGATATGACGGGGACTATGAAGGGGATTTTTTTTTTTCCCCCACCAAGCATATAATTAAGATGCAAAACTGCAGCTGAATCATATTCCCGCAGCTCTGTTCCCTGCTCTGAGTGATATACCCCAATATTCTCTTCTCTCAAAACAAGAGATGTGTTTGTAGCTGGCAAGGGAAGTAGGATGATAAACTGAGTTCAAGAGCTCCTTCAGTGCATTTCCAGGGTCTTGCATTTCGTACGCAGAGAGGCTGTTTCAATATGGGAATGCACACTTTCCTCAAGATAAGAGGACTACATCTGTTCAATTTGCTAATTTACTTAACTGCTTGAAAGTCACAGGGTTCCCCAAAAACCTAAAGGGAAAATCAATTTTCACTTATTTTCCTTAATCTTCTTTGAGAAACCCAGACCTTTCTTTAGCAGGCTATTCACGGCGTGGCCCCCTCCCAGTGCTGGTGGCAACGTGGAGACAGCAAGTGGACACCATAAGCCAAGACAGACTTTGAAGCAGGCCCTATCCTTGTGAAGCATGGTCTGTGATTTCCACAAACCGCCAGTCATCTTCCTCAAAATAATTCATAAGAAATTTATTTTTTAAAAAAATGAAACAGGGAACAAACAACTTATCCCTGAGGACTCCAGACCATCTCATTTCATGCTGAGTTTAATTTTTAATGCAAAATGTACACATTTCAAATAGAGTACTGCCTCATAAACTCAGCTCCTGCATTCCTGCTTTCGGCCACTCACCCCCACATCTCACTGGATCCTCATGCATTATCTGTTTTCCCATTACTCCTCCTTCCTATCACCCCATGTTTTTTTACAACTCTTTTTTTTGGCCTGGATTTTGCCTCCTGAGGGCATTCATAACTGGTCATGGACATTCTGGTATGGCAGTTATTCTCTCTACAGGCACCATTTGTACCCAAGTGAACACCATATTATGACAAGAAAAGAAATGGGGAATTCAATAAGTGTGTTCCAAAGAGCGTCTCATCTCTCAACAGCCAGGTGTCAGCTGAACATTCTTTTCAACCATAAGGTCAGATTTGCTCAATTGATTTTTAAATAATATGTTATTACTTACAAAATAAATTTTCACCAAAAAAATCACTGGGCTGACAACGTGATATTTTTCCAACCTATTTTCTCAAAAGAAAAGACATGCTGCCTAATTCTACCATTTCCATATATATCTAAGGAACCATAACCAGAATAATTAATCAATAACTCTGTTCAATACTTCCATGCCTGCAGAAAAAAAAAAATTCATTTCTTAAAATGTTGGAAGTTAGCAAAACAGAGTAAACTTTGCCCTCATCTCTGAAAAACAACTGATCCAGCAGAACTACTACATATTCAAGAGAACAAGAAAAAAGCTGACTGAGAAAAGCCACTGGAAAATCACTGTGAACTCTTACCAGGATGTGTGATCAGCTGCTACGAGTCTGTCCCCTTTCCCCACCCAAAAATTTGAAGTCTTCTCTAGAAGCAGGATCAAAACAGATGCTACTGTCTTCCCAAATGTAAAGCAAGTATCTTGTAAAATATAACCCCAGTGGTACAAACATTTTCTAGCCCTTAGTAAGAGCATTAAACTGATTAACCTACAAAAGGATTCCAGGATTGACTTTTTGGGACTCACAAAATTGCAAGGCATTTCCACAAGACAGATTCTCCCAGCCAATTTTGAACCATTCAGATGTCTTCAGAGTTGTGACTGAAAAATCCAATCTCATCTGCCAGCATGAGAGCTAATGTGCAAGCAACAAATTGATGATGTGCAGACTGAAGTGACAGTGTCCTGGCAGTGTTCATGGCCCCCTGTCAGCTGCCCCATTGCTGAAGACTGTGTTGCAGGGTGTCTTGCAGAACTCCCTGGCCTTTCAGGCCTCCAGGCTGGCCAGATTCTGAGATGGGCAAAAGCCCCTGCCCACCATGTAGATGCCACAGAGATCCAGCTGTCAGGTAGCACAGGAACCCAGCTGTTGGGCCCTGTTCCTCAGCTCCTTTATCACCTGTCATAAACAGCACCTGTAAAGATTTCAGTAACTGGGAAAATTTAGACTATGGGTTGGATTTTTTTCCAAATCAAAATAAAACTAAGCTTTAAACTTTTGCAATTCTTCATAACACAGAAGTCTATCTCTTCTCAAACTAAACATACATAAAGGTGAAGCACCACAAATGGGTTTCACTGTAGTCGAATCCAAATATTCTTTAAGTTCTTTTTTGTACTCCAGTGTGCCTCTCAAAGGATCCTCCCTGACAAATCTACAGGGAGACACACCACAAACTTAATAGGCCAGGCTTCACGCAAGTGTTTTGTGCTCTCAAATTAGAACTGAAGCTACAGCCAGATGTTGCCATCACTGATGGACTAAACAAACTGTTTACTGTTAATATAGACTGTATTTTTGGTTCTTTATTGAATTACTTTCTCAGATTTAGACCATGCTTTAAATAATTTTTTTAAGAATTTTGCAAAGCAAAGAGGTTATTGCTAGTGTCACCTCCACTGCCACCAAATGCATCCAGTCTATTTTCCCAAAATGCTCTGGCTGTCTCAAAAGATTTTTGTTCCTACCATTAATACTGAAAGGCCATCCTAGCAGCTCATTTTACCAAAGCTATCCATGACTTCTTAGAGTCACTCTAACTGGATTTATATCCTTTTGTATGTGTATGCATATGGTCCTTTAATTCTCAATTTTCTTCCTGTCATTGATATTTATGTCCAGGAGCATCTACAGAAAGCAACAGTGTGAGTCTAATTCCTCCCCTTTTTTGGTATTGTTCATCTTCTACTCATCCCATTTTACCAAAGGCTCCAGTCTCTTGTAATGGCCATTTATCCATATCTCTTTTTGTACTTAGTTATTCTTCCTTCTTGTAAACTCACCTTCTCTTTCTGCTGACACATTTTCTCTCATGTGCAGTAATTCAGCTGTTCCCCAGAAGCCAGTCTCTTCTTTCATGGCTATATTCAATGAGTCAACTTCTCCTTCAGAGATCTGTGCAATCTTCATTTCAGTAATTTCCTACGGATCCTGAGATTTTGTCTTCAACCATATTCTTCTGTTCCATTCTTGCAGTTTAATCTAAAATCAACATTCACAGTTTTGACTGTGATATTTTTCTATATACTTTGGCAGGCAAATATGCAAGCATGAGTAGTTTTTATTTAATACTTAAAACTGGTAAGACACATCCTTTAATTGCTAAAACCTGTCATAGAATCATAGAATATCTTGGGTTGGAAGGGACCTTAAAAGTGATCTAGCTCCTACCCCACTGCCACGGGCAGGAGGGACACCTTACACTAGACCAGGTGGCCCAAAGCCCTATTCAACCAGACTTCATCATTGTATGCACTGGTCACCCCCTCTACTTCTTCAGAAGCATGTCTTCTGTTATTCTCTCTTCTTTATTCTAGCCATCTTGGGAAAAAAAAAAACAACTCCTGTGTTTACCTACACATTTCTTTACCTACACATCTGTACAAGCAGACTCCTTTGATTGCTGGCTTCATAGCTTTTTTAAAAACTTGGCCAACATTGGCACTGCACCTTCAGATTAAGTTCAGCATTTCATCAGTTCATCAGCAACGACCAAACACACAAACCACACACTCGTTTGCAAGGATTATCAAACTGCCTTTGACCTCTGCCAATTACTAACTGGCTTGAAAGCCACAAGACTCCTCAGCTTGAGTTAAGCAAACTACAGATGTGTCTACATACACATCTGCTCTTTTACTGTTTCTCCCAAAGTAAGAAGGCCATGCATCACGGTAACCAAAATAATTAAAACTAAATGCCCCTAAATGCCTACATCCTACCCTAATGGTCACTGCCTGCCACCATGGCCATCAGCTGTATTGACATATTCACTGCTTCTAACTAGTTGAAGAAATAATGGAAGATGCAGGGAAAAATATTTTGTTCCCCAGAGTACATTGGGAAGAAGATGCTGTTAAGAAAGAGTTAATAAGTGTGAGGAACAAACGTAAGGTTAGCTCAATTTCAACCACAGCAAGAGAAATCAGAATTTGACCTTCTAGAAGACACATTACACTACAGTACATTATGAGTGAAACAACCTCCTCTAACATGATAGAGCATTTCTTCTTTCAGAAGACAACATTTTCAAAAGGAAGGATAATCTCTGCACTTCCAACCTGTTGATGGTTACAGAAAAGAAGTTTCTACTGGACCTATCATGGGAAAATTTTAGGAGCTCCTAGCTTTTGGGCAAAAGGGAAATGCAGGCACTAAAAATGGTGAACTATCCTGGACTACAATAGACATTTCACTAGCTTTATCTTCCAGGCCCCGAGGACAGCTAGGAATAACATCCATCTTTTACTATCCATCCATACCTTTTAAGTACTGGAAAACATCCACAGAAACAAGGTGAAATGGAAACTGGAGACGTTTGTTAATACAAAGGAATACAGAGTGACATAAGTTCTACCACACACTTCATTTTGGAATTACAGAATCTCTTCTACTTGAGGAGAGAGACTGAAGGGAAGAATGAAAAATATCACATACCTTATGAGGCTTTATTAATGCAAAACAGGACAGTATCAAGGAGCTCTACACTCATGTACCCAGTGAGATTTTGCCAGATGTGAATTCTATGCTGCCAATCTAAATGCCCCTATCTGCATCAAACTGCTGTTGAGCAGCAGTCATTATCTTCCCAGCACTGAGCAGAGCTCTGCCCAGTGTGAATGACTGCTATTTAAAAAAGAAGCATACTAGACTACCTTGGACAGGAACCAGAAGTATCACCTAGGTGCCTCCAGCAACAGCTACAATTATCAGAAATCAGGCAGGTGGCACTTAAAATGAGACGTGAAAACACAGATTTGGGGCTGCCAATAGAATTTACTGAGATTCACAGGTATACAGCCACAATTACCAAGCACTAGAAACCTCGTAGTGAACAGATTCTCAAGAAATCCTCATCCTCATAATGAACAGCAAAAGAATTGAGTGCGACTTAACATACCTACAGGCCTGACCTGGTTTTCTTCCACACAGAGAACAAACAAATTCTGCTTCTGTTCCATTTCAGTCACGTCAGTGTGGTCTTTCCAGGTCCTGCCTGTTGAGTTTTGCTAAGATTTCCTATAATCTCTAAAAAACTTTTGAAGTTATGGAACCCCCACACTTGACAGAGATCTACTCTTCCATGGTAACACTTTATTCTCTATGCAGTCCTGGTATTTCTGTGAGTAAAAATTGAAGTACTCTGTAAAGGTAACAAACAGCTTTTTTTGGCCATTTGTTATGGAATATTTAAAATTGAATATTTAAATCTTTTAAATGGAATAATAATATATTGAATATAAAATGGAATATTTAAAAACAACAATCCTTTCACAAATGTTTATGAAATCAGGTAGGAATGGCAAAAAAAAAGTTACGTAATCTATCTTTGGAGTTAATTTTAATAAAATTAGTATTCCTGAAACCCAAACTCCTCTGTTTATCACATTTTAAAATGAAATTCAATTCAGTTTTTTCTTTTCATTATTAAAGCTTAAAACCAACTTGCTTTTAATATAATTAGTGAACATAGCCTAACTTTCGTCAGCTACCGGCACAGAAAACTGCAGTGTCAGACCTGAAGTCGCACTATGGTTTGACTGCACTTCTTTGTCAATTTGAAAGAAACCTGATTCAAATGATTAATGAGTAGAATAATCACTAGTGTAAACATACACCACCCAACTAATACTCAAACCCAGGTAAGAATCAATTTCTACTTTGTTCTTCAAATTATGCCTTAAAAAAGCAAGAATAGGAAAAAAAAACCCTAATATTTAGCAGTATTCTTCCTTTTTTCTAAAAATTAGGTATGCCCTCACAACTATGATGAGCTATGTTACTTTTACAAAAATCCCAAATCATTCAATTTGCACTGAGTGTAAGTTTGAGGGCTGTCTCAGTTTTGAAAGAAACAATACACACTGAGAAAAGACCACTCTCCTACGCTGAAATTACTGATACTTCATCAGGTTTAGCACTGAAGGTCAACAAAAGAGTACTTACCTTCTGTTTTGGAAAGAGTTTTGGAATAGAAATCAATCTGTTGCTATGTGACTGGTTTCCAGGCAGCAGTTCCACTCACTTCTTCGGGGAAACGACGTGTTCTTCTGTTTCTGCAAATGCTGTTTATATTGAATAAATCCAAGTATGTTCAATTCAGACAACATACTGTGAACCATTAATGAAAAAACGCATTTGCAAAAACCAGAACATAAGACACTGACCTCTCTCAACTCCTATTTGGAGAAAAGTGATGCATCATATACATGACAGATTGCTGGCCTTACATTTTCTGGCTGTTGACTTGAGAGAATGCCAACTTTTATGAAATCTACTTGATCCATTCCATTTATTTTGTGAATAAACATGAACAGCTTCCTCCATTTCTTACCACATTTGAAGGGCTTAGACATCTCAAAAGCAACAAGTGTCAGTGGAAATACTATAAAAGGGTGATATTTTCACTGAATACTAATCAACATCCCTCAAGAACACAACAAGCACTAATAGAATCATTTTTCCTTACAAGTTTTTTAGACTATTTTTATTTGGTTCTGTCTAAAGAAAAGTGTCTCTGTCAATTTAGCAACTGTTACAACTCACTTAAGGAAGTTCAGAAAAACGAGACGTAATTTAAAAAATCAGTACAATATGATGAAATCCATTCCAGCTGAATTCAAACATCATTACTTAAAACAAACTTCATTGCCCTGTTTTTGCCAGCTCTGAATTGGAACAGCCTAAATTGAATCAAACTTATTTGATTATTTCTTCAGATAGTAAATAAGTTGCTCAGAAAAACAAAGACACGAGTCCACATTTATATCTGCTGAGTTTTAAAGAACTTAAAGGAAATTATTTTGCTTTCTAACGTAATTAGCATTAGTAAAATAAATTAGGAGGCATCCATTTTCGTTAGCTTTAGTTTTCCACATAAGCAAGTCTTTGCTTTGAATAAATGCAGAGAGATGACACTTAAAACTGCATATTGTAAATAAGGGGGGAAAAAAGTCAGAAATCATGCATATTAAGACGTAGTCTGCACCTTTGCTGAGAAACAAACAATTATGACAACAAATTCTAACTCCAAAAAAACCCCAAACATCTTCTGCAAACTCAATTTCTCTGGGAAAATAAAATAAAATAAAATAAAATAAAATAAAATAAAATAAAATAAAATAAAATAAAATAAAATAAAATAAAATAAAATAATGGCAAAGAGAAGGGAAAAGGATTAAGAAGAAACCAGGGCCCAGGTCTTATAACATAGGGAGAAAAAGGTAGACAATGAAAGAGGGTTTTCTTCACGTGAGAGGATTCAGCCACATCTTCTGCTGTGGGTCTAAGAGGACTGTACCTCCCAGCAACACTGTCCAATGCTGCACACATTCTGCAGCTTATGTGACAAAGTACTGCTGTGCACCCTTCGGACAGAAACCAAAGCAGTGCATGCTCCCAAAAAAGACCAAACTCACCTATACAAATTATACAACTCACAGACACACACTGAAGAACAACTTTCAAGTTGCAAAGTCAATCACTCAAGAACTATGTAAGACTATTTAATTTACATGTGAAATGTAATTCTCTCTTTACCATCTGTGGTAGAACTTTAATCTTTTCTTACACACTTTCCTCTATGGATATCAGGCTGTGAAGAATCCGTACTATGTAGCTTCCTCCTACTTTATTGCTTCCATAGGTTCAAAGGTGTAATATTAAAATGCTACAGAGAAGTAAAAAGGAGAAGGAGGATCTCGGTGCTAAAGCTGTTCACTTCTCTGTGCTGAAGAGTTAGGATCTACCTCTGCCTTCAAGAAGGCTCTTACCTGGAGAAGTCAGGGATGTGAGCACCTCTGCACATAAATAATATCCCTGATTTTCTCTGCAGTTGATCTGAGATCTGGGGATGTGACTTGTAGAAGAGCTGAAAGTACAGTGTAACTGACCAATATGCTACAAAGATCACACACTAGGAAGAGGGCACTTACAACCAGCAGCCACTTTGGCTCTTAACTGCATCTGCGCTTCAGCTCCTCTTTCATAAAATGTGGTGGGGGGAAAAGTGCTGCCTTCCACTGCACGTAAAAAGAAACATTCACTAATGTACAAATCCTGGCTGACAGTGACTGGGACAAAACTAAATACTACCGTTGTGTCATTAAAGCAAGTATTGGTAGACCTTCCTCGTTTAATCACACTTTTGACATGGTGTGGGTAAGACTGTACCTCAGCTTCTTATCTGTTAAATAGAAAAGTATCTTCCTTCACAAAGCTTTTATGAGAACAAGCACATGCTTGCATGGAACAGCGCCAAGATACACACCATGGTAACTACATGAAGAACTTAAGTTTTCAGGATGAGGAAAGTAGCCTACAATTTTGCCCACATTTTCCCCAACTCTATTTTTGCTTTGACTTATTTATAGCAGTAAAGAATGCAGCAGTAATGCAGGAAAGTGGAAAAAAGTCAAATAAGGCATGCATTGGATGTTTTCCTCATCTAATACACAATGCTCATTAGGATACAACTCCTGCCAGAAAGAGTGTGCTGAGCAGACAGACATTAGCAGAATTTATGAATATATTAAAGTACAAGAGATCATGCCTAAATGACCACCCCATTCCAGTTAGGTTGAATCCTTTCTCCTGTCATTAGAAGGATTTGTACACACTTCTGCTTAATTCTCTCTGAAAATCCCCACAGGCTGCTCCCAGCAAATATTACAATTATACCATATTACAAAGAATAAAAATAGCAAATTACTTGTGCCATTTGCAAGACAGAATTAAGGGAATTGCAGGTCTCTTTTTCCAAAAAGTGCTCACACTCAAAAAGAACATCATATATCGCCAAGAGAACATCTCTATACCACATTTTGGCCACCTCTAGCACCTCCATTAACACAGTGAACCTCTTCTATGAAATACGATAATTCCCTTCACAGTCACGTTAAGCATTTCCACCTTAGAAGGGCAGCACTGGACTGGCGCAGCCCAGGCACTGCAGACCCTCTGCCCACCCGGGCAGAAGCGGGCATTCCTGCAAACCACGGGGAGTTCTTTGACTCTGCACCAGCTCTGTGGCAGAGTTCCTGCCTTTACACAGTGAGTTCTGCCTCCTCTGCCCGCAGCCCCGCCGTCGGGCCGGGGCACAGTCGGGCTGAGAGCGGCCCCGCGCACGGCAGGGCCCTTCGCGCCGGCCGCCATTTACCTGCAGCAGGTGGTGGGCCGCCAGGTAGCCCAGGCGCGGGCCTCCCCGCACGCCGGGCGGCAGCCGCCCCGTGCCGTAGCCGTGCCAGGCCACCACGTAGGGGTTGTCCATGGTCAGCCAGTAGCGCACCTGCCCGCCGAAGTGCCGGAAGCACAGCTCGGCGTAGTCGCGGAAGAGCCCGGGCAGGACGGGGCTGGCCCAGCCGCCGAAGGCGTCCTGCAGGGCCTGCGGCAGGTCCCAGTGGTAGAGGGTGACTACGGGCTCGACGCCCAGCTCCCGCAGGCGGGCCAGCAGCCGCCCGTAGTGAGCCAGCCCGGCGGGGTTGGGCGGCGCCGTCCCGTTGGGCAGCAGCCGGGCCCAGGACAGCGAGAAGCGGTAGTGCGAGACCCCCAGGCGCCGCAGACCCTCGACGTCGCGGTAAAGGTTGTTGTAGCTGTCGCTGGCCACGTCGCCGCCCACGGGCCCCGGCGGGGCNCGGGCAGGGAGGAGAGGGGGGAAGCGGGTCGTGGACTCCTCGGGGAGAGGTGGACCCTCTCGCCCCTTCGGGGTGCCCCCTGGGTACCCCCACGGCGCCTCAGAGGCGAAGATTGCGGTCCGTGGGCGGCAAGCAGGGTGCCGCAGCCCTTCACCCGCCCCGCGGGCGCCCGCACCTCGGTGCGCCGGTGTCCCCTCGGAAGCGGGACCCTCGCCGCTGCCCTGTCGCCTTTCTTCCCGTAGGAAGGGCCCGCGGAGAGACTCGACGGCCGGATCCGTCCCCTCTGAGGGGCTGAGCGTAGCCCCCCCTCCCGTGTCCCGCTGCAGTGCCGCCGTCAGGGAGTCCGTGGGGCAGCGGCCTCTGTGCCGGACCGAGAGCGGGGGGGGGAAGGCGAGGAAATAAAACCGCTTTCCCCATCACTCAGTGTTTCCGTCGTGGTATTTTAGGAAGACACATCGCACCTGCGATCTCGTGTAGCAGCAGTTGCAGGGAAACTCGTTTCCCAAGGACATTATACACTCCTCCCCTCCCGCTCCCTGGGAATTCATGGGCTGTCGCCTCCCAGTAACAATACCTTTCTTTCCTGGAGTGGAAGGTTGGTATATTTGGTTGCTTGCTGTGCAGAAAACAAGATCCAGTTAGAAATGCCTCACGAATCTTTACGGAGAGGAAACAAATCGAGCTAAGTTTGATGACTGAGTTACATTTCGTAACTCACTGAGCTGTTGTGAGGCATAGACTGCTCTTTAAAGGCAGGTCTCAAACTGCCCTTTGCGTCTCCTTTGGACAGAACAATTCAACCAAGACTACGAAGCAAGAAACAGCCCAACACATTATAGAACCTGGTATTCAGTGGTGTGAACTCTTAACGGATTTGGGACACCTAAGAATAAAATACATCTACTAGACAGGCTTTTAGGCACAGAGAGATGTTCCCAGGAGATTAGGCTGTTGTTTAACTACAGAATGAAGGCTTTTAGATAATTCAATTTTATTTTTAGAAAACAAACACCTTTGGGGAAAAATTACATATAATCACTAGAAATGGGTCAATGGATTTAAATGCCAGTTGTGAACTAATTAAGGTTTTCTTTTGTGCACAGGATGGGCTCTCCCAAATACAGGCAGAGCATTTGCCATGCCTGTTTCTAGGACTTCCAACTTCCACGTTTTCTGCCCTGATCCAGATTAGTTTTGGGGATTGATTTGCACTGCTTTTAAAGAGACCAAAGATGTAGGGGACAGGCTTGGAGTTAGTCTTTCATTGTCGCAATTAATTAATTGCTGTGTTAGGGGGATGGAGGTCTGAACAGTCCAGGGGACCATCAACAACCCTTCCCTAAAGGAGGAAGTTGGTAGGGCGGAACTTAAGCTGGTGGCACAAAGCTGCAAAGCTGTTACTTCAGCTGTCACATCTGCATGTCTGCCAAATGAAAACTTTATTTGTATGTGTGTGTGTGTGTGTGTGTGTGTGTGTGTGTAAATGGCAGAAAATGTGTAGTGTGGTCTCTAGTTCCATGTGTTGGTTTTGGGTTTTTTTCTTAGAAATCTTGTTTTTGTGTCTTAGGACAGCACAATTACCAACCATTCTGAGCCAATATTTGGGGTTTTTTTCCTAGCAGCCTAACAAATTCTGTGCAATATTAACCATGCAGAA
This sequence comes from Regulus satrapa, assembly GCA_013396955.1. Classification (NCBI taxonomy): domain Eukaryota; kingdom Metazoa; phylum Chordata; class Aves; order Passeriformes; family Regulidae; genus Regulus; species Regulus satrapa. The sequence goes on from VWZN01019096.1 coordinate 447,728, forward strand.
AGGTCAGCCAAAAACTTGCAGACATCCAGGTCTCCCTCATTGCTCCTTGAGTTCAAAGTGTGGCTCCATTGTGGCCATATTGCTGAGCAAGCATACTTTCAATTCTGCCCCAGGTAAGCAGATCAGGATTTGACTATCAGCCTCTTTGTACTGGTGATTACTGAACGTTCAGCTTTTGATAATATGTATAATGTATAGTACTGTGTCATTATAATCTTCCTTCAGGCTGTGCTGAGATTTTCTTTGCTAGGTATAGAGTCAGTGCATGCAATCAAACTTGACAGTGTTCTGACTGAGCACTTCTGTTTATATCCCAAAGGGGCTGAATCTTCTGGGATACTTAATTTTAGGTAAAATAACTCTATTACTGCTTTAGATTAATTTAACAGCTTCTCCTGAGGTAATATCATGCTTCAATGCAGCAAACACCTTTATCATTTTAAGATCTCCAGAGAAGAGCTAGCACCTGTAGTGGAACAAGGGATCTCAGTGCCCAAACGCACTATTTCCTGTTTCAATGCCCCTTCTCTGTTCACAAACATACTTTCAAATGCATACAGTCATACAGCCGGTTGAAAAAAGCCTTGTGTAATAGATTTGCAGTCTCAGCATTTAATCTCAAGACACAAAAGTATTTGCTAACACTTGGGAAACCCACTTTAAAACATCACCACCTGATTTAGAATTGAGCATTTGCTTCTGCCATCACTGCATAACAGTATTAGTTCTTTATTCTGTCTGTTAAATGAAAACTGCTAAGCTGTCAGATTTTACTTCCACTTCCTCATTAATAGCTGTTTCCAGTAGAAAGATGTCCAACAGCATTCTAAGTTTCCCTTCTTCATCCCTTCCCAAACACCACAGACTACAACGCAAATAAGCTCTTTCTCCTGCAAGTCCAATTTCCTTGAAAAAATGCAGCCTTCCATACCTGTTCCTTCTTTATCCCACGATCACACTACTTAAATGCATTCACTGTACATTCAAAATTACTTTAGAGACAGCTAGTGACTGATTGTATTGAAACCAGAAACAGTGTAGTCAGGTTCAAAGTAAACCTGCTGAGGCAACAAATGCAGTGCTGTGAAATGCTTGGGAAGATGTTGAAGGCTCCTCTCTCTTATCTGTAAGTCGCTCTCAACTCCACTTTTTTCCAATGCCTTATTCTGAATCATGGGTGCTCTAATTTGCAGATGATCTCCCTGTCTTCAAAAGCACTTTCTGAATGGGTGAAAGAAGGGGTGGGCAAAGACATAAAGGAAAAAAAAGTGTCTCTCTCCTAAGAAGGGGGTAATGAAGAGGTGGATACAGCCTTGCTCTTTCAGTCCTGGCAGGAGACATGGGTTTGTGTGGCAAGAGGAGTACAGAGCTGAGGGAGAAGAGAAAGGACAGAAGAGTCCCCCTAGCTGACTCCAGCCATGCAGCTCATGAGCCACAGACTTCAGTTGGTTTTTAGGCAGGAGTGGAACCCTGACTGCAGTGGCTGAAGAAATAGACACATTCCATAGGGTCTGCTGAACCTGTATGAACAAATGACAGCGGGTGTCCAGGGAAATTACTGGACAAACAAGGAGTAGCTTAATGAATTTTGGCTCCTTTAGGGTAGGAAGAAAGCAGAGTGACTGGATCACTCACAAGGGTGAAATATATTTATCAGTTTTGATGGGGGATCTGGAGGGACTGGATCTTAGGGTTCTAAGAGTTGCACACCTGTGAAAATTCTGGTCTGTGGTCTCTGATGCAGTATAAAAAGGACCACAAAGATAAGTTAATTCTTCTCACTGCTCTTTTAATTTCTGTTTGTGATACACTGTTGTAATTTTGGAACCAATTTCATTCAGTCTCAACAGGATGGCTTAAAACCTTGAATCCTGTGTCTTAGTCTAGAGCTGACAACACTCTGGAGATGTGTATGGTGACTTTTCATATACAGTCTTGCTATCTCTTCATTTCAGGCACAGCTGAAGCATTTCACTTCACTCTTCAAATTCCAAGTATTTTAAAACTTCTGCCAAAATGCCACATCCTCTATGAAAAGAAAAATCCACAAGGACTTAAATGAAGAAATAAAAAGCACTAATATTCAAAAATGAAAATGAAATGCTGAGTTTTATGTACCTGATAGGTGAAACTTTATGCATCAAATTCAGTGAGCGAAGAATGTGTTGCAAAATTGTTTCTATAATCATATCTTTAGATCACTTTCTGTAGGTAAACTGATAAGAATTACTCCTGTACTTGCTAAGTCTGTATTTCAATAACCACTTGAATGACAACGCAGTTCAGGGTATTTATTTCTTGTTGGTTTCAGCTCATGAAAATATTGGTTTAATTTTCCTATAAGGCAAAGGCTGGCTCACAAAGAAATAGAATTGGTTTTTAAAACTACTGAAGTGTGCTAATTCTTTTTAAGATTTTCTGCCTAAATTACTCTTTTGCAGTTAAGAGTTATATTACATAAACTGAACTGAGAAGAAAATTTTTAAACTAGTAATTTAAAATTTATTGCACTAAGCTGCTGCATCACTAAATGTACAGGCAACTCTGGCTGTAAATGCATAAACACTTTTCAGGGCTACAGTTATATGATGTTCTTTAATAAATACAACTATTATGTTACTCAAAATCAATTTCACTGAAGAGCAAAAACTTAGTCTCGGTTCTGTGTGAAGTGTGTAGTACTGTTATGTGCTTTATAGTCAACTGAGAAGTCATTCAGTATTTTAGTGCTGCTGAAAGCTAACATAAATGGACTTGGGAGCTATTTCCAGATACTCTACCAAGGATTTACTCCTGTGATTCCGAGATTGGCTCAATACCACCAGGAAGTCAAGACATTTATTACCAATACAGTAAATATGCACAGTTACACAGGGTTTGCCTCTTTAAATGTGGTTGAGGAGTTGAGTCAGATTAGGCCAGCTAAGACAGTATGCTGCAACAGTACAAATTTGAAAAGTAGACCCTTCTAATAAAAGGAAGAAAAAAAAAGCAAAACAAAAAACAAAAACCCTTGACAATTATTGCACTGAATTTCACCTCTAAGATATGAAAGCGTAGATGCATGGCCAGTAGCCGTTTTGCATTAAGCATTTCTTCACAGCTGCTACCTAATGCACTGCTTCAATAACTGAAGGTCTGATAATTTCCATAGTAAGCAAACTTGCAGCAATGAAATTTAAAGTTTGTACCTTACTTTGCAGTGAAATAATGAGAAGCTCATGGTCAGTTCATCACACATTGTCTCTGCTGATCCTTCCTCCTGAGGGAGAGAACTCCTCACACAGTTACCCTAATCCAGCGTGGGGTTCTGCACATGGGAGACAGTCCTCCAATGTGACTCCTTCCCATGGGCTGTTGTTCTGCATGAATTGCTCTAATGTAGGTCCCTTCCATGGGGGACACTCTTCCAGGAACAGGTTGCTCTGCCATGGGTCTTCTTTGGGGTCCTGCCAGGAAACATGCTCTGGATGGGCTTCTCCGTGGGCTGCAGGCGGATCTCTGCTTCCCTGTGGACCTCCATGGGATGCAGGGGCACAGATGGCCCTCCGCATGGTCTTCACCACAGGCTGCTGAGGAATTTCAGTTTTGGTGCTTGGACAACATCCTCCCTCCTCTTCTCCACTGACCTGGTGTCTGCAAGACTGTTCCTCACATATTCCTCTCACATATTTTTACTCCTCTCTCCACATTGCTCCTCCACAGTAACTTTTCTCCTTAAATGTGTTATCCCTGGAGCTCTACATCCATCACTGAAGGGCTTGGCTTTGCCAGTGCCAGGTCCGTCTTGGAGCCATCCACATTTGCTCTGTTGAACATGTGGGAAGCTTCTGGTAGTTTTCACAGAATCTTTAGTAGTTCCATGCTAATGTCCTGGGGACCTCAGAGCATCTCAAAAGATGCCTGTGTTCAGGTAACTGAATTGAGCCCTTGACGATCACCCAAGTCAATCTAACTAGGTATCCCACCTGTCTTCCACTTAATATTCCAAAACAATACAAATCACATGTAGATCTTGTGTTATGTCCGTCAGCTTTGGATAGGCAATATGGTCACTCTATGGAATGATGAAATGGTTGATGAGCAGCACCATCTACCCTCCTGTGGCCAACCAAAAGTAACTAAAGTGCCACTGTGATGAAGTAACATGTTGGCGCATCAGTGTTTCAGTCCTCCTCATCTGTCAAGTAACTTCAGAAAAAAATAGTATCTGAGGGATTCTAAAGAAAAAAAATGTTTGGTTTTTTCTGCTCATTAGCTGTGAGGAAACTCCCAAATTGTGGATTAAGGAGGTGCTGATTAAGCTTTGACATATGTATGTTTGAGCTATATGTAAGGAAGTTAAGCAAGCTTATTCTCTATAATTGCTGGGTCTCTAGGAACGGTATCTACTGTTTGAAGCTGCATCTAAAGCAAGCATTTTCTTAGTGTAAATCTTTGATTAAAAATGTTCTTTCACATGTGCACAGAATGTAACCCATGCAAAAATTTGGCTTGAAATAAATGGTTTTCAGCCCCTGTAACTATGTTCAAATGCATTCACTGCTGGAAGAATGTACCCCCTTACCAGTACAGTGCATGTACCCTTCATCCAAATAATTTTTGTTGTTAAATTACAACANNCTTCACCCAAAAAATTTTTTTTTGTAAAAAAAAAAAAAAAAAAAAAAAAAAAAACAAACAAAAAAAAAAATTAAAAAAAAAACCTTGTAGTAAAAAATTGTTTCTATATACAGAATGAGGCAGACCACCCATAGACAGAAAAGCAGACCCCTGTCACTGTGAAACATGCTTCATAGGAGGTAGCAGTGAGTTTTAAATCTATTAGATATTTTAAAAAAATGTATTACAGTTAGGCATTATCAAATAATTCCTTTTTTACACTGAAATAAGGAAAGGACTCTTTGCAAGGAAAGTGGGGGAGAAAGTATTTTCCAGACTGATTTCTCTGTTAGGGTCCAAGGGGTAACTATTGAGTGAGCTATAATTTTTGGGGCATGCAGTCAGATTAGGTGTCATAAGGGGTATTTACAGTCACAAAAGCTGATATGGCACTTTTCTGTCTGAATTGTGTAGCTTAGTCATAGATACAAAGAAAAGTTTATGTGTTTTTTTTTTTAAATTAACTTAGCATTTAAGTTCCTCTAGGCCTGGCTTTCAGCTGACAAATACATGCTCACTGAAAGGAAGGTATCTATGTCCATTTCTCTTTATTATTTCTATCTTCATTTCATATTGGCTTTTGACTTTAAAAGCTGGAAAATTTGAGGAAGGCGGTCTACGAAATATATCTACTTATTTTTCATGCCTATTTCTCATTGCTGCCCGAGAGTCTCTCTTGTGTCTTCAAGGGCTTCTCTGGATGTTCCCTCGCAGTGGATGTGCTGTGAGGGCAGAGCATCAATGCCTGCAGTGTGCGAGGCTTGTCTTAGCATGTTTGTTATTATTATTTCAGCAGGCCAGCAGCAATTTCCTAAGGATCAGAAATGAAAGCTGGAAAATGTGATTTTTCAAAGTGAGGCAATTATCTCCAAAAAAAGCTCAGCAAAATTTCACACCACAGGGAGAGCATGCTTCCCAAAGCTATGGGCATCCTCCAAATCCATCTCACAGCTGTCAGTGCAGTCAGCATTGGAAGACCTCAAGGCCAGTGGATTTGGTCTCCAGAGACTGCATCACTACTCTTGCCTCTTAAAAATGCTGACAGGCTTGGTTGGGTGGCAAAGGATCTGCCTGGTTTGGTATCTTCAAGCCATGCCCCTTACACACTCATGATCTGCCTGGCAAGGCATTTCATGTTGGCCTGTAATGAGGTGTTCACATAGCTCTTTGTAGCTCCCCGGGACTAGCACAATGTGTTTGGATTTCTAACTCCTCTTTTGCAGTGCTCAAAATAGATCAGGTGTCTCATTTCACACATATCATTGCTCAGCTGCATCCTGTGCTGTTCCCATTTTTCCACCTAAGTCCCAGACCATACCATATCACTTCTCCTACTTCTACCGTGAAAGGACCTCACCTTCCACAGTAGCATCTTGCCTGTACTTTCACATTACTCTTTCAGCTTAAGTTAAGGATTCCATTTTTATTCTTAAATCACTCTCCAGACTTTCTTCAGCCAGCGTTGCGTTGGACCTGTATTTGAGCAGTATTAAATGGGTCTGCAGAGTGAACTCTCTCAACAGCAAATATCAGTTAAATGCACATGAGGAGGTGGCCAGTCCTTAAAGAAGAGCTAGGAAGGCTCTTAAATGTGAAACACATGTAAACTGGAAGGAGGACTGCCTTTCTTTGAGTGTCAGCTTCACCTACACCATGATATAAGGGAGATGATCTTTAAGGTCCCTTCCAACCCAAACCATTGTATGATTTTATGATACTAAGGCAGCATAAAAAGAATGAAGCCTTTTAGCAAAATCCTGTTAATATACAATGGAAGAGTAATATTAGTAAAACTTCTACTATGGGCATAACTATGTTAATTGTGGCTTAGTTTGTGCCTCTTCTAAAATGGGACTTATATCTACCAACAGAAGCATCTTTATGCTTCTTTAACAGAGGGCATGGATGCATGAGAAGGTCTCTGGTTGGTGACAAGTGCTATCTGATTTGCAATAAGTCTGTCCAGGCATGTTTGGTACATGCAACTGTGAAGTTTTCATGCCTTAAATGAAAGGCTTCCCCTCCCTTTCTCCTCCTCCAGCTGCTTGACCTGAGTAGTCAGTACTGCAGGTACGCCAGGGACCAGGGAGATCACACATAAGGGCTTGTGGAGCAAATTCCTAGCCCCACAAAGTCTGGGACTTGCACACAACAGGGATGAGGCAAGGGAGAAGCTGCTCCATTGTACATCTATAGCAAAGCCTTCCCTCTCAACACCCAGCCCTTCTGCTTCAGCAGAGCAGCCTGCTTCTTCCAATCATAAGCAATAAAAATTATGTGACTGATAATCCAACCATTTCTGTCCTTCCTCACATACACCCTCTTTTTCCAGTGGCCTCTCCCCTGAGGCACTCAAATGGAGTCAGGGAACAAGACATGGAGGACAGGGGTAACACACAACCCATAAGCAGGAGACCAACTTATTTTTGTATTGGATTTTAATTTCTACTCCTATATGGACATGAGAAATGTTTTGGTTACCCACAGGCCCACTGTTAAGTAACCCAGCAGCCATATAGGGCATGAAACAAGGGTGGTCCTTCCAGAGCTACACTGTCCTAAAATAACCTACAGGTCCAACTGTACTGGCAAATAAGAGAGAACTGTGGTGTGCATGTACACTCATCCCCTAATCTGTTTAACTGCCATTTTGCCTCTGCTTTTGCACAACTCTGCAAGACAAATCTGCTATGAAGGTGAGCAGCCATAACCACTGCAGACCTGAGCCAAACAGTCCTACTTAGCCCTAGGCACAGGAATCAGTCTATTTTATTTGCTTTTCTTCAGTATCATGAAAATGGCTAAAAATGCAATTAGCTCTTTCTGTTTGGTACAAAGATTTTTTTTTTCTTTTTTTTTTTTTTTTTAAATCTACATATGCAGCAATAACTGGCAAAGCATCTCCATAGCTTATCTAGCCTACTTATTATTATTATCTGCCTGCTCCTCTTCAGAGGACACATCTCTACATACACAGATTTCTGACAATTGGTATAAACATCTATATAAGTCCTTACAGACTTTTCTTTCCAGCTTTTAACCGTCTGTTGTACTTTGCTTTACCAGTTGAAATAGCCTCAGGTTGCATCAGGGGAGGTTTAGATTGGATATTAGGAAAAAATCTTTTCTCAAAGGGTTGTTAAACACTGGAACAGGCTGCCCAGGGAAATGGTTGAATCATCATCCCTGGAGCTATTCAAGAAACATGTAGATGTGGCACTGAGGGACATGGCTTAGTGGTTGACTTGACAGTGCTGGTTAACGGCTGGACTCGATGTTCTTAAAGATCTTTGCCAAACTAAATAGTTCTATGAGTATGTTTATACTGCTGCCCATGGAATAACACCCCACAGCAGACCTACCATTGTTATTGCTGTGTTGCGAAACCCTTTATTCTTCTCTGTTCTGCTCCAAGACGCATTGTGTGATGCCAACCTGCACAGAATGACTGAATTTCCCAAATTCAGAAACATCATGGATGATGTTTCTCAACATCATTTGGCACTTCTTGTCAGGCGGGATAGGGTTGCTCCAGGTAAGGCCAAGGAGACTCATGGTTCCTGGAACTGTGAGGGAAGAAAGATATAAGAAAAGTTATTGTCAGGCCAGCTGGGCAACTGCATATTTTTGATTATATGAAATGTTTGCTAGGAGCTCAGGAGCTCAAGAGTGTAAACAAGAGCTCTGATTCACATATGTTAAGAGAAGGAGAAAATTTTATAGCAGTTAATGTGTTCCATATTTATTATCTAAATGAATAACGTAGTTACCATGTCTCAGAGAAATTTACAAAGATTCCTAATCCTCTCACTTCTGAGAAAGTTACATGGCCACCAACTAGAGAGGGAAGAAATCCAGTGTGTACACACATGCATGACATCTTTCTAAACACTAGTCATAAAACTGGTGCTAAGCAGTGCTAACTTTAGATCACGATTATACAGCAGAGTATTGTTTTTTTATTTCCATGCCTTAGATTTGCAAAGTTTGCCTACCTTTCTCACAAAGTAGAATTTGTCTTTAAAAAAACTTGATGGTACTTGAGCTGCTAGCATCAGTAGAATACTGTGTTTCATTAATATTATTTAATTGCTTCTTTAAAATCCCTAATCTATAATGATTTTGACTTTCACCTAAAGTTTTTCTTGGCACTCAGGGGGAAGAAGGTAAAGTGAATATGTCATCAATGTGAATGTGAAAGCTTTGGAAAGGGATGAAAGGAACTACAATAATACAAGTTGTTGAAATGGTTATCTGTAGCTTCCAAGAGAGATTTGTCTCCAGAGTTCAAGACACTAATGATGCTACAGAGAGGATATCATTAAATATCCAAGTTCAGAAGGCCACTTCAAAAACAAGTCAGATGGATGAGGCACAGTGCTCTATACATGACTGCTGAAAATTATGAAGGATTAGCCTTCCTTGCTGGTAAATGTATATTAAGCCCTAAGTTATTATTAAGGTGATTTTATCTTAGTGAGATTGTCACTCAAATGGGATTTTATAGGATATGTTGGGAATTTTCCAACAGAAACTATTTTTGGTTGGGAAATGCAACTTTATCAAAAGTTCTTTAAATAAAAATGTACATACCAGCTTTGATACAGATGGAATTTTCATATCAAAAAATCAAAGAAGTAGAGAAGCCCAAGCCATAACAGCCTTCTAGCTTGGCCTGATTATCTGGCTGTGGGGAAGACTTCTGGAAGAGATTTCTGGAAGTGCATGACTCTGCCTGAAGACTCAAAGATCTGCTTTCTACCTTTAAGGAAAGTACTCCTTTCACCCAGCTGTGCTGGGATGAGTTGTTTCTCATCTAGAAGCAGGAAAGTGAGAAAATGAGGTTTGCTTTGCAGCCCAGTGGTCATGACTCACACATGCAGTGTCATTGCCAGAGATGCAATGTGACGATAGCACCAACATACAAGAAAAGAAACTGAAGGGCATTCACGTCTCTGGTCAGATAACAGTAGAGAAGGTTCAGTGATCTGCCTTCTCCCATTTTAGTTCCAATTGCATCTTGTGATTGCAGCCAGACACAGTGTGCATGGAAAATACACTTGGCAGCAGACACCCTCAGAACATGGTATTCCAATGATATAAAGGACTACAAATGGAGCTGAGATTCAAGAAGGGAGAAGTATTTCATCTTTCCAAGAGAGTGACTGATGATGCAAGCATAGATACATTCTAGAGAAACACTCTGTGATCTGTAAAAATAAGAGGCTTTTGCCTCCACATATCTTATCTCTTCACAGGAGTTCAGCCATTTCAGATTTTCTCCAGGTATCCAGAACTGCTAAGTAAGCATGCAGTTGCAATAAAAGAACATTCTGTAGCAAGATAATAAATGTGACTTGCTTAACAACTGTGTTATCTCATACAGCCGGGAACAAGAGTTGATAACACAATCTAAGTATACATGTGTCTTATGCAAAGGGTATAACAAACTGTAAGTCACACACCTTGAATTATCACCCATCCATTTGGAATGTAGCCACCTCCCTGGAAAAACACATATCAACAGAAATTAAATTCAAAATTTTTCATGGAATTTATTATAAAAAAAGAAGCCTTATACCTAGTGGAGAAAGGTCACCCACACTTTCTTTCTGTGCTGAGAAAATAGCTTTTGCAATTATACTGCCATAAATGGACTTCTGCCAATTTAATGCTTTGTTTCCCATTACAAGCTGTCATGACTGGTGTGATTTTTGTACCTTGTGTTGTGGGAACATCTGACCTTCACATTAATATCTTCATACTGATAATAGCTGGAAGGCCTTCCCCACTGCAATACCTAAAATTCTTTTGTCTGCTTGGGTTTCTGTTTGATTAATGTAGAAAGTCCAGAGTTCTTTTCGAAGAAAAGCAAGAACACTTTCAGCTTTCATTTGCTTATACATGAAAGTTGTTCACAGACATACTATGTTGTTTGTACCAGATATAGCCATGGCTAATGATGTTAATCTTTTTTTCTGGTCATAGTTTATATTTAAAATTAATTTACAAACGGCTTTAGGTAGATTAGAATTATTATTTTAAAGTCAAAATCCTACCATGAAGCCTGATAATTTGCTTTGAAAACATTGTCCAAAAATACAATATAGTGATTTTCTGTAGCTATGTAGCATATTTATAGTATTCATTAATCATTGGCCTCTTATAAATTTACTTTTAAGACTCAGTGTAAAAAGTAGCCTTTCTCTATTCTTTACCATCCCCTTTTATCAAATAGACATCAGTCTTCTGATTATTTTTAACTGGTGCATCTTCTTTATGAATGAAATGCACACCACTGATTTAAAACACAGATTATGGATGTTTAATTCTCACTTAGAGGAAGGAGTTAAATGATACACAAATCTTAAACTGAGCCTCGGCACAGGAATGTACTTGACCCCAGAGACTTCATCACTAATGCAAACTCACCAACCAGTTACAATCAGAGTGGCAGGAGTTCATGTTAGGTGAAGCCAGTTGGTTTTTAGCTGCCAGGGCTGGAGCATGGCGGACTGGTGCTGTTTTTTGAAACCACTTTTGCTTTGCCTTATATTTGTAAGGTGTAGATGACCTCTTAGGTGACTGTCATGTTGGGGATTGTGGGAAGCAGGTTCTTCAAAGGAGCTGAGACATTTGTCATTTGCTATAAGGCTTTATTTGCAGAAAGACATCCATCTGGGAGCTGAGCTCTGAGTTAAAAGAGTCCATAATAAAGCCCATAAAATCAGATTCCATGATGAGAAGGCCCTGGCAGAGTCCTTGGACTGGGGGCCTCACCATAGGGCCCTGGTCCTCCTCTTCTCTGCAGCATGCAAGAGCAGGATCCAGCAGTGCAGGCTGCAGGCAAGCAGGGAAACTGGGAGCAGGCATTTCTTCTTCTTCACACCGTGCAAAAGCAAGATGCAGGGTGCAGGCAGCAAACAAGCAGGGAATTGGGAAGCCCTGCAGGGCTTCTCCTTTCGTAACAGTCATCTGACAGCTTTGTTCTTCTTTCTTCTTTTTGGTTGGGTGTGATCTTCTTCATTACTGTAGGATGCAGGGACCAGGAACCAGAATCTAGGAATGCAGCCATGCTGGGATCCAGGAGCAACCAGCCAGGATTCCAGGAGCCACCAATCAGAAGCCAGCAAGCAGGATAGCGAGGATCCAGGAGTCACCCATTACTGGGGCTTTTATTTCTAAATGAGCCAATAAGTTGAAAACATGATTCCAAACAAAACTTACTACACCTATCAGAAATAAATTCTTAACATACAAAAAATGATGTTTCTCTCTATGCATATTTACACTATTTTCCACATATCTTAAAAATGAAAACAATATTCTACCAAACACTATCTTCTTAACATAAATGGGTTTATCTTATTTTTCTTGGTTTCATTCTTATGCAAACAATGTGCTTACCATGTTTTTGTTATGTCTTGGAGACAGGCCACAGATCTAGGCAATAGGGACTGTCAGAGTTTCAAAGGCTTTCTATTTTTCTAAGGTACTTAAAGAATATCTAAAGTGTTTAGAATATATTCTACCTACCTACTCACTTATCTACCTAAAATTACAACTAGAAATTGTACATATATCTCCACTCTTTGTCCATGCACTCCAGTACATCCCAATTTCTCCAAAGATTTTAATTCAATGTCTGTATATCTTTATTCCTCTGTGGAGTTCAGAGAAACTCCTGCCTCTTGCGCTCCAGCAGGTAACATTCAGTTCAAACTGGGATTTCATCCCTAGTGTCATTTGCTAGATGGAATGAACTGGAACCAAATCTCAGCTTAGTTCACCTGCTGGACCTGTACAGGTGTAATACATGCATAATACAAAATGTCCTGCTCAGTGTATTGGTGTGGAGTATGTTCAGCAACAACTTTCTCTTGGACACTTCTGGTCCTCTGATGGACAATTGCTATAACAGTAGTCTAAGGTACTAGTTACTGGTTACTAAGGTTCAAATTACTGGAATGAGAATATCAATTTAATTTCTATCTGGGGATTAATCACTGCTGATTAAAATCCCTGTTTTAAAAGGAAAACAAGATTTCGCTGTTTAGAGGGCATATGTATGCTATATTTGCTTCGCTTTACTTTATATTCTAAAAGAGTTCCAATGCAATATTTCACCAAAAGGAAAGAGTTGGGATTTTATGTGATGTCATTTGCATGCACAGTGTGCCTTGCCTTGCAAGAATATATTTTACTTGCTTTTTTCATTTGTTAATATATTTTACTGTTAGAAATGATGGCTCATAAAAAATTTGGGTTTGTACTGCAGTCTTCAATGTGGACGGCCTGAGAAACATATTCCTGAAGTTTCTTTTTTCACCCTTCAAAAATTGGTTGTTTTTTTTTAATGTCAGAATGTCTAGAAGAGTCATGTAAATAGCATTGAATGGTGCAGTTGGGGAAACTATATTCTCCAGATGCAGTAGAAGCTACTGTATTTTATTTCCTATTTTCTGGGGAGGAAACGACTTCCAAAAGTCTCCTATGATTTTGCAAGAAATAAAAAAAAAAGAAGATAAATTAGTTTAGATATTTTTTCCTGTAAATTATACATTTCTACAGCATTCCTTTTAATAAAAATATGCCATTTTCAGAAGAAGTAAAAGATGGATTTCCTAACTGCAATGTTCTCCTTTAATTAGATTTAATCAGGTATTTTGTAGCACACTGAATGTGTACATATGAGTGTTCAACAAAATCCTTATTACTCTCATCTCTCTTAAAGATACATATAAACACTGAATGTCAGACTACATTTCACCCAATTTATTACCATATTTTTAAATTAGAGGCAGATTTCAGTTCATTCATGATAAAAAGCTTAGTATTGCTTTGATGTAACTGTTTGGAAAACTTAAGTACAGCTGTAAGAATTTAGAGGAATTCTCAAACTTTTAGTTTGGTTAATGCTGCAACACATACTGTTGATAGCAACAGTAAAAATGTCCTGTGTGCTAAAACTAGACCTAAAGAGATAATGCAATTATTAAATAGCTTCAAATATGTTGAAATAAATCTGAATTATTTGATGAAATATTCTGGTACTTTCTAGAAATGTGCTTTGCAATCCACGGCAATTGCTATTCTTTCCAAATGTTGAAATGTAATTTAGAAGATACTTTATTTGAAATAATATTTCGTCTTTGGGCTAGCCTCTTGCCTCTATTCATTACTTGGATTGTATGAAGAGGAAGATATTTATCTTGTATTCATAATAACTACTCAAAGTTTGGACTCTATGTAGTACATATCATCTTTATGAGAATCTATAAAGCTCTTTTCTTATATTTCACAAATTCTAAAGTCACCCTGTAGTGCAAAACAGGTATTATACCCCTTGAAAATCTTGTAAAAGAAAGCCCTTCCCCCACCCCCAAGCATTAATTTCTTATACTTCCAAGGGGTGGATTTTTCAAGGTATTGCTCTCCATCTGTATTTGAAGAATTAATCAACAGCTTTAGATGGATTGCATTTTATTCAAATCATCAAGGAGAAAGTGTTTTAAGGCCAGCTGTCAAATCCATTTTGCTTTTACTTAGGCTGGATAAAGAGAGCATGTGATTTTTTTTTTTTTTTTTTTTGCTGGCCTTGCACAAAAGTGAATCTGCATATGAACACACTGAGGGTTTGGAAGAATTAGGCTGATTTCTGCAGACTAAGAAATGCAAGTGGCATTTTGAGAGTTGTTGAATTTTTAGCTTGATAATCTATTGTTGAACAAGTTCTCCTTAAGCTGTTTAAGGTCAAGCCCCAAAAGAAAATGTCTTTATATTACCATGTCCATTTTTTTACAGCACTATTAATGCAGTACAAAATACAATATGTGTCATGCAATTTATTTTCAAGCTGGCATATATTTATTTATAAGTAAATGGTGTAATGTGAGGCATAGATATGTCATCATTTTCATGTTTTCCCCTTCTCTTTGTCATCTGCCCAGTAGAGAGGTCCTGACAACAATGCAGGTCCTATGGTTACTCTTTCCCACGTGCCTCAGTTTCCAGTCTCATGTCATTAATCTAGTGCCAAATCAGGGAAAGGATGAGGTAGAGTTGGGAAGGCTCTTGGTGGTACATGTGCTCCCTGAAGTCCATCCTCTTGCCAGAAGGTAGGATTACATTCTCTACAAGCTGGAGTCCTAATATCAGTTTGTTCTACCTATTTTTTAAAACAACCAATAATAGAGACTCCATAACTTAATGGTTAATGCTACTTACCAGTGTTTACTACTCTTATCTTTAGGATATGCATCAAGAGCTAATATAGTAAACTACTTTGATTCTGCTTAATTCTATTACTTTTATTATCTTTTCCCTTTTCTTCACTATTGATTAAAAAAAAAAGCCAAAAAGCTGACACTTGAATCTCTTTGTAATTACAAATTCAGGAGCAGGTTTATACCAGCCAAGTTTTCTAAAGTGCCAAGTGGAGCAGGGAGACTATTTTAACTGGCCTATATTTAAGACTCCTATTTATACATCCCCGTATGATGTTTGCCTTTTTTGCACAATGCTGATTCATGTTCTTCTCATTCCCTGTGATTCTCAGAATGCTTTCTGTGGAGCTGCTGCCAAATCATCTATCTTCCTTTCTGCACGTGTTCCCAGTCAAATGTGCCAGCCTCTGTTGGACTGATTTGGCATAGAAGGAAAAGATCAGGTGGTTTCCACATGGTTGTCAGGACCACTCTGAAACCTGAGCCACTTCACTGGTAGCCTTACAGTCCCTCCAAGCCTGATATCATCTGGAAAATGAAAAATGTGGTTTCCACTCAATTGCTTCATTGATTAGAGTGTCAGTTGCTGGGCAGCTCTTCTGCAAAGCAGTAGTTAATACCTCCTCCTCCTCCTTTGGCAGGAAGAAGCTGACCATGACTTTAAGAATAAAATTTTCCAAGCACTTTTGCATTTATTTCACAGGTGTTTCGTCTAGACCATTTTCCTTTCTTTGCTTGAAGGAATGTGAGTCTCTGTCAAATATTCTGTGTACACAAAACAGATAATGCCACTGCTGCTCTTCTAGCTATGAAGGTTGTTGCCCTAGCTCCAAATGGTTTTTACTTTTTCCTTCAGATTTGAACAGCCAGCTGAGAAAATGAAATGAAAGTAAACAGGGAAAATCTTTGATTCAGCCAGTATATTGCCCCCAACTTCTAAGTAATGTGTTTAAGAATACCATGCAAAGTCTAAGCTGACAATTTTCTACACTTATCCAAAGGTGTGCAATAATTCATTGCTTACCATAGAGAAAATTGGGAAAGCACTGTGCATAAACTGCTGGAGATATGACACTTATCAGCAGGCTGAGCTGGTGGGGCATACTTCAAAGAAAGAAAATAACCTGGGTAACTGTGCCCAGCTAACAGATGATAGCTTTTGGAGGTGATAATAACAGGTCATGTTACAGCACCAGGAGATCCAAGAATACCTAAGGAGGAAAAAGTCCAGTGGGCTGGGCTCCAACAGTGTCCAGAAAACCTCCTATCTTGTGGGAGCTCTCTGCTGTATTTGGTATTCCCAGAAGCTGGAATTCCCAGCTACAGACTGATGTGTTAAGTCCAAGAGAGAAGCTGACAACAAAAAGCTTGAAAAAATTAAAATGGATGAGTATGCTGGAAAATTCAGTGAAAATTCAAGCATTTGAGACAACACAGCTGAAAAAAAAAAAAAAAGAAAAAGAGTGGTTAGAAGATATTTGGATCACAGACTAAGTATCTGCACAAACAGCAAACCAGCTGAGATCTTGCAAAGAAAGGGTTTACTGGTGTAGAAAGCTGAACCTAGACAAGTACACTTAATAAATAATAGAATACTTACCCATTGAAAACATATTTATGCTGGGGTCTCCATCAATGGCAATCGTGAAAACTGAACTAGTTTTCAAACTAGTTTGTTTTTCTACAGGTTGGGCTGTAGCTCAGAAGTCATGCCCTGACTTTAGTTCTGTTCATGCACAAACAGATCAAACAACATTACCCCGTTTCAGTGTGGCTAGTAATGATTGTATTGCTTTTCTCTAAAGTTTAAAAGAATAGGTTGAATAGCAGAACATCCCTATAGAGGGAGTCCAGGCACACCTGGAGACAATTGCTTTTAAAGGAAGATAGAGAGAAGGAAGAACCAGAACAACCTGTGATGTGAGTAGCATGTAGTCACATCCATCAGATCTAGAGGAAGAACACAGAAAAATGATCCGTCCTGTGAAGTAAAAAGTATGAGAACTGGGTTTGTTCAGCCTAGAGTAGAGAAGCCACTGGCAAGACCTTACTGCAGCTTTTCAATTTATAAAGGAGGCTTGTAAGACAGAGAAAACCATTTTACAAGGGCCTGTAGCAACACAACAAAGGGTTATGGTTTCCAATTGGAAGAGGGTAGATTTGGGTTGACTATGAGAAGGAATTTTTTTTAAACAGGTTGCCCAGGGAAGTAGTGGATGCCAAATCCCTAGGAATCCTCAAGGCTAAGTTTGACAGGTATTTTTGATTCTGTGTAAGTCACAAGAAGGTTTTTGGGGTCAGATGATAGCAAAACATACCCAGGAAGTTAATTTTTTTTCCTGTTTCTTCTGGTGCAACATTTTGAACATAGCACTTCAAATTTTACTATGCACTGTCATGCAAAATCAATAATAGGAAGTGTGTAATTAAAAAGATCACCTCTTTCAAACATAAATAGAGCTGCTTGGCTATCTTAAGAACACTTTACTAACAGCAACAGTGGAAAGTGGGATAGTTAAAGAATGATAACCCCAGAGGGCAGTATCTAAGTAGCTTTTTAACCAGAGCAGTTTCTAAACAGCTTTTTATTGAATTTTCAGGAAAAAGAGACCCATATTAAGATATCTTACTTTGTTGAACCTAGTTATTACCATTCCTTGTGACCCAGTAAGACAGACACATACCTAAAAGGAAGGATATGTGAGTTCCAAACCTTACTTCAGCAGCTGTGAGTACCTGTTATAACCTATGGAACATCTCTGAGAAGATCAGAGCAGCCCTCCTGGGATATGCAATAGCATTGTGTTGGAGCTTCCAGGAGGGGAAGAATGAGAGAAATGCTTTTAAATTCTGGAGGGCTTTGAAGGTGGCTTGGTTTTTTTCATTAGACTCAGCCACTGGAACATTACAAAGGCCCACAGCCCCTTCACTATTGTGAATTGATGGCCTCATTCTTTAGATTTTGTTACATGTGGCCCATTCTGTTCAGTGACAAAAGAATAAAGGATGGCATGGGTTGGTTGGTTGGTTGTTTGTTCATTTTCTGATGGAAATAAACCAAAGACTCCTCTGTACCTTTTTAGCTCTGAACCAGCAAATTACTTGATTTATGCAGTTCTGCCTTTGGCATTGTCAAGACAACACACACAGCTGTGAGTTGCTGAGAATCCTCTGCTGGAGCAAAATTTTTCACCCCCTAATGGCACAGAGCAGGTCCCACATCAAGAAGAAGCTTTAACAGTCAGGAACCTTCTTTTCATACTTTCTGTTACACAACTGGGTTCCAAGTGCTCATCTATTCACACAAAATCATGGAAAAATGTTAATTGCCTACAGAAGATTTTGCCACTTTCTGACTACCTCACCTTTTCTCATTCCTCCTATTACCTTCCTGCATCCCTCCTCCCCCACTAATTTTGCAGGGGGACAGGATGGGTTTTAGACTGTGAGCAAGTGTGAGAGCTACACAGAGCACAAGGCTTAGGAAAAGGTCCATTTGCATCTTCTCCCAGGGAACTAACTGCTGTCCTCCAGCCCATGAGGTATCTCCTTTCCAGCTACCAAAGCTCAGACCGAGGTGACAGACACAAGTTGCATTGCCTCCCTTCCTGTCCTGTCTGGATAAAAGGTGAGACTGTGAAAATGAAAGCCATATTGTGTCGAACCTGAAATGCAGACAGGTCTTTTACCAGTGCACTTCTGAGGAAAAAAGTTGCAGTGCATGGTTTAGATGAGCTAGAAAGCCACAGTGCAGGTACCCAGCAACTTGGAAAATTGTAGCAAGGGACAGGAAAGAGATCAATCTGTGTTATATAACCATCTCTCTGTAATATTAAAGATATCCATTTTATCTAGCAGTGGCCAAGACATTTTTCTTATCCTTTCAAAATACTGAGTGAATTCACAGATTACTTTCAATGACCCATTTTTATTAATTTTCTTTTTTCTAAAATAAACTTGTCTAGGAAAAATTATGAATACCACATCCATTACAAAAGTAGCTTTTGGAAGACGTAGTCTGCCTGATACATTTTTTTACACCCAAAGAGTATGATAAGATAAATTCCATTTTCAAGTTCCTGACTTGTATAACAGTACCATTAATTTCAATAGCTAAGCCACAGCAAGAAGCATTTCCTGTAAGCTCTTCTAGTTGTTTTGATGTAAAGTAGAAAAACTCCCTGGAGATTAAAATGCAATCTATGCTTTTTTTTTGAGTTTTTCATTATATTCTGCAGGTTTGCTTTTTTTCCCATCATGTATCAAAGTATAAAAAACCTTTGAGTCTGTGACAAACCATAGTAAACAAATAGTGTTTTCAGACAACTTTGATTCCAGTCTAAGGCCACCTAATTTTGGCTACCTGTTTTAGAGCTGTGGGAACAATAAAGTCCCCTCTATGTTGCATAAAATGCACTAAATATATCACTATCAGCACGAAAGAAGAAATTAGGAGCAAGATGTTGACAAAAAGCACTAAAAATTGCTTATATTTGCAATTTCATAGCCTAGTCAGTGAGAATATGAATTCTCCTTGCATACAAAATGGGCATGACGTGAGCTACTACATGACTGAACAAGGAACAGTGTGAAGCCTGTGGCTGGCAGTGACCTTGAGGAGATGTAATGTCACATATCCCATCTCTACACCTATTGGAGGTTGGGGAATAGATAAAGGAGCTCTGGTGTCTCCAGCTAGTAATAGTGAATGTGTATGATCTTCTGTACCCTCTGCTGAAACTGCTTGACTTGAAGACCCACTTGACAAAGGGGGAGTTCCCAGTCCTGTTCCATCAGAAAGAATCACTATAGAGAATAATTTTGTAGAGTTTTTCTTCATTTGCAACAGATTTGATGAAATCTGTAGTTTACATTAAAAAGTGGGCTTTTTATTCCCCAAAGCAATGGAGAAAAATAATGGCAAATCTACTTTGGCAATCTAAAACAAAATAACAGTTTTCATTACTTTTTTCACACATTATTCCAGTTTTCTGTTTCTTCCTCAACAATTCAGAAAATCAGTTTTCTGGCATTAACACAAAACTAACCTGATAGTCCTAAAGATGTTCAGAGTGCAATTTTCTCCATGCATTATGCCGTACTTTATTGGCTTCCTTCAGCACTAAATATCTGCCAGGTATGTAAGCAGAACTAGTACCACTGTTATAATATCTGGGAGATATCAAATCAAAGAGCATCCCTAATTATATGATTTTTCTGTGGTCATGCCATCCTCATCCTTTGAAGGGACTGCAAATAGAGCAAATTATTTCAACTAGTGCAGACACACACAAAAAGCATCTGTGGAACACAGCACAGTCTCATGACAGGAGAACCTTATCATAACTGAGGTCAAGGGCACATTTCTCTTCATCCTGATTTTCTTTTGCTAGAAATTCCTGTGAGTAGCAAACCTCATTAAAAAATACAAAAACTTAAACACAACAAAACAAAGAGTTTACAGTTGTGTTTAAGCCACAAATTAGAAAAAATTCACAAGCTGCATCTGAGAGGTGATTGAGTTTGGGGTTTTTTGGCCAGCTTGCTCTATTTTCTGCACCTTAAGAAGTTTATTCTGTAGAAGTTCTTTCAGCCTGACTGGAACTGAGTTTGTGAGAGGAGCCAAGGAATATGATCAATATCACTGAGTAAACAGAAAAATGAGTTCTGACTATTCCTGTACACCTCAAACACCTTTTGCACCACACAATAAATTTTAAGTATCTTTTCATATGCCCTTGAGATTACAATAGAAGTGCATAATTATCAATAATTCAAAGTATAGAGTAGCATCACTTAATATTTATGTTGGAAGGGATCACTAGACCCACTGTCAGGGCTTAAAACTGAGAGCAATTTGCATGGGGCCTTGACCACTTGAGATTTGAATTGTTCCAGAGAGGCATATTCCACTTGCTCTCAACAGAGAAATTTGTTTTCCTGTTCAAACAGTAGAAAGAAAATGCATATATGAAAGGAACTAACTTTTTTTTCATTTGTTTGCACAGTATCTTGCACAGGTACACTTCTACTGTATGGATGCTATTTCACTACAAGTAATCAAGACACAATAGAAATGCTATTGAAAATGCAATCAAATGCATTGTTTATATATTCCTGCACTGTCTCATATTTACTGGAGAGAAACTCAAGATATAACTGGAAGCAATGATAAATTCTGCTCTGTGTACCTATGAGCTCTCTCTGTTGAGGTGTTATATCCACTACCTGCTCCCAAAGTTCATTCACATGGCACTGAAAAAATCTCTTTTTCTCATACTCTCTATTAAGAAAGAAAGACTATATTTTAAGACAGAAACTTTCAAAGTAAGCTCTTCTGGGATGGTCACACACCATTTTGCTGAATCTGCACCTGTTAAAATCCAAAAAGTGAACACTGTCAGGATTATCACACTACCAAAAGCTGCTCATTCCTGGAAAATCCCATTAATATCTTGACTCAGATCTGAAAACACACATGCCCCAAACACATCTCTGGAGCACAAGGCTTCATTTCACACCTACCTAATGTTTCACTGGGGGATGTCGAGCACCTCCAGCTGATGGGGAGCCATGGAAAATTAAGGTACTTTGTATATGACCATAAGTCTCCCAAACAGAATTCTGTTTGGAACAGTCCAAGGTCCTTTGTTTCTAAAAGAAATGTCCTTGTGTGTTTGCTGGAAGCCAAGTTTCTTAATGGTTTATCACACTCGTAATTTCCCATTTAAATTAATGGAATAGTAGCAACATTTACTTTAATGACTCCCATAATACGCAGTATCATTTCTTGCATAAGCTGCTTCACACAACTAATCTGCTACAGCACAAAATTACACCAGCAACTATTTATTTTAATAGTATTTAATGAAAGATATCTGGTTTTGCTCTAGCCTTCTTGGGAAATCTGCCAATCTAGAATCCAGCACAGGGTCTGCCTTTATTGATAGGCATCTTATATGGCAAAACAAGAGGGTGGTTTTATAGAATATGTGGAATTTTGCTGCCTATGTTTTGGGTTGTTTGTTTATTTTTGTTAGCATTCCTGCTGCCATGTGTGATGCTCAGAAAGACACTAATATAAGGGAATATGCTGATCACAAATCCCTCATGCTAAGTGGCCAAGAATAGAGAAAATGATGAAAATGTATTTTCCAAAATACCAAAGATCTTCCAACCCCATGACAAACAGCTACAGCCACTAGTCAATAGGTGGTCACTTTACTGTAATAACTGGAACTTAACTGCTCATCACCCTGAAAGATGTGGAGCAAACTCAGTGATCACAGATAAAACATGAGACCACCAAAAAGCAGCCATTTTTGGACTGATTTCCTACATCAGAATATACATTACATCAGCAATCACACAGAAAAATAACTAGAAAACACTTAAAAGAACCAAATTTATATAGTAAGGTCCCCAAGACTTTGAATGTCATCTTGAAATGCATCATTATATACTTCAATTATTGTCATACCTGCAGGATCCAGTAAAATGAAGGCCCATTTCTTTCAGGTTTTTACTGATTCAAAAAATCAGTATTCTGCTTGTAAATTCATAATCCATACATAATCTAGAGACATTTGGTTTCAGACTATTTGGCATGAAAGTGCTGTTTTATGTTATTGGTCTGCTCCCCCCTGAGCTGGAGTCAGTAAACACATGGCCAAGGACTTCATGAGAAAATGAGCCAGAGCCAAGAAACATATTCAGTGAGACTTATTCAATCTCTGATTTATTGATCTGGTGCATCAGAAGATGCAGGAACCCTACTGTGACCACTGAAATGAATGTGAATTGTAACATCAAAATCTCCCTCTATCGAAAGTGCATATTTTCTACGCAACTAAATTAGCTACAAACATATATACACCACAGTGTTCTCTTCTTCTGAATCTGATCTTCACAGGGCATTTTTTATGAAATAGCAATTGTACATGTAGAAAATCTAATGGACAACATACCCTAACATAACCCACTCAAGGTTAGTGTTCACAGAGTTAGAACATCATTCAGTTGGTTCTAATTTTCTCCCACACTCAGCCTTTGGTTCCCATCCATTCCTGATACAGAACAGTTTATTTTAAAAACAAACAAAAAAACCAACAAAAATCACATCCACTCTTTATCTTTTAAGGTCATGTTCAATGAACCCTAGGCAGAGACTAAAGCAGGTCTGAAAAATACTGCGTTTATAAGTGATTATCTCAGAGATTTACAAATATGCAAGGCAGGATCCTTACTACCCTGTGAAGCTCAGCTGCAAAATGAGGAAACAGGTAAAGTACTTCATTCTCACAGCAGCCTGTCTTATTTATACGCTAAGGTTTTGCTGTGGAGTTTTAAAACACACCTTCGGGGCATCCACATTTTCCTAGGGATTTAAGGAAATTGGATGCAGTAATAAATTCTCTACTCTTTTAACTCCCTGCAAGTCAAAACAACTAAGGCAGCAGAAGTTGCTGCCTTTAGTTTTTAAGGTTAGTGAGATCCCATTGTGCTGGTCTCTTACATGACACAGAGCACAGAATATCCTGCCTGCAGAAGAAATTTTTTTTGGTGCTAAACAAGCTACATCTGTCCACCTGAGTATCTCTGTGAATCTCAGAAGGATGTGTGCTCCTGATTACAATTCCCAGGCAGTCTTGAATTTGCCATTTTATAAAGTGAATTACTCTCCTGATTTATTAATCATTGTGATTTTTAACATGTTTCATTTTACTGCCAATCTTAATTTTTAAGCGACTTAATAACTGCAGACTCACTATCTCAGAAACGGGGTTGGAAGGGACCAGTAATGACTCAGAATTAAAATATCAAGCAGTTACAGCATAGGCTTACATACAGAGATCTCATAGCTGGAGAATGTAACAGCTTATACTTACAGAAGGAAAATCATAGCACTCACCAGTTCATTATATGCAGTTCTTATTAGGGTTCTATGAAAAGTGAATTTACCCCATTAGGAACAAAGAAGCCATAAAAAGTATGTGATTTAAAAAGTGGGTTTCCTGCAAATAATTCACAAAATAATGGCTGCTGTCATAAAGTGGAGCAATTGCAGGTCTTGACATGTGATTATTACTTATATTAAAATGAACGTATTTACTTGATAGCAAAAAAATGTGCTATTATCATAAAAGATGGATGTTACTATAACTAACCATCTATTTCAACACCTCAATAAAAAATCTAACATCTTTGTATTTCTCAAATTTTGTGTAAGACACGTTGGATATCCTGGAAACAGCTTGTACAATTTCCTCCGGCTTCTGTAGAAGTGTCATTTTAAATGGGACTTCTAATTAGGTCAAACACGTTTAAAAAAAATCTGGAAAGGCTGAAATCCTGCCTAAATGAGGACAGCTCTTCTTTGATGTGGTAATTAAGATTTGGTAGAACTATAGCAATAATTCAAAAGCCTGAAGAGCAGAAACAGAAAATATTTGAATGGTCAGATGTTTTATTAACATACTGAGTAGAAAGGAAAAAGAGGAAAGATATTAGTGGTATAAAAAAAATACAGAAGATGAAAGACAAGAAATGAAGAGAGGACAAAATACTGTGAAGGAAAAGGAAAACAATATAAAGTAGTGAGAAACTAGGAGAAAAAACAGCTGTGAGAAAAGGTAAAAAGAGGAGGAGAAGAGGAGATGAGATCTGAATGGTAAAATGGAAAGTAAAATGAGATGGAAGTGTGTGACAAGAAAAAGTAAAAAATTAAGTTTATTTTTAAAAGTGTGTGTATCAGCCATAGCAGCATCTGAAAGGTGAGGAAATTCAAAGCAACAATAGCAGAGGTGACAATTATCTGCTAGAGCAAGGCTCTCAGTACCTCCTGTAGGAAAACTAATAAAATGTGCAGATAACCATCTGCGTATGCTCACAGCTAGACTGCAGGAACTCTTCCCATCCCTTACAATAATACAGTCTACCAGCATCTGCTTGAGGTAGGCATCATTTCTTGTCATTTCTCCACTGAACAGCCAGTGATATGGGAACACAGTGGATTTTTGCTGTTCACATACCACCATGCAATATGTTTTGTTGCTGGCAAGATCAGAACTCTGATCCAATAACTCCCAGGCTTCCAGCTCATGTTCATGCTCTGTAAAAAATAATTTTGAATCATCACAGGACAATAAGAAGATTGCTAGCAGCAAATCTTATCAGCCAAACCATCTAACATGGACAATTTAAAGATTTCTTTGTATGGCACCAGCTACAGTAATCATCTAAGGATGGTGCTGTGCGAAAAATACGTAACAAATCAGCAGTATCGAAAGCTTTAAAAGATTGCCAGGCAACCAAGGCTTTGCATCATTCAGAGATTGCTTCGTGCAAAGGCACTTTTTTCTGACTTAGTTGATTACAGCCTTTCTCCATCACCCATACACATTAGGAGCTGAAAATGGGGTTACCACCTGCCTGCTCCATTAGTAGCAAGACAATTCCTGCTTTTCATCTTTTGTTTTGCATACTCTGTGCTGCGCCCAAGAGTGGGAGAAGAGAAAATTCAATAGTGAAGCCTAATTGCCATTTCTTTATGATTTGAGCTGGAAAAACTGTTGCACAGAAAGCAGACAAATACTCAGTATCTCTGGGATGAGGATATTAGAGAACCAAACCTTTTAAACTAGGCTCTGTGTATATCCTTCTTCCATGTCATGATTAGCTATTCTGAAAGGACTGACATGAGAAAAAAAGGACATCTCTCCATACCAGAATTTTCAACATTAGTCAAAATAGTTTCCTGTTATTACTCTTGTTGCCACTTTTGTTACCATTTTTGTGATGCTTTTGGATTTTTCTCAGTTTCATCATGGTAAATGTTTTTGAAAATCAGCATGCCAGTTCTGATAAACTTGAATTTCATGATGCAACCATGTTGTTGGTATGGTGAGACTTTCAACTTGTGCCTCCTGAAACTTAAGACTACTGGGAAAAGCAACAGTGATCAGCATGGACAAGACGACAAACCACATCTGGACAGTATGTAGATATACTCTCTTGGAAGCATAAAGTTCACAAGCAATTTTTTCTAAATGAGATGACATTTTGAGGCCCTTAGGTAACTTTTACACCCAGGCCAAACTGTTATTAAATATAAGACCTTAGTTCTAATCTGGTATGTTGATGTCTGAGAAGTAACAACAGAGTTTGACATGTCTGTTTTCTCTTCTTCCACCTTGCCCAGCAGCAGGTGGAAATTAGCACACTTCACATTCAGAACTATCTAACTGGAACCTAGGAAAATCGAATCTAGCATTAAAAAAACTCTCAAGGCTGAGAGGATGTCTTACTTTTGCATACAAATGTTACATAACTAAAATTAAAATTATTACACATTGAAGGAAAAATAAGCATTCAGAATCACATAAGGGATATGACATAATTTGAACAATCCCAAGCCTCAAAACACTGTCTGTCAAGACACTTCACCTGTGCAGACTGCTTCAAAGCTGATGATCTCTTGCTATTTCCAGGGCTTGAGATGTACTCAGCTGCTGATGATTTTTTTATGA
>VWZN01019096.1:477728-488363 GCA_013396955.1 Regulus satrapa
AGCTGTTACCTCGGTCTTCGCCAGAAAGAAAGAGAGCTTCTTTTCCGGGTTCTCGATTTTTAAAATGTGTATGCACAGAGGCGTACACTTTTCTGATTGGTCAATTACTTCTGTGGGCTAGGTTCTAACTGAGACCAGCACACTTGGGAAATCTTATTCCCATTTCTTCAGTGTGAAAATACAGTTAGAGAAAGGTTAAGATGCTGGTTCACATTTACACTACAAGATAAAAACAGAACTGGAAAGAAAGGCAAGCACAGTCTTGTCCCTTAAGTCTAACCCTTCTCACCTTCACTCCTCTTGGTAACAGCTGATATCCCTATGTAGATGGAATCATATTGGGATATTTACCATAATTATGAGTTATCAGCTGCTTTAGATCAGAACTTTGGCACTTGGCAATATGTTCTAGGCACTGTCTTCTCACAAGATCTTTCCAGCCCACTTTTGGTTTCAGAGAAAACCATCTTTTTGATGCACTAGCAATTCTACCCATTTTGCAGTGGGATGTCATTCATGATCCGGTGCTGATCTGTAATGAGCAGTTGAACTCCATTCATTTTTAAAAATCTAAATAATGAGTTGATAATAACTGGGCTGGAAGCTGCTGCAATAGATATGGTATTACTCAGAGAAGGCAGGAGGCACAGAAATCAGGTGAGCAGCTCAGGACAGAAGTGTTGAGGTAGTACAGGCTCTATTCCCACATCTGCCCCTAGAAAACTGTCACTTTACTTTTCTGCACTTCAATTTCTGTGAGAGAAACAGAGGAGATGACAAAAAAATAATTTGCAATGTGTATCTGCTGATAAAAAGTGTCCTGTGAGAGCTGAGTTTTACAAATCTCCATACCTGCATGAAATGAAAAGGATTAAATCAGATTTGTTTCTGGGGTCACAAAGCACCAACACCTGAACTTTATTGAAGATGTCTGTCAGGCATCAATCCTACCATTTGATAAAATACTGAGAGACAAAGAAAAAGAAGGGAAAGTACTTCGTCCAAGTTTTTTACCACTGAAAAAAACCCAAAAAAGCATTTCCTTCAGCCTAGCAAAAAATGTCCCTTGCTGAAGCTGATAAGTGGAGCCCTTTGTCCTTCCCTTGTGTTTCTATCTGGAGATTTTCAGCTTTTCAGATCTGCTAAAAATACTGCCAAGAGGATTCAGCCTTGCCATATCAGTCTCAATAAGGCCACATGCGAAACAAAAAACACCTCCCCATTCTTCCATTTCCTTCCACTGTTCATTAACTGCTTTAGCCTTCTACATTGCAGCATTGTTCTCTATAAGCTCTTCGATGATTTCCACAATGTTTTCACAGCTCTATTTCTAGGTACAAAGTCTTGAATTCCCTAGAAGAAAGCAGGTTTTAGAAGGATTCTTTCCTGCAGTCACCAAGTAACTCACATTTCTTAAAGTGGCTGTCCTGCTTTCATTACAAATCATCTACATTTTATTTGTGGTTTACTTCCAGAATGCTGATAACATTTTTTGCTAGATGCATGGCTGCTATTGATTCCTGAGGAACTTCTTTAGAAAAAAAACATCATCATTTGATGGCTGACAGCTTCTCTTTCTGTTATTTTTTCAGGTATTATAAAACATTCTTCCACAGTATATGAACTAGAGAGAAGAACATCATTGGGACATCTAGGGCATGGTTTTAGCTTTACTTACATCTTACATGAAGGTTCAAACCTCTGTGTGAGATCAAAACATCCCATTGTGAAAATATTTTCTCATCCACATTTTAAGGTGGAGATGATTTCATTTATGTCCAGTAGGGAGCTGATGTCTACAGTCTGCTCTACTCCTCAGAAACATAGGAAGAAAATGGGGGAAATCTGCTTTTAAGCAGCCCATAAAATATATATATATATTTGGGCTGCCAGGATGAGGATCTACATTCCAGATGAATTAGGACATCTGATCTTGACTATGACTTTTTGGAGCAGATCAGTCTCTATTTGGGTTTTCAACAGTGTTTGAACCCATCAGGGCCTGCTGGGAGCCCTGTTGAAATTTTCAGAGCTCAGTCCTTAAAATTTTAATCCATATTGGATTCATCTTTTTATGAGCTTAGATAAAAGAAAATAAGACCAAAAACACAGAGCAGTGAGGTTTTAATTATTAAAAGAGAAGAGTTTTCATATTTCCATGTCCAGAGGTATTGTTGACTTTTCCTGAAAAACTAGTCCATATATGCATAGCTTTTCTGAGACATGTTTTTGTGGTAAATTTCCCAACAGCTACATGTTGTCACTCTCAGTGCCTTTCTCTTCACAGGGACAAAAACTAGATCTTTGCTCTTCTCAGAATTTCTGAGTTCTGAAACTTTCAGAAACATGGTATCTTTCATATACTGCAGGCAGGCATACTGAAAGAAAGTTGGTACAATTTTGTAAGCCTCACTTCTTTAAAAATATCTAAGAATTAAAAATAAAGCAAAACTGGAAAATATTTGAGAATTAAGACCCTGGCAGGATTATCTTTTAAAAATTATCCTCATGGCTCTGCTTAACTTTCTCTCCCCATATTTCATGCTAATAAAAATAAGGTTCTTTGGGGCAAGAACATATCTGCTTTGGTGCTTTACCAAGATCAGTGGGCAGGAAAATCTGACAACAGTACTTTTCATAATAACTAATTGCATCATCCACTGCTGACGACTGCATGTCTCAGTGCACTAGTCCTCAGCAACATGTGTAAAGATCTTGGAGGTCTAAGCCCACAGCTCAGAGAATTGAAATTCAGCTGAAGAATTGAAATTCTCAGGAGATAAATTTTCAATTACAGCTTTTTATGTTAATACTTCAGATACTTCAATAATAATTTGCGGAGGCATGCAGGGTATCTCAGTTATAAAGAAAAGAGTGAGAAATAATTAATGCGCCCATTTTGATCTTCTCATTCCCTCAAATTTATATTCTTTGTATTTTCTAGAAAATTTAACTGGCAAACAAGCCAACAATAAGTCAGCAGCTGCTCTGAAGTTTCCTTAGTTACGAGAACAATCATATAAAGCAAAATAATTCCACTCTGCACTGTTACACAGGCCAGTACAAACAATTCAGCCAACTAATAGTAAGCTTTTCTTTCCCCAAATAGTCTTTGCTGTGTTTCAGTGCATCCCCATGAAGGAATTATTATTGCCAGTAACTAGTTATTATTTCTAGTGCAGCAATGTCTCTCTAACCCAGACGAGACTCTAAAGCACTTTATGAAAGTCCATGTATCCACAAATTGCAAACATGGTCCCAGCTCAGAAAGCTTTCAATTTAAATCACAAAACCAGAAAAAGCACCTAGGAGAAAAGTAGTACTATTCTGTCCTATATTGTATGTGGGTCATTAAAGCATATGAAATCCATAGAAATGTGTAGAATCATAGAATGACTTGGGTTGCAAGGGACCTTCAAGATCGTCTAGTTCCAACGCCCTTGCCATGGCCAGGGACAGCTTTCACATTGCTTAAAGCCCTATTCAGCTTGTCCTTGAACACTTCCAAGGATGGGGCATCCACAATTTCTCTGGGCAACTTGTTCCTCTGTCTTACCACTCTGAGAAAGGAATTTCTTCCTGATATTTAATCTAAATGTATTCTCTTTAGGTTTAAAGCCATTATTCCTTATCCTATCAATATATACCCTCATGCAAAATCCTCCTGCAACTTTTGTTTTGGTTCTGGAAGGCTAAGTTAACTACCAATGGCAAATTACACAGACAATTATCTATGTTTTTACATAAAGACCCTGCTAAAAGAGGAGAAAACTCAACCATGCCACACTGGAGTGCACTGCCATTGATGGGAGCACCTCCTTTCTCAGCATTTTTGGAAATTTACAGTTTCTTTGTGGAGCTATAAACAGGAGTTTGAGGTTGACCACAGACTTTATCTATATGTAGCTTGAAGTGTTCAGAGGACTTTACAAAGAACACAGGAGTCTCCTGACCTTCTCAGACCCACTTTAGACCACAGGGGAGATGATTAGGTCGCTCATGCTGAAACTGAGTGTCTTTTCACCCAGCAGAGAGGAAAAAAAAATCCTTACAAAATTTATATATTTCCACAATATTTCAGATATATTTTAAACATAGGACAGAAATCAGTAATGCCAAGGACATAAATGCCAAGGCTGTTCCCTGTGTAGTCTGCCAAACTTCATCTGCAAGGAGATGGGCACAAAATCCTCAGGGGCACATCACTGCACTGAGACTTATAGCCACACTTGGGGCTAAATTCTGAGAAAGCAGTTAAACATATGAAGTGTTCTCTAACCTCAACCAAATCTAAAGAGAGTTGTCAGTAAATAAGCTGAATATGAAGGTAGGCATGGAAAATCACTGGGTACCTGCCCTTCCTGCACTGATCAAAAATCTGATATAACACAATGTCCCTTACTTTTAGAGAAATGTCTGGATGCTTGCTGTGGAGGGCATAATCTGACTACCAATACTGCATTGCTTATAAAGCAAACAGCATGCTGAAATCTTGGGACTTTGTATTGCTTTTTATCTGGTTGTGTTTTTGGGGTTCTTTTAAGTAGAATATGTATAATGACTTCTACTTCTGAAGAAATGGAAAAATATCTCATTTTGCAATAAGTACTTACTTTTAGGTTACTAACTAAAGTATACTTTGGAATTTTGCAGGTTCATTTACAGACTTATAAAATCATACAAACATTTGCAATAAAAAAAAGAATAAATGTTTAAAAATCTAGAATAGGCTTTTTTCCCACTAGCATCTAGAAATGAAAAAGTCTATACACAGCATGGCCATAGACACCAGCTAGCTCCATGTGACCTAAGAACAGACTGGCTCCATCTGAAATTTGAGGCCGAGGGAGAGAAGAGCTGTGAACTCCCAGTTCCTGCTTCCACAATGGGAATTCACTGCTCTCAGTACAGCACAGCAAGTAGTTTCTGACTACATGTGGGAAATGCAAATTGTTCAAGAGAATTCCTCAGCTTCTTTCCCCTTCCCTTTTTTATACCAAGTTTGTATCCATCCAGAACTAAATATTCATATAATAAGCATTCAAATGCAACAGAGAGCAAATAATTCATAGCAACAGAGGCACACAGCTGGGAGAAGACTAAGCCTTGCTAGTTTAGTCAAACCTTTCAGACCTATCAACAGAGAGCTCCTGCGTCCAATACTGGGGGAATCAATTATTGCCAGACCTTGACAGCTACCTTGAAACATTAGCTGCTCTTGCATGACTAAACTGTCTTCTGTTCTATGTCTGAATGATTCAGGTTTTCCAGTGGTTCACACAAGACATCTTAACTCTAGTCCCCATTTATTTTCCTGGAGTTGAGGGTGCATCATCAGGGGATATGAACCATTTGCTTTACCAATACTAGTAAGTGCCATGTGTGCATCAAACATGGTGTCTGTGGAGGTTTTCCTGTGCTTTTAGCTACAGATCTCTTATTGTTCCATCTCTGGACCTTAACTAAGGCAGTATTTGTCAGCTATTTTGTGGCACAAATAGGACCTGTGATGAAACTGAAGCAAGATTTAAATTCAGCCCTCCAGAGACACCTGGTTACCCCAGTGACACCTGACCCACCATTCCTTGTCACAGACCCCCCAAAATTTTCTGTATTTTAATTCTATTGTTTCTCTCCTTAATGTATTTTCTTTTATTCTATTCTATTATAGTGTTCTATGGGATACAGTCTGGGCTCCAAGCAAGTACAGCTCAGCTTGGGAAGGCTGTCGAAATTATTGGCATCACTGTGAGAGACTGAACTGTTTACCGATAATGACTCAAAGCACTCCCTTTTTTGTGGAGAGCCAGGGTGCTTTGCTGAAATGGAGAAGGTGAGCTTCTGATGTGGTAAAGGAGAGGGTAGATGATGTACTATGAGTGAGATAGGGGACAGATTCTGTGATGCCTCTTCTCATGCTGAGTTGCTCTCCCTCGCACAGACCACTGCGTTTTGGGGCTTTCCCTCCTCTCTCTTGAGAAGTACCAGGACACTGGGGTAGGGCCTGATATTGTTCACCTCAGCAGATGGACCACAATGGGCCATAATGAGCAGGTATGATGGGTAGCTGTGTTGCATTAGATGATGTCAAAGATGTGATCCACAACATTACATCACCCAGTTCACAATGGATACTGGTACCTCTAGGTGAGGTACCTGGGCATTCCCAACTGAACCTGAGTGAATAGAAACTCAGTGGATGTTGTGTTCCTTGGATTTTCACATGGATTTTCCCCCACCATTCTCTGGTCTTCTCCCACTAACTGGCAGATCTGGTCTGTGACCGCCACTTTGACAAAGACTGCACAGCAGTCAAGTCTTATAATGGTAATTACCATGCATGTGGCTGTGGATTGTTGTCTACATGCACACAAGACATGGTAAGTCATCCCTCCTGAATGGTTGTATCAAAAAGTCTTTTTTCAGTTGTGCATGAATTTTTAAAAGTACCTGCTACTCTAAGAATGTATTTTTGAATTTGTATAATTTTGTCTTATCCTAATTGCAACTTTGCAAAATGTTATCAGCTACAAACCAACATCCTTTCTCTAGCAGACCTTTGAATTCCTGGATGCTTCAATTAATTGCTTCTGCCTCATCCAACTAATCTCTATTACCTATTAGTTCTTCTTAGAAATTCAATGAAAATATATTTCCTAGCAATTTTAACACTAAGGTGATACAGATGAGAGGCAATTTAGTTTTCACAAAGATTTGAGCTCAGGACAGAAAGTTCTGGGACTCTTTTGACTAGCTTGCTCTTCCAGGATAAAGAATAACCACAAGAAAAAGCTGTGACTTTAAAAGTGTAAAAAGGGGTTAGAGCTCCCAAAGCTACAATAAGGAAGTTGGATTAAAATAGATACACTTTCCTCAAAATCCCTATGTGCCATTCACACTGATATATTTCACAGAAACCCTTTTGCAACTTGGCCATTCCAGCAGGAGCTTCTTTCACACATGGAAGGAATTGCCCATCGGCAGCTTGGTGGCTGACCAACACCTCTGGTTCATGAATAGGTGACAGCTAAAACAATTTAAGCATTACAACCACTACTACCTTATTCATCAAGTAATGGTCCTTTGCTGATCTATCCAATTTCTTCTTCTTCCCTCCAATTTTGAAATTCTTTGGACACAAGAAAAATTTTGCTCCAGGGTGAATTTAGGCACTGGTCTGTCCTGAAACAGAGTCAGAGGGATTAATGCAGTTATTTCTGCTGCTGAAAAAAACAGACCATCTCTTTCTTTTCTACTGTTGCTTCCTAAATATTTTTCAATGCTCTTCAGTATAAAACCCCAGGAGAAGTGATAAAACTCCACTGACTAACTTTTTATATATGCTAGAAACTTGTGTCCCTGGCCAGGAAATTGTTTGCAGAAGAAATATTTTATTAAAATATGCAAAAACAGCCCAAAAGGAAGGTTGTTTTTCTTTCATGATGACTGGTTTTGAATCTGGCTGGCTCAGGTCATCAAAGTGTTGCCTCCTCATGGAAGATGAATGGTGGTCAGCAATATTCAGTGTGTAAAAACCAGCAAATGTAAACATGCTTTCGATCAATGTTAATTGCACTGGTTAATTATCACATCAAATATGCAAATTATTCCAGGAAATCAGGTGTGCTTCCAACACCATAACTGCATCTGTTCCATCAAATTAAATGTTCATGGGGCTTTCCCTTGGCCCTGGAGCAGCCTACAGCCATTTTACCTTCCCTTGGTCTCCACAATGATGGAGTATCAGACAAGCAGACTGCTGAAAATCACCTCCAGTCCACATTAAATCTAGACCTGGCTAAGAGTGCAAGTCAGCCCTGACCAAAATAATAACGGCTGTGCCCAGCAGGATGGGTGATTACAGATGCTAGAGCCTGTGGCCTGACACTGATTTAATATTATCAGTGTAGACAGCAAGCCTCAGAAACCATAATTGCACCCAGAATTTTCTTCTCACTTCCCAAGTGGAGTATTGGTGCATCATGACCTGGTAACATTTTCCATCAGTCAGACATCTATGGAATTAACTTTATTATAGCTGACATGGCTACCTCTGCATTTCTGTTCCTTTCCTAGAGCAAACCCTACTGTTTTAAGATGGCTATGTACTCTCAACCTCATCCAGTCCAGTCTAGTTCAATGCCATCCAGTCCAAGTCAGCCCTTTCCAGGCATAAAAGAGCAAAGACTGGATTCTCTTCCCTCCCTCCCTGAGATGTATATTCTTAACTCTAGAAATGAATGTAGAAATAAACCCACGATGGAATAATTTAAAGTTTCCTACCACATAAAAAGTTGCATCAGTTTAAATTACCTAAAGTACAGGAGTTTACACTTCTTTGAGGACACTTGAAATCAGTAGGCTAAACTGAGAGGGACTTTGGCAAATGGAGCCAAACAGATCCTGTCTAAGGAGGCTAAACTTGAGTTTCAAAACATGGATATTAAAACTAGTTAGGATTTCACTTTTCATAGTTTGAAAAGCAGAGAAGATGGAAAAAGCAAGAAGGAGAGTGTAAGGTAAGTTGAGGATTGTTGATTTCCCCTCTAATCTATGGGAAGAGACAGATACCCTCAGATTTACAACACTTTGTACAGCAAGACTTCTGTACCAAATACATTTATTTTCTTTTTTATTTTCAGAGAGATACAGTACAGTTAACGTGATCTTGTGAAAAGACAGTAATTCTATTTTGATAGTGGTTTTTTTTCAGGTAGGGAATGTATAAAAAAAGATGCCTCCCCTAAAGTCAAATCCTAATGAGTTATCCTGAATAAAACATTGTTGCTGGGGATGAGGGAATCCCAGGATGCAGTGACTGCCCTGGGACCACGTGGAAGGTGCTGCCACACTGTGCTGTTTGACGCATTCACAACAGTGCTCCCTGTGAGAGGTAATCTGACCTCTTGCAATTATTAACGTGTTCAGCCCAGGCTTCAGGCAGTTTTGCCAGCCATTGGAGCTGATGGTGCTCCTTGCCTGGTTCTCGCTGCACCCTCCACTCCCACCCAAGCTCCACTCAGGGCAATTGCCACCATCCCTCACCTTCACAGCTTGCAGCAGAGGTGAGATGTGACAAAGGCACAGTAGGCTCACTTTACGTGCATCAGCTTCACCAGCAGCCCACATGGGCATGCAAGATAAGCAGTGCAGACCACAGCACTGAAATCATGTTGGCAACACTAATACAAATAGACTGCCTATCACCCACACAGACAGCACCGTTTGAGGGCAAGGCCAATGCTTGCACATTTGAAAGAAATGTGAAATTGACTCAGTTTCAAGTGAATTATTTTAGGACAGGTGATTCTACTTCTTATCAGGCAGGGGCTGCCTGATTTGTTACTCATTTAGGTGACATTTACATTCCAATAATGCTCAGAAAGCCTGACCAGAACTAAGACTGAAATTGTGCAAGCAAAGGCTGGGGGGGTACCAGCTTAGTTAATGGTTACTCCAGCCCTTCAAAACTTTTATTAATTCTTTTCCTTCTTTCTTTCTTTCTTTCTTTCTTTCTTTCTTTCTTTCTTTCTTTCTTTCTTTCTTTCTTTCTTTCTTTCTTTCTTTCTTTCTTTCTTTCTTTCTTTCTTTCTTTCTTTCTTTCTTTCTTTCTTTCTTTCTTTCTTTCTTTCTTTCTTTCTTTCTTTCTTTCTTTCTTTCTTTCTTTCTTTCTTTCTTTCTTTCTTTCTTTCTTTCTTTCTTTCTTTCTTTCTTTCTTTCTTTCTTTCTTTCTTTCTTTCTTTCTTTCTTTCTTTCTTTCTTTCTTTCTTTCTTTCTTTCTTTCTNAGCAATATCCCTGTTCTATGCACGGTTCATCACTATGCGACCTGGAATTAATATTTATCTTATTCTTAGCCTCAGTTAAGATGAGCAAGTGTCTTCTGGCCAAGTGACCCAAGAGCACTCCAAGCATGAAACATCCACTTTTGTTTCTCAGCTTTTCCCTGAAACACAGGCCATAAAGCCAAAGGGGGCTCTGTGAAGTCCACAAGCTAGGAAAGGGACATGAGTGCCCCTATGCTGGTCTCTGTCCACCACAGAAAACCAGCACTTCTATTATCCTGATGCTCGAGATGGCACAGAGGAAAGCAGAGACAGACAGTTGGAGATTTCTGAGCAAGTTAGAGCTATTTTACTTTCCTACCAAATAATTCACATTTTCAAAAGGTTTCAAGCCAATTGATGGCTCTACATTAGAGTCACTGTCAGAGACTGAAATGGTTAATGGCTTAATCATTGTTAAGATCACAAAAAATCTTTTGCCCACTGTAGCAAACTGCAAAGAAACATCTGTTCATCTACTGAAGCCCCTCCCTTCCTGAATATGTCTCCAGTTTGGATGGCAAAAAAACCTTGAGATAAGATAAGGTTGTGCTATTGCCCAAGTATCCCAGGTCAAAGAAGAGGAATGTGTCCACAAGTGTAAGGGGTTGAACTGCTAACATTTGACCACCTGCAGTACCCACCCAGGGGCTGTAGTGCTAATGGACCAGTTTGGGGACTTTTGTGAACTCTTTCCCTCCACCATTTGATGGATAAGTATGCAACCACTGAGACCAGAAGAAGAGGAGCAACAGGACATCATAGGAATCTACAGAGTGGTGATACCTATTTTCCACTTAATGTATTTCTTTC
>VWZN01019096.1:496661-517734 GCA_013396955.1 Regulus satrapa
CAAACCAAACCAAAAAAACCTACTCTAATTTTTCTGAGCAAGGTGCCAGGAAGAGTAAGGAGGTAAGGAGGTAACTTTGGGTTTGATTCAAATTTGATTTATCCTTATGTAGTCAGTTATACTGCCTATAGTTTTCTGACTTTCAGACTCCAAATGGAATCATCCATCAGCATGTCACTCTTATAAGGAATTTTCTCCTGGGTTCTAATTCACAATTTATTTAAAAGAAATATATTTTATCTCTATAAATTTTGAATGTTTATCAAGATGTACAATTTAAAGGCTTGCATTGTAACAACTGAGGCAATTTCAGGATAATTGATAAAAAGACTTGAAAGCTCCTATCATTTTCCATCCCATACCATGTCCATCCTGTAACCCACAGATTAGTCCCCACCTCCCTCAAGCACTGTCAGTCTCTTTTTTCACTGCATTATGTTCAGTCAGTCTCATCTTGTCAAACTAGTGCTCCCTGCTGTGTGGCAAGGCAGACTGTGAAAGCACTTTTACATCCCAGAGAATTAAGCTGACTTCTAAAGCAATTATCTCCACACAAGAATCAACGGGAGGAAAAAAAAAATAAAAATCCACACACCAAAGATCAGACACCAGGCTGAAGTAGAGCTCTTTTCACCCATCAGTACCTCTGCTGGGTCTGCACGCAGGGCTGCTCACCTCTGAGTTACCTCATCGCTTCATTGTAGCACAGCACACAGCAGGGGATTTATTTGCACTGTTTCAAAACCAGAACCACTGAGTTATGAAACTGAGACAGGAAAATAATTTAATAGCCTGTCTGATTTTAATGGTGAATACAAATTTTTAACCAATTATGTCCTGGGATGCATCAGGACATTGCCAGACATTTGAGGGATGTGATTGTCCCACTCTGTTCTGCACTGGTTCAACCCATCATCAGAAACGTTCCAGATTGTCACATCAGTTTGTGCAGAGCCACAGGGGCCCCTTCTGGTTTGTAGATTTATGGTGTGGGATGTCAGTAGGTGATGACTATGGGTCATTCTTGCTAGGTGCTTCAGATTCTAAATTCCAAAGGAATTCAGAAGATACTGATTGGCTTCTTCATGTTAAAGGCAAGATGCCGCCTTTAACATGAGGCTTTCCAGTCACATGTCCTGAAGTTAAATAAAGGCTAAATGAAATTAAAAATGCTGAAAACCATTTAAAACTGTGTAATACAGCCTACTAAAATATTCAGTGCACTTTCTCTTGGAAATATTATACAAGTTATACATATGCATCATACAAAGTATGTAATTAATATTGAATACTTATATGTTTGTCTGTTTATGTACATACATCTAAAAAGCCCAAAAGATAGAAAAAATTGTCTGCTTCATAATACTGTGAATGTCCTAAAAATTTTAGCAACAACAACAACAAGGTAAATATTTGATGTGGCTAAACAAAACACAAAACATCAGTAGAACAAGTTCCAGCAAACCAAACATCTTTGTAAGAAAATAACTGCCATCAAAAATGGACTAAATCCATGAGAAAAATAAACTACTTCCTCTAAATATCATCACAGCTATCACTGACAAGATGCGTGCTGCTGCACAAACCATGAAAGACAAAATCTAAAAGACATTTCAAACTTAGTAAGAGATACTAAGAATACCCAAATTTTTTAAAAAGACATCAAACAATTGCAGCATCTCCACTGGTCACCTATGAATTGGCTGCATCTACATCTGAGGTGGAATATAATTTTTTCCTCAAAAATCCTACTTGACACTTGCTGTTTCCATCTTAGTTTCATTATTATTTAAATGTTACATTGTGTTCTTTGAGAAAAACAGCATTGTGTCTTGGTCCCTCCATAGGTACTTCAGCAAGATTCTTCTTGTGCCACAACAAAAAAGACTAAAATATGTGGCCAAGAATTTACAGTAATTTGAAGACTTGTAGGGTTTAGACAAAGAATACCTGCTATTATCATGAACTAATGGCAAGGTAGTTTGGAAGTCCTCCCTATTTCTGTGGCCAAGGGGATTCTTAACTACACAGATTTGCAGTTTCTACTGCCAGTAGAAGAGACATTTCTGAGTGGAAAGTATACCATACTTGCAAGGTGCTGTCTTCTGGTGACTTCCTCATGAGGTATCTGGTCCTAGATCACAGCATGGATTTGCACTATGCTGACCTTGATTCCTGTTCAACCTGGCAGCTCTTTGACTCTGGCAGCTCTTTTTTCCCCTTCTAGCCCTGTGTAACTGCTGCTTTCAGCTGTATTGTGTGAGAAAGTGTATTTCTTAATGAAAAATTAGCCAGATCTTCACTCTCAATCTATTTTAATGTCAGCAGCCCCTCCAGTAGGGCAAGGAAATTATCTGAATGTAACAGTTTGTGATGCCTCAAGATCAAGTGCTATAAAACATATATTTCTAGAAACATATTACTTTCAAGTGCAGAACATTCAGGCACACCTTAATAGTTTTCCCTTATGTGAAGTGCATGGTGCTGAGACTAGGATTCTTTTTTCCCTGATTGATGCTTTCTCATATCTCTTGTAACGTCCTGTGCTGCTGCTAGCCATGACAGCAGTGACTGGCAAAACTGCACAGGCTGTTGAGCTTCATTTCCTTCTGTTGCTGAAGCACAGTTTGACGTGCATTTCTTTCCTTGGGTGGTTTGGATTTGCTACTAAATCTGGGTGAGCTTGCATTCTCTGTCTCAGTTTGCTTTCTTACCTTTTCGTCTTCCAGTTTTTAATATCATGCTAGGCTGATTTACTTTAAAGACATGAATAAACAGGCATGTACATGCTGATAAAGAATAGACATTTATCCCATACTAAAAGCTATTCCTTAGATCCATGTGATGACCACATGCATGCAAGATCAGAATGTTTTGAAGAAGAGCATCTTGTGATGCCCACACCTGAAACACTGGTGGCAAATCTAGAGGTCAGGTTAATGGAAAGCTGCTTAAACATGTGTTCTTTTTTCTTCATCAAAGCCACTTTTCAACTTAAACATCTTCATGAGGGCATCTTCTACTACTGTGATTTTCAGAGCTGTTTCGATGGAGTTTTTTACCTTCCATTACACTGTAAAATAAACTGTTGGCTGAATAGACATCTTTATTGGATTAATATATATGAATCAAACTTTGTGTCACAGACAGTAGTGTATTAACTTCTTAATGTACAGTAAGTAGTTTGTGTTTCATCCACTTTCAGAACAGCATGAACTATGGTGCATGACATCTCTCTTCATCTGTGGGATGTGCTTTTTCTATTGACCTAGGTTGAGTCTGCCCAGATATCTCAGTTAAATATTTTAAGTTAGATAAAATGAAACTGAAGTTTTATCTGTCTAGACAGTATATAAGGATACCCTGCCCTCAGATCTAACTATCTTCAGCTCTTTTTACCACAGAGGAACTCACTAAAAAGGTATTGTATATGGAAAAATAGTACAGAAATCACAAAGCAAAGGGTACAGTTGGGATGAAGGCTGTTTAAAGCTGTGCTTAACATCAATTTAACATCTTGTTTATTTCAATATCTCTTTTAAAATCGGTTGATAAAAGTATTTATGCATACAGATAAATATTGTCTGTATGATTGTCTGTGTGATTGAAAGATTGGTCTTTGAAGCAAGATGTAGCAGATTTCTGCAATATATGCAGAAACTCCTGTTTACACAAGAAAACTAGTTATTCTGCCATTGAATTTAAGGATGAAGATCTATAGAAGTGTCACAATCTTGGTGAGCTTATTGACACCGAGATATTCTTTGAAGATCAAACAGTACACCTTCTTCTAAGACAAGTCTGGAGACAGAGGCTCCCCTCAACCCCAACACAACATATAAACCTCTTTCTCTGTCTTCCTTGTCTTCCTACAGATTTGGCTCTCTTTTTCCTTTTTTTTTTTTTTTTTTGTCTTTTTTTTTTTTTTGTTGGATCATCCCACAAGTCTTTGGCTCCCTAGTAAATCACCATATTAAATTATTCTTCACTTAACAGATTAAGTAATGAGGTATATAATTTGGAGGTACATGGGAATTGCTGATTCTCATTTTAAGGATGTATCCTCAACATTTGGAATACAGTGTGAAATAAATTTAAATGGTATTTAGCTACTTAATTCTC
Source organism: Regulus satrapa (assembly GCA_013396955.1). Taxonomy (NCBI): domain Eukaryota; kingdom Metazoa; phylum Chordata; class Aves; order Passeriformes; family Regulidae; genus Regulus; species Regulus satrapa. The sequence goes on from VWZN01019096.1 coordinate 500,784, forward strand.
TTCATCATTACCCCTTTATAATAATTTGAAATTTACATGACTTTTTTTAATGTCAACCAGGAAATCTTTGAATAACATTATCTTTCACAGTTTGAAAACCAATTTCATATCCCTTCAATGACTTTCTGGAGGTGACATTTCTATGCATTCTATGCATTCTGCATTTCTATGCATTCATGTTAACAAAATAAGATAGAACTCCTGGTAATTCTAAAACTCCTTTGGTAGACAAGGAAAAGATCAATTAAAAAGTTTGATACTTATTGCAGAGGGTTGGACTATTTGACCTTTAAAGGTCCTTTGCAACACAGGACAGTCTGTTGTATGGTTCTATGATGCAAAGCTTTCAAGGTAAAGTGATGAGCTGCTCACTGAGATGTTTTCATTATGCAAGAAAAGCAGTCGGGTGAAAGTAAATATTAGTTGTCATTCTCCAGCTTCATTGTTGTCTTTAAAATAGACACACAATGGATGATTTCTCTTTCAACTATTTAGTAACAAGCTATGAAAAGCATTATGACATTAAACTCTTTAAAGAATCATGGACCACACAAAGAAATATGCACTTTTCAGTAAACCCTTTAATTGCTTTCTAGGTTGAAATAATAATGAATCTCTTTTGTCAGTAACTCCAGTTTTCATTGTATTATTTCAACTGTGGATGAATCTAAAACAAAAATACTGTTTAATTTTCTGTCATGACCAAGTGACAGCTATTTGAAGACATACAGATCTCCAGAGATATCTGGTGTTCTACAGTGCAGTTGTCTTGCTTCTGCACCAGTCATGATATTGTTTTTAGCAGCAAAATATAAATACAACCCCAAATATATTTCAAGAGCTGCATTCTTAAAAGTAAAATTATTTTAATAATCTACTTTTATAGAATCATAGAATGGTTTGGGTTGGAAGGGACCGTAAAGATCATCTGGGTCCAACCCTGCTGCCCTGCTGGAAGGCAGGGAGCCTTCCACTAAACCAGTTTAGTGAAAGCCCCATCCAACCTGGACTTGAACACCTCCAGGGATAAAGGGTCCACAACCTCTCTGGGCAACCTATTCCAGTGCCTCACCATCCTTACAGTATAGAATTTCTTCCTTACATCTAATCTACACCTCTCCTTCAGCTGAAGGCATTCCCCCTTGTCCTGTCACTACATGTCCTTGTGAGAAGTCCTTCTCTAACCTTTTGGAAGACTTCTATAAGGTGTCCCAGAAGCCTTCTCTTCTTTTAGGGTGAACAGCCCAGACACTCAGTCTATCTTCATAGACCAGTGCTTCGATCCTGTGACCAATGCAGTGCCCCTCCTCTGGACTCATTCCAACAGGTCAATGTCTTCTTTTATTGGGGGACACAAATCTGGATGCAGCACTCCAGGAGAAGTCTCACAAGAGCAGGAGTAGAAGGGTAGAATCACCTTCCTTGACCCACTGGCCACACTGGCTTTTTGGGCCGTGAGCATACACTGCCAGCCCATTTCCAGCTTTTAATTCACAAACACCTCCAAGTCTCTCTCCCCAGGGCTAACCTTGATCCATTCTTCACCCAGCCTGCAATTGTGTATGGGATTGCCCTGACTGGGGTGCAGGACCCTGTGCACTTGGCTTTGTTAAACTTCATGAGGTTCACACAAGCCCATCTCTGGTCTTCTGCAACAAGTGGTTCTTCATTCTCACATTCCCTGCTATCACTTTCTGCAACTTGGATGCTGTGTCTGGAATGCTTGCCGGTGAGGCAATAAAGCCATGAGTACCTCAACCTTATCTATGTCCTGGGTATTTAGGTCTCCTATACCCTTTCTGAGAGGACCCACAGTTTCAATAGTCTTTCTTTTATTGCTGATGTATATTACCTCATCCAGATTAACCTCTGCAGTGCTCTAGCTTTGCTTACCAGTTCCCTGGCTGTTTAGACAATTTCTCTGTATTCCTCTCAGGCTCCCTTTCCCTGCTTTCACCGTCTGTAAGCTACCTCTTTGCAGGGATGCATTGTGCTTGAGCCTGGAGGAAACAATCCTTGAAAACCATCCAGCTCTCTTGGGCCCCTCCTCCCTCCAGGACTTTGTCCTACGGCACTATACCAAGGAGACCCTTGAAGAGACCAAAGTCTTCTCTCATGAAGTCCAGGGTAATGTTTACAAACTGTACAAAAGTTACAAAGTGTTTACTGTGGCAGTCCTCCTGTCTTTACTGATTAATGCAAAACCATATTATCATTTATATCATAAATTGTAAAGCATGTTTTTAGATGCAAAGGGGACAGCTTTCCTTTTTGATAGGATTTAATTACAGACCACAGTCATAGGCCATGCAAGAATATAATTCAAAGGATCAAACATACAAGAACAATAGTTGGACACAAAGTTAGTTGATGATCACTTTTACAGCTCTATCCTGCTGCACATTGAGTGAACAAGCCCCAAGCATTGTGTCCCACACTGTTATTATTTACTCCCAGGTGATATATATGATGGACCTTCTTCAAGGCTCACAAAAGTTAGAGTACTCAGATAGTACTTTTTCTGTAATTCTAGATGTAATTCTTTCAGGAAGACTTTAGCTCTCCTGTAAATTAATCATTTTGTGTTTCACAGGCAGTAGAACATATATCCACATAAAGTCAGAGAAATTTAAGATGCATTCTTTGTGCATATCTCATATAAATCACAATGTTTGAGATCAAGTATGTATAACTTTATTTTAAACAGGATTTTTTGGGAAGATAACAGCCTGCAGCAGACATAACTCAGAATTTGCTCCAGAGGAACAGATTGCACTACTTCTCTCAACCATTTCCAAATCTTCATCTTTTTCTGACCAGGCTATTCAATCTTCACACTGCAGTCTTCCAGCAAAGTCACAGTGAGTCCCTCACATTCAGCTTATTTGTGAGTTTTTTTCCTCTCAGAACTGCAGCTCAGTTCTGGCCGCTATGGTAAGCTTCAACGGAAAACTGCTATCAGTGCATTTCTGCCCCAGGGCTCAGAAGATTTCCCCTTGCAATAGCTTTAATGCTGAAAGTTGTGCTCCTGTCAGTGCCAACCAGCTCATTACAATATCCTTCTTTTACAAAGTTGTTAAATTTGCATGCATATCTCCACAGGCCACTGGTGAGGGGCCTACCTGGGAATAGACAAATTCAGAAAAAGATAATATCCTATTTTATTTTAAAAAAATCTTTTCTGTACCTCTAATCCATCTTGCAATAAAATATATAATTTTCATGTGCAGCAAGTATTTCCTGGCTACAAATAAACCACTCCTGTAGGTGGCTTTTTTTTTGTTCTGAGTGCAGCATCCTTTCAGTTATTCATGATCCATATAACATGAATATATGTGTAACAGTCGAATCAGAAAGACAAAATCATTTATGTAATTCTTCCTACTTCTGTGAAATTCTATGAAATCTAAGGACAGCTTATGGAGAGAAAAAAACACTTTTTTTTCTACTTTTTTTTTTTTTTTTTAATGACTATATGTCTCTCTAGCCTAAAAACAAGACTTAATCAATATATTATCAGGGCTGTGAAAAGGCTGAGTTGAGTCAACCTGCCTTTTACTTATGCAAAAGATGAAGTGATGACTCATTAAAAAAGAGAAAAGCAATCACCCTCAGGGACACTTGAAAGAACAAAGAACAGGTTTAAACTAAGGAATATGCAGTCATCCAACAACCCTGCACATGTTCTACAGAGCTCTTACTAAATATCATGTGGGGGAAAGCAACAGTCCAGCTGACATTAAGAGAGTGATTCACAAAGGGTACTTCTTCCATGGGGAGACCAGTCTCAGGATCACAGTCACACACCAGTGAGGAGAGGTGCTCCATTCTGGGACAGTTCATAGTCCTAACATTAGTCTTCTGTTTCAGGACAGCTGTGTCTCTAAGGTAAATTTTGCCCTTCTCCACTTTGTCCACTTTGTCCATTTTATCTGTCTGAAGCACATGTTCTGGGAAATGGGTGCATGTGCCTAATCTTTGAAACAGGAGCCATCATTTTCTGAAATATTTGGATTTTTAATTTATTTCCTCGCTATTAATTTTCAGTGATGAGTTTAATAGCCCTAATTTAGATTTTACCATAGATATACAGCAGTCAAAACAAACAGGGCAAGGAAGACAAAATAACTTCACAGTGTTTTCTGGAATAGGAAAGTCTTCATGAGATTTTGAAGGAATTTATTGTCTCTATTTCTGTCATGCTTTAGCCACTGTTTGGACTTTTAAACAAGACAGTACTGGACTCAGTGCCAGAAGAGCTCAGTAAGACAATTTTCAATCATTTACCAGCAGTTCTGGATAACCAGGGAGTTCCCAGTAGACTGGAGGTTAGCCTAGGTGATGCCCTTGTACAAGAAGGATCAGTATGAGGATTTGGGGGACTACAGGTTTGTTGACCTGACTGCAGTGCTGGGGAAAGTAATGGAGCAGATAACCTTGAGTGCCATCATGAAACATGTACAGGACAACCAGGGGAACAGACACAGACAGCATGAGTTTGTGAAAGTCAGATCCTGTTTGACCAACTCCATCTCATTCTGTGACAGGTTGACCCATTTGGTGGATGAGGGAAAGGCTGCGGGTATCCTCTGCCTGGACTTTTAGTAGTAAAGCTTTTCACATCTTTTCCCACAGTGCTCCCATGGAGTGTGTCCAGAGAAGGGCAATGGAGCTGGGGAAGAGTTCAGAGCACAAGACTGAAGAGGAGCAACTGACAGAGCTGGGTCATCTAGCTCAAAAGAGATCTTATCATTCTCTCCAGCTTACTGAAAGAAAGTTGTAATGGAAGGGGGGGGGGAGGGGGGGGGGGCGTGTCAGCCTCTTCTCCCAGGTACCAAGTGACTGGACAAGATGAAATGTCTTCATGTTGCACCAGGGCAAGTTTAAACTGGATTGTGGGAAAAAATTCCTTCACCAAAAGGATGTTCATGCCTTGGAGACAGGCTGCCTAGGGAAGTGGGGCAATCAGTATCCCTAGAGGTGTTTAAAACGTGTAGATGTGGCACCAAGGCACATGTGGTGCCACAAGTCCATAGTGGTGGACTTGGCAGTGCTGGGCTAAATGCTTAGACTTGATAATCTTAAGGGTCTTTTCCAACCTAAACATTTCTGATTCTATAAAAACAGCCATAATAATTAGTTTCAGCGGGAATTGCAAATAGCTGTGACCTTTCTGCATTCAAAGTGCTGTCTTCATGCACAGATCTAAGAGGACAAACAGAGCAAATTCAAGTGCCTAAGTCTGAAAAAAATCCCAGCAGGATTTGGCACAGCCCTGCACAGCTGCCAACTGGAGATGCCTCACTGCTGGGAGTAGGGATGCAGATACTGTCATGGGACCATAGGAAGGGCCTGCAGGACACAGAAACCACAGGAACATGTGGCAGCTTCAGGAGCTCACCCTGAGCCAAAGTCATCCCAACATTTATAATATCAAACACCTGTAACCCTAGCTGGGAAAAAGGATTTTTTAAAATCCTTATTTAATTGCAGGGAAGAAAATGTAGCAATGCAGATGGCCTGTAAACTCAGAAACATAGTAAATTGGTATTAACTATCATAATGAGTTAAGAAATGTACAAAAGTATCCAGATGTTGAGTGAACACTGCACTTTGTCACAATTTATTACACTTGTTTAAAAATTCAAAGCCCAAATGAAATTACATAAATCAAATAGGAGAAACCCTCATCTCTCAACCAGGACACATATCACAGTAAAAGTGCTGGTTTAATTGGGGGAGACTGAAAACTGCCTGAAAAAATAAACAGTGTAATGTTACAGGAAGATCGATGTAAACTACTGCAGAGATTTTCTCATATCTAATAATTGCTGAGAGGAAGTCAAAGAGACGAAAATCTACCTACATCTCAGTAGCCAGTTAACACCCTTTTGTACTGTAAATGGAAGCTGCCTTTTTCACTGGCAGAGATGTCATGGCAGAGATTTCACAACTGATTTTTCACAAGCTTGTAGACTACACAGTGCTTTGGCATGCATACAGGATCTTCCAGGGAAAGCAAGGAGATATTCCAACATCCTGCTGTTATTGCAAGGATGGGCCTTTCTCACCTCTACACACCTGTTACAGTTAGAAGAGAGAGAGAAAGAAAACTTGATAAAGAATTCTAAGAATTATTTTCCTTTAACAAAATCAATCTGCTCTTTTTCACATTTAAGTGATTTTTTAAAAAATATACACACACCCACAAACCAGCTGCTGGGAGATGAGCTAAGAGACAAGAAGGAATGTGCTTCACACAGGCATAGAGCAGCTGTAGTTCTGCTGGTTGTGAAAAGAGAAATGCACAACTGGGTCATTTTACTTGCAAGCCTGCAAGTTTCCCACTTAAAAAGACAGTATAAATGTGGACCTTAAGGTTTCAGATGTCCTGATGCCCACACAAGGTAAATGGAAAGGAAATAATCCTTCCATTTTTATGGTCAGATTTTACACCTCTAACCTTACCAACACGCTTTAATTAAAATAACTCTTCCTGAGTCATACAGAAAGAGCAATTCTGGTGGATGTGTGAATATACCAAATACAGAGGGCCTGCACTGCCACTTACATGCACTGGCTGGCACTGAAATCAAGTAAGGTGGAGCATCTTTTTTTGCCCCTTCATTTGCTGTAGAATGTCATGAAGCTTCTAAACTAGGAAGAGGTCACTACCTCCAGCAATGGTCCAGCCCTTAGAGAACAGCAGTGGCATGGCTTCTCCCAAACACTTCCTACAGGACAGCTGACTCTCTTGGAGACCTGTTCAACAATCATGCAAGCAAAAGGACAGTAGAGTCTTATTTTAGGCATAAATGGCCAGAATTACATAAAATGCTTGAAGCAACACCCATATTGAATTAAGATGGCATCTTCCCTCCTGCACCAGCTGCAAACACAGTGACCAGAGCTGAGAGTTGGCAAGCAGAGGCTCAAAGAACTGCAGAGCACCTTCAGCCACCTAAACACCCTGTGGGGATAAATATCAGGAAAATGTTTATCTACAGCTGCCTTATGGAAAAAAAAACCTAGAAGGTTTTGACATGCTGCTTGAGGCAGCCTGGCAGGGAGGATGAGCAGGGAAAGAAAGGATGGGGACCTGTGTGTGACAGACCTGGGGAACACAGGCCAAGATTCCAAGAATTTCTGCCACTGCCAACCTCGAGTGCAGCTTAGTGTTAGGTCTGTTTGAAAGTCCAAACCCACAGGCCGTGGCTGGCTTCTTGTCTATGCATGACTTACATCATGCATGTTAGAGGCAGTCTCTCAGCTGGCAAAATAAAGTTTACCTACCAGTACAAGTTTGACTGTATTGTCCTTAATGCACCATCACAGCAGAGGGTTAGAAGTGCAAAATACAAAGTCTGAAGCACTGTAAACTGTGCAAGCAGAGCAAAGAGCACTGAAGGGGAGCTGAAGACTGGTTGAACCTGCAGTTGACCTGATGCCATGGGAGAAATGTTTCCTCCTTGAAACAACTGGATCTTGAGCATTGCTGTCAAAACCCAGTAGTTTGGCTCAAGAAAAATATGTTCGACAAGGAGACATTTCCCTTCTCATGTGACTCTAATCCTGGTGCTGGCGAGCCTTTTGGTGTTGTGTTTGAAGAGGGGAACTTTAGAGGCCAAAAGTAACTTTAGATTATGTCTTCCAGCAGTCCATGCTGACGGCTTGTACTATCCATTGCACATCCTTGCCCATTTCTATTACTCACCTGGGACAATCAGGTTAATTCATCACCCCAACAGAGTACACGAGCCTCTCAGGCTTCACCACAACTGGTGAATCAGGGTGCACATTCCTTAAAGTTCTCAATCCATTCTGCCCTCTGAACCCCTGTGCTGCTCTTCTCTCAAGAACTCCTCACCTTTCTGAGCTACCCTCTCATGCCAACGAGGACTCCACAAACTCATCTCTTTCACTTTGAACAAATAAAGTAGTCACTGGTTGATACAAGGGGTGTCTTTGCAGACCAGAGAAGTTAATTCACTCAACTGCCACAGGACCGCCCTGGTGGGAATGTAGCATCTCTAGATTTTCCTCCTATTTTTATGAAACCTGGAAAAAGTAGTTCTCTACATCTCCTCACATTCTCACTCCTACACAGCAGTGTTTAATCTCCCTCCTTCATAGCACAATCAAGCTCAGTGCATGCTGCCTGTCTGACCTAAGTCTGGAAAAGGGTTACCAAATCGGTCAGGGGACTGGAGCTCAGCACATACAAGGGAAGACTGAGAGCTGGGTTTTTTTCAGCCTTAAGAGACTCAACAAAGGAAAAAGCCTGAATCATCTCAGGGACAGATGGCCATGGGATGAGAAGCAATGGACCCAATGAAAATCCCAGTTAAACAGGAAACAAATTCCTTCTCTGCAGAAATGTAAAACTTGATTAGAGGAGGCCCAGTATCACCTGATTCTGTTTGATTTATGTTGAGTGAAGGCTGAACTAGATGACCCACTTCTGATTTAAACTATTCTGTGATTTTACGGTTTCATTTACCACATCAAAAACTGTACATTGCAATGGGAGATGTAGATGCATTGTAATTGCATTTGCAATTTGCAATTTGCACTGCTGTCAACACTGGAGCATTTTTGAGATTGTGAGGAATCATGAACCATATGAATGGATTTTACTCATCATTGTACTTCTTCATGTTTTATGCATTTGAGAAAGCATGAGCCTTTAGCAAAGGCCAAGGAAAACTCATCCCTGTCCTGTAACTGTTGTGTCCCTATTAAGACATCTTCTGTCCATAAGACTGTTTGCTTTCCCTGGGGCTGTCCTTAAGGACATTAAGGTCCTTAACATAACATTAGTGGTGTTTTTCAGTGTTTCAGGTTATTAAGACAGTAACAAATTTGTAAGTCATATTTTGAAATGCACTGCTTGCTTGTAATTTGGTTGCTGCATTTCTATTGCTTATAGTAAGTTTAGAAACTGGATTAGTAAGGTTTTTTATGGTTAAAAAAGTTATACTGACAGTAAAAGAAACTCAATAACATTAATTTTAATTTTAAAAAGCTTTCTATGTTTTGTTGATGTAAAAAGCCTCTCAAAGATTTTACTGAAAAAATCTACCACAGTGAGATTTTAATGATTGAAAGGCTCCAAATATAACAAATTGGTATTGATTTTCTGCATTACTATAACCTCAGTTATCTAGATGAAAGATGTTCACTTTCAAGAAAGCTGTACAGTGCCCAGTACACATGGAAGACATTTTTTAACCTGGCACAAGGGGGACCTCAGTAAGTGGAACAGACTGGGATCCAGGAGAGAAGCAGGCAGTGGTAGAGCAGGTATTGTCAGCCTAATGGGAAACAAGGGCATGAAAAGAGCACCTGTAGTGGGTCAGAAAGCTGAGAGTGTCTCCAGAGAGGCATTCACTCCTACCTGCTCGGGGTGACACCTGTCCCTGGGAATAGGCAGCTGCTATTTGTGCATCTTTGGATGCAGTAATGATCATTTGCAACAAACATTAAAAACACACAGTCATTTTGTTCTACAGAGCACTCTTGGTGGAAGTCAGCTTGCGGAGACTGTGGCACAAACCCTTTTTGCTCTGGTTCAGCTGTCAGGTTCAGCCCTGCCTCCATGGGCAAAGCACCACAGCAGCTACTGCAGACCCTCGGGAGGAGCTGCAAATCCTGCTCTTGTTGGTGACTCTTGTTCGATCACATGCATCTAAGACAAAATGAGGATGTAGGTTGGCACCAAACACTTATTTATGTCCATCATTGCATGGGGTGGTGGTAGGAAAAAAGAGAGATGCACACCCTATTTTGAACCTATCCACTGAATTTCTTGTGCATGGTATACTGCTTATTTCCTTTATGAATCACAGCCTACCATGGAAACCGATTTACCTGTTTGATTTTTAGGAGAGGGAACCAAGTGAAAATACCACTGAGCAGAGAACAACAGGCTGTATACTGTGAGAGAGAAAGAGAGAGAGCGAGAGAGAGAGAGAGAGAGAGAACTTAAGGAAAAGACATCTTAATCTTGTAGTGAACATTTTTTTAAAACAATAACATAATGTATACAAGCAGGAATAAATTCCACTTATTTCCTCATAATTTCATTAGGAACTGGCATTTATACAGCATAAATGCCTTGGGTAGATCCCTATAACACTTGTTTTAATTTGCTTGCATTACATTTCTATTGCTCTGGGTTTCTCATCAACAGACACAGAGTGCTCAGAAAGCAAGATGACTCAAAATAATGATTTAGCAGCAACTAATTTGTATACATACAAATGGAATCATTCCATCAGCTTTAAATTATGAAAAAGAGGTTAGTTAAAAGCTTAGTGAATTAGTTAATAGCTAGTGCTGCATGAGTAAGAAAAGCAGAAAAGTTTCTTACATCTAACTTGGTCCTAAACATTCCATCAAACAAAGGCATTTTCTTAATGATTAAAAAGCAAAATTAATGATCCATGTTATTGAGGCAATATAAGCTTCTCAACAGAGACTGTTAATAGCTTCCCTGAGTTGCTTGAGCCACAGCCTCTCACAGCAAGCACCAACTGCCACAGGTCCCCTACTGGCAAATCCATCACACCCGCTTAGAAAAGAACTGCTGCCTCCCGCTGTCCTGAACACAATCCTGCAAATAATGTGGAACACAGAGATGGAGGCTGGGTATGCGGGAAACCTGCAGGGCAGTTTTGGGAGACCTGGGCTGCCCTGCTCCCTGGGCAGAGCCCAGCAGGACAAGGGGCTGGCACAGGCACATAGCAGACAGCCTCTGGGAAAGCACCTGCCACCCCAGTCCTTGGTGAAACAGGCTCCTTCCACAGCTCCCGGAGAGACGGTGCACAGGGCATTCCTGAGAGGCAGTGCTGCCCAGGAAAAAAAAGCAAGAGCGCTGGCTCTGCCGAGGGCTAATCCTTCACTTTTCTTTCACAAAATGTTTATTGCCCCCTAAACATGGTTAATCTTGAGAAACCCTTTGAGGCCCTTTGGAAAAGGGGTCTCTATGAGAGCTAGATAGTCAGCAATTTCAATTCTATTTAGAAGGGAACAAGTCCGGTCCCCATTCCAGATTCCTCATGTCATGGTGTGCCTTGAATACTGATGTGCAGCCACTCACACTGGCATGCTCAAAGGCTTGAATAAGCGAACAGCGACAGAACAAGGAAGCCCTTTACTCAAGAGAGCGAATATGGTGACAAAGTATCATCATCCTCATGGCAGCAGGAGTGTGGTGGCCTTTTAATCTCACCGGCTTTCTCTGCAATGCTGTTGCCTTCTTTTACCTGCAGGCACTTGGCACAGTGAGGAAAACCATCACATGGAAGAAAAACACTTGGAATGATACTGCACCTATTCTTCTCACTGAGCTACAAGGACTACATGATCTAGTTGCCCCTGCTAATTTCAGGGCATTTGGACTAGATGACCTTTAAAGGTCCCTTCCAACCCAAACTACTCCATGATTCTATTTATACAGATTATGACCTTTTCCTAGCACAGTTTACTGTAGTAAAACAGATGGTCCACAGTTTCATTCTGATCCAGCACTTTGACCCATCTTTTAACATGCCAGAAAATGAGACCAAAGTGTGGTTCTGAATTCACCCAAAGTTCTAGGTGTTGCCACCTCCAGAAAATAAAAGAAAGAGCATTTGCATAAAGCTGCATCTTTCACATCCCTCCAAGTAAAATCAACAGGGGACAATTTTAAAATCACATTTTTTGGAAATATCATTTTTTTTCCTTTTAACTAATTCTTATGTAAAAGTTGGCAATTTGACTGTAAGTGGTTCCCAGGATAAACAAAAAAATATAATATGAAAAGCAGCTGAGAAGATGATCCTCTCATTGAATCCCACTGTATTTCTGCTGAAGTCCTATGACTTCTAATGCACTTTAACATTTATTACATATTATTTTTGTGAGTTCCCCATTACACTCAGCATTCCAAAATCTTTTTGTACAGTATACACAGATTAAATCACAAAATATTTCCAAGAAAAAGAAATATAATTCAATAATTGTTCAAAATTTGCTCCAATTTCAAGCTATAAAGATACACATGGATAAATATTCAGGAGTTTTAGGAGTGAGAGTTAAAATTAGAAGCAAAATGTTTGCTTACATTTTCCTGCATTAGCAATTCCATCCTCTCTACAATACACAAAAGACAGAGGAGGTTCCTAGTGATACAGCATCGAAGCAACAAATCATTGCTCTGCCATGATCAAAAAAAACCATATAAAACCATATCTGAATTTCCTAATAACTAGAATGGAAATGACTAAGTTCTGAGTTCAGTCTAGAGACTGATGAAGCATCCTGCTGACAAACTGTAATTTTGTTGTAAAAGCTACATTCTTTGGGTAAATCTGCTAGATGAACTCCCCACTTTGGGTGACATAGGAAAACCTTCTTCTTTTTTGCTTTCCCAACTGAATAAAATAGGAAGACAGACATAAACAGCCCCTGAGGCACACATCTCCTTAAACTTAAAAAAGTGGTATTACCACTGCTTGAGAAATTAATTTCACATTTTCAAGCAGGGATGTGTCTGCCTTTGTATGGAAGCATTAAATGAGAAATTTATTTTAGAATCACTTCCATAACTCTACTAACACTTTCAAGGCATGTTGCAAATGTAATTATCTGCAGTAGCAATACTATTTAAGCAATACTATCATGCAACCACATAATTAGGGTCTTTTCTGGTTCATCATTAGTAGAGACTAACTAAGATTAAAACATTACTTGATTTTTATCTACTTTTTCTACTTTGTCACCTGGTAGTGACATTTCTTGGGAACTATTAATATGACATATAATAAAAAGAAAATGTTTTGTTCCTCTCTTCAGTAATAGCCATTGCTAATTTCCATTATAAGTTGTTTTCTTCAGGCTTTGGAAAAAAAAAAAAAAAACAAAAACCAGTTGCAATGATAATAAGCAATTTATTTCTGTGAACAGCAAAATCTTGACTTTACTGCAGATAATAAAAAAGTAAATATTTTCCTTTAGCAAGGAAAAATTGAAACATGTCAAAACAACATTAGAGTGAAATCTGACCATTACCACTGGTGAAGAGTGGAGAGTTTTTCCATAATAGAATAGTAGCAAATTCTCCAGATATTGCAAAAATGCTGAAGTTGTTTACAGCCACTTGTGTACATAGTGAATGAATAAAATATGTCCTGGCATTAAATATGAATCCAAAACCATAAAATTAAGGCTAGCATCTTGAAAGCAAGTCATTAGTGGCTGTTGTCTGAAGTCATGCACCTGAGATCACACGGAGGAAAAACAGATCTGTTAAGGCATTGTGCATCAGAAAGTCTATGACATAGTTGCCATCACAAAAATGTGGTGGCATGACGTGTACAACTGGAGTGCTGCAATGGATGGGCAGACCTTTAATCAGACCTGTCTTTTCCTCCATGCATTCCAGGCAGAGGCAACGCTCTCTGCTCTGTGTCTCTCATCATTTGAGTTCAATGACACAGACACGGAGACATCCACTGCCCATGCTCCCATCTCCAGCCTCTCCTGGTCCCACAGGCCAGAGCATGCATGGATTACAAGCAATAGTGGAAGATGAGACAGCTAAAAGTACAGGTGGGAGAAATTACATCTGACATGATTTAAAGGTACTTCACTGGTGTGGCTTTTTTTAATATTTGAAGAAAAGTGACACCATTTCTCACATCACTTTCTCATGTATAAGACCTATTCTCTGGTGCGTGGTGTGTGCCAAAATAAAGAGGAAAAGCCCAGCTGATGCACAGCCAGCACAGGAACACTGAGATACAATGCCACACAAGAGGATATACAATATTCAGAGCAGTAATCGAGGCTGTGGATGAGCTGTATCCAGGCCCCCTGGAGAACCATTGTTTACTCTATACACCCCAGAGCCCATTATGCCAGGCAACAGAAGAAGGATAACCATTACCTTTATTGCTAGAATTGCAGTTTAAAAAAAATGTCATTAATAAGAGTGGGAGTTTTACCTGTCTGTCTCTCCCTACTGCCTTTCTGTGACTCCTCCATGCCTACTGAAGTTACACTTGCACACATAAACTGAGCCAATGTGGGAACAAAGCTTATTTTAAACAAAAACAAGTTACTTATCAGAACCTTGAAAGGCTACACACGAAAAACTGGAGGCACAACCTTACTTTTGCTGGTGGCTTCACCACTAACTTTTTTTAACTCTCAGCTTATATACTGCTTGTGTGTGAAGTTCCATAGTGACATCTTGTTTTAATACAGGGCTTTCAACCTCTAAAATTCCTGCTGGTATTGCTAACCCTGTTTTCAAACACTGACACTGAAACCTATCTCCATCCCAGTTATCTACTTCATTCCTTTCTTGGAGGTTCCAATCCTGCTGCACAGTTTACTTGCTGCAGGGTGGACAGAATATATTCCAGCCCCGCAGTTGTCTGGGCACCACCACACTTCTGAAATAGCTCCTGGTATATGTAATTTCATTTTATGTACTGGCAGTTTAGATCAGTGCCAATTGTCTCAGTACCTGTGAGTTACAGCTGTTGAGCAGCCAATAGACAAGTAGCAGCATGGAGAATCGGAAGGGACAGGATGGGCTGCCAGGAACAGAATCCACTACAGACATCTCTGCTTAGGATCCCTGTGGGCTGCCTGTCAATCAGGAGTCACGAGGATCATTGGTCAACAGAGAGCAGCAAATGCTTCACTCGGGTGGTGATTGCCAGGCACCTCACATCTAGTCACATCAGTGCATGTGGTGGCCCATACCTGGCCATCAGTCTTCCCAGCAAAGTTATAAGATTGAAAGACTTCCAGGTGAGAGCAAAAAGAGAGACAAGGTCTCTTGCAATAAGCACTGGTTCAAAAGCAGGCTAACACGGTCAGCTCAGCTTTCAATTTGAGTATTAGCAATAGCAGTAAGTGGATAGTGACTGTGCTTTAATTATAAGAAAAGTCCAATGAGCTCTTCTCTCCTTAAATATATCCCCCTACGCCATGAACAGCTATAATTTAACACAAAGCAGACTAGATCCTGAATGGAAACACAGCAGAGCTTGGACTGTGGGAATACAGCTGCTAAGCAACCTTACCAACATCCTGTCTATTCCTGTACTGTAGCTGTAAATAATTAGCCCTCCATGCAACCCTTGCCTTTCTGTCTCTGCTCCTCCACAGCTGTATACTCTTGTATCTGCAAATGAACCCAAACCAAACTCCCAGAGCTAAAATTATTCTCATATTTAAGGAAATCTGGCAGGAAATCCAAGCAGGTGTCTGCCTTCCCTCACTACAATTGGATGATGTGGAGCCCTAAATATAAACAATTAAAACTTGCAAGGCTGTGTTTCTGTTTCAGGTTTTGTGGTTCAAGCCAGTCTATACTAATTTTGTTACTCTGATCTCTACTGATAGCAGCAACTTTAATAACCAGCCCATAAACCAAACAATCTTACCAGACCTAAAAAACATACTTTCAAAATATTGAAATGAAACCATTTACTGCATTCACGGACTACTCTGTTGTTGGGGGTTGGTTTCTTGTTCTATCTTATCTGTAGAATTTTTTTACCATTGTTCTCCTAGGAGCGCTAATGTGGGTACTTAAGAAAAAACAAAGACTCTGGGCCAAGGCAGACAAAACATAGGGGAGAACATGGTGAATCACTTGGCAGATGGGAGGGGAGAGGGGGTGTTTCTCGGAGAAACGTGGACTGTGGTTTTTGGGGCGGTCTCTAGCTCTCGGGGNTTTCGAAATCAAAATAATCCGGAGGGAGGGAGGTTTGTTTTTTTGCAATCTCTATTTTTTCCAAGAGAGACTTTAGCAGATACCTGTCGTCCAAAACCACGACATCTGTCCACTCTTCCTGAATGTCAAGCTAGTGCTGCTTGGTAGGAGGAGGAGATTTTATTCCACAGCTGAATGAAAGAAAGCCAATCAACACAGTGTTTGGGATAAAATAATGCACTGCCTTCTCGGCACATCTCCATGTTAAAAAAAAGAAAATAACTTTACCTTGTTGTCTGTGATGCTGCCCAGAGATTTACTTCCAAAAGATCCTGGTCTATTTAAACTCCCCAGATTAGGGACTGTACAAATTTTTTAAACCAAAATTCAATAGAAAGACTTAAGACTTCTGACCACGCTTCAAAATCCTCAGAAAATTAGCTAACTTAAAACACCAGCAAAATTTAATCTGTCACTGGGATATTGCATCTGTAATAAATATATCACTGTACTATTGGATTATATAATTTATGGTTATTAGTAATATATTAATAATATTAATTACAAAGATTGAAATATCTCCTATTGAGGAAGTTAATACTTATAAAAACAAGAGTCTAGAACTGAATATCCTATGGCATTATGTGGTAGTTGGGAGATACATTTACTTTGCAGAGTTTTACCCATAAGAATTATGATTCCAGATCTTAGAAATTACAATCTCAAAACAATTATTTTTCATCTTTTCTAAGCATGTTGGACTGAAAATTTTCCATGGTGACTGAGGGTTCCAAGAGAGTGCAGTTTAGCCTAGTAATAACAATTTTGATTTTCCTCCACACCTGTCACAGAGCCATCAGAATGCATCAGCAGAATCCAGCAGTGTAAGCACACATTGAAAACCTATTTTTCTGAACAGTAAATGTCAAAGTAGGCATATCTCTTGCCTGGGCAGCAAGGTAACTGCCTTTGGGCTTGAGTCTTGAGGCTGAAAACAGGAACTTTTTGGGAATGAGACACTCTGTTTTCTAACTACAGGCAGGCCATTTAACTTCTCTCTTTTCATGTGTCTGTCCAAGGTCAGCAAGTGGCCTTACTGCCAAAGCCTTCAGCCTTCAGTGCAGGATGGAAGAGATTTTTAAAATGAAGGAAAAACACTTCTACTTGGATAGGGCCATGATATTTTACCTTCACCAAAAACTTCTTGTCTTTCTTTCTCTTCCCCACCCCCCC
>VWZN01019096.1:517765-532321 GCA_013396955.1 Regulus satrapa
CTCAAAATGTGGAATGTCTCATACATAAAAGCACCAGTGATTCGCATGGGTTAACACACCCAGAGGAAGGAGGAATAAATGCACTGCACACACCAAAAGGAAATTGCTGCATTTTCTCCTTCACATCTTACATACATGCCCCTGTTCCATCAGAAAATATGCACTTTAATTAAAGATCACTATTCTAGCACAAGCTAGAATTCACAAAGTGAATTTATTTTAAACATTGAATATTAATCTCAGGAATACCTCAGTCTGTTCAGGAACTGAGAACCAACTTACATAGAATCATAGACATGTTTAGGGTTGGAGAAGGCCTCTAAGATCATAGAATCCAAACATTAACCCTATAAATAAGTTTAATGTTAAAATAATAAACCCTTCCTTTTGCCCCTTAAGAAGCTAAAAAGCTCCGTAACTACTATAGTTTTGGCTTTAGAACAAATTTTTGATGTTAAGTCTCACAGAAAAAAGCACACGAATTATATGTTTGTATTATATGTTCTATTTTCAATGCAGTTTACATGTAATCAATTCATACATGTGCTGTGCTGCAAGACAGGAAATGACCTGTTTCATCCCATCACTGACATTCAAAAAATCAGTACTAGCCAGGTGTTATCTCATCTACATGCATCCGGGAGGGCTGTGTTACTCTAACAAAACTGTTTTTAATAGTTTATTTAAATGTCTCTAATTTCTCCATGTGGAAAAGATACATATGTCTCTGTCTATCTTTCTATTTGTACATGGCCACCCGCTAATGAGGAAATTAAATGCATTTTCTTCCGGAACAATGCCCCACTCACAAAATCCTGGGTGAAGCATGAAGTTGCAGAGAATTCACTGAGAGTTATTTGGTAACTCTTAGAACTGAGAGATACAAAGGACTTGAAATGAATGAAAATAGAAGTGTTTACCCTGAACAGAATGCTCAGCTTCTGGGAAGGCAATTGCTCCATCCTAACCACGTCTGCTAGGAGCAGGGCAACTTTATGCTCTGTGGGACTGTCACTCTTTTCTCCTCTCTCTCAAACTTCTTCCTAGATACTTGCACACAACCCATGGGGAAGCCCTGAGAAATTCTCATTGCCTATACATGCAATGTTGGGGTCCACTTAGTCAGACTGTGAGGGCAGTTCCAGCATTCTTTCCAGAATTGGAAATAATTCTCCAGAATGCCAGATATTTTCCTTGGCATGTGTGCAGCAAGGTTTCAGCAGTAATTAGCAGGGTTGCTTTGCAATTTTGTATTGCATAAAACTTTTGTTGTGACCTTCATTTGCAATAATCCTAGCATTCAATACAAAAGAATGTTAATGAAAACATGATTATGAGAGATTAACATAGCAGCAAATATAAAAATGCCATGTTGTTTTTAAAAAGTTACTAAATACTTTTCTCATGACTACCCTAATTAAGATATGTATTCAAAATTATTTATACTGACCTTCTAAGCAAATCTAGCTCTTAAATTTAAGAAGCTGCACTACTAAATATAATAGCAACATTATTAATAGAGTGCTTGAAGATGCAAGCCTCATATAACACAGCAGCAATACTCTGCTGTTTTACTGCTATGTTCAGTTAGCACATNTTGTACGAGCGGTGTTAGGGGTTTTGGTGCCTTCGTCTTTTTCCATTCCCTTTGTAGGTAATTCCCTGGCCAGAAAGAAGGCACAAAGAAAATCAGCTGTAAGGACAAGAGTCAATGGCAGAGCAACCCTGTCCCTTTTCCTCTAGGGACAAGGTTCATCCTGCAGGATATTGATTGAGTCACTGTGTTGTGCACACAGAAATGTTCTGTAGCTTGATGTACTCTGGAGGGGATGGGCATTTAGGTAATGGTTTTAGGGTTCTTATCAAATCCATTACCTGGCAATCCACAGTTGTGGAGTACAAAAGTTCTGCAGATTCATGGGAACATTGCAGCTGCATGCTGTGCGAATCTAAACTTCACTTCTCAGCCTTCACTAGCTATCATCCCATTAGCAAAACTCTCCATTTAGATCTCATTTGTGTTGAGCCTTTTAAACATCTATCTTCATGATGTTCAAGCTTTGGTATGGTTCCTGTTTGAAGACTGACTGTTACCTTGCATATCTAAGTTAACCCACTTCGGATTTTATGATCAAAGGTTAGACCCTATGGTGAAGTGGTAGGGAGGACTAGTGGAGGCGTAGACACCATTTGAAAAGAGACTGACCGGTGTAGGAAGTTTACCTTAGGAAAGGATAAACCAGACATGATAAACAGATATGACCCAGTCATGCATCTGTAGTGCTTCCTTTAGTGAAGTTCAGCAGTCCCAGCTGGTGTGTTGGGGAGACTTATTGAAGCCTTTTCCAGTCTTTCTGGCTGGATGGTGAGACAATTTTGTTATAACAGTACTTGTAAAACTAAACCCAATGCAAGTAGTGGTAATTTCAACCCTTTTATTACCTCCTAGAAGTGCCAAACAAGGGGAAGAAAATTAAAGGACTGAAAAAGCACAGCAGCTCTTCTCAAGGCAGGCATATTTTAGAAATACATACTTAAAAACATCTTTAACATAGTGCCAGAGAGTAGGAGATACAACGAGGTCAAACAGCCTGAGGACATGTTTGTTACCGCTGTGTATTCTGCAAACATATTCAAAGTCCCCGGAGACAGAAAAATTTAATGCATTCTCCTTCTAACCCTGCACTACAGAGCAACAGACAGGTTGCTGGTTCTGGCATCTTTAAAGGGAACTTCAAAACACTGTCATTTTTTTGTTTACATTACAAAGCCAATCATAAAATTGATACAGACTGAATGCTATCAGAATGGTTTGCTATGTTTTATAATATCATGCATTTTAATCAAATTATCCCATGCCAATACATTTTCTGCCACTTCCAATGCCTTGATTTATATCTCTAAGAACTGCTTGCCTGCCCTAGATCAGAATAACACCAAAAACCCTAAGTATTTATGACCATTTGAGTACTGCTTACAGTATTTTTGCTTTCATTAGTTTTGCTAATGCAAACAACTGAAGTAAACCAAGTACTCCAAAAGGGATTGTTGCCTTGTTGCCCAGATTTTGAGAGTAGTAAAGACAAAGGATGGAAGCAAGAGTTCAGAGTACTCCAAATCACAGGCTACAATATTAAAATGCCTGAAATTGCTAATGTCACAGGGCCTTTCCCAGTTGTGCATTTCAGCTTTGTACAGAGAGGTGCACCTTCAGCTGTCCACTTACTTCCAACACTTCAAAAAACTGTCCCATCAGTTCTCCCAGGCGAGATATCCACACTCACAGACTATGGAGTATCTTCTGGAGGTGTGTGTACAACAGGTAATATAGCATGGCTTAAGAATTTTGTCAAGGGAACATGCTGTCTCTGGACTCATGATGCTCAGGAGGGCTTGGCATCAGTCTTGCTGACAAATCTGAAATCCCAGAGGAGGTGCCGGGGTAGGCACATGTTATCAGTGAAACTGTGCAGGATACAGGCCTTCCTCCAAGATAAGCAGCCCAAAAGTGAAATGCCAGTTTTACAGCCAGTAAGCTGGTGATTAGCAGTATTTCATTATGTGGCATTCTGCAGAGAAAATTAATGAGCAATATACAAATATAAAGAGAGCTTTTCCTGCAGACTTTGACTTAACTATGAGAGTGACTGAAACTCTGTTTTCTGACTGACCTGAAATTTAACATCAAAATAAACTCTGACCTGCTCTGCCAGATGTGTCAGGATAACATATGGCTCTGCATTGTGCAGACTAACCCAAGTGAAAACAGGAGGTGGGCTAGAACATTTCAAAGCCATGGTCTTACAGCAAATACTTCTTTAAGCCATTTACGGGGGTAAAACTGGGGTTTAGGCAGTATGCAACTCTGTCACAGAGTTAGCTACTAAAAAGGAAACAGTTTTAGGCACTGCCCTGCAATACAAAACTATAAAACACAAAAGAGGTGAACTTGCCATCTGGAGTGGTAAGCTGAATACACAGGCACTTGCTACATTTAAAATGACAGCCCAATTCACAGGAGGAATTACAAGCAGAACAAAGCAGACAAATGCTCTTTTGATCGCTACCTTGCATTTCCTAGTTCCATGTGCCCAGGTTTGCCTACTCCCAGGTAAGTGCTTGGTGTGCAGTGTGATGGTTAAAAGGCCATTGCTATTTTTAGCTGTGTACACATTGCAAGGCAGCAGAAATGTAGGGCAATTCACACCAGCACAGCACAGGCAATTCTTTCTAAAGAGCATGCAGCCCTCTAACTGCTGCTTGAACAGAGAGACCCACAATCCTGGTAAAGAGCTGGTTTATTATATCTCCATATCAAAATCTAGTGCAAACATATATGCTCTCTAACACAAGCAGCCAAGTGGAATGGAAGTCTTTGTCTGGTGCTCTGTTTCAGCAGGCACCAAAAGGGTGAAACAAGGCCACCACGTGACCCTCAAGGCAGCCTCCCTGCCTTTATGACCTGAAAAACTTCGTTCTGACCAATCTGTTTTAGATTATCCATTGGCACCAGCTCTGGGTTCATGCAGAATGCAGAGGGACTCTCAGAAGGCAGGTCAGCATCCAGCTCAGGCTCCTCACCTATGGACCAGCCTGGAAAAAAAAGTTATAATTTTTACAGGGTGAGGGTTCAAGGACGCAGGCTCGCCAAGGCCAACTGAACAGGGCCCCAGGCCAGCTCTAGAACATTCTGGGCAACAGGCTAACTAGAGGCATTCAATTTGTTGACTACCCATAACAGACGGCCTTTGTACACTTTTCCTTCGGATAAGGACATTATTGGGACCTGCTGTCATCTCCCAAGACCTCTGTCCTTCTGATAAGTTTTTCCAATATGTAGGCACAGAGGTTCCAAGCTGCAGTAGAGCTGTCATTCTACAGGGAGTGGCACGTAGGACAGTGAGCAGTAATTTTTCTAGAGGTTTTGGGCAATGAAGCAGTTTTTTCTGCAGGGAGGAGAGAAGAAAGACAGATGCAACCACAAGCTTGGAGGTGCCAAATGAGTTTGATGTCAGTGCAGAAGCTGGACTAGAAGGAGGGTAAGCATGATAGCACCAGGAGAGAGGGCTGAGCCTTGCAAAGATGAGGCAATGTTAAATGGATCATCCATGCACGCTTTGTGCACCTCAACAGGCAAAGAAAGGATTGTTGTTTGGGGTAGAGCTAAAAGCAATGAGATGCAGACAGCAAAACAGAAACACCATTAAGGCTGAATGTTAGGAGACACCTGAAATGATAAGTGGCACAGTTAAAAATAAAAACACACCAAAACAATTTAAAAAAAAAAGTGCCTAACCTGCTATTTTACCAAACTACAGATTCTGATTTAACTGCAGAAATACATGTTAAGTGGAATGGATTCCCACAGAGTTAAAAACAGAAAGGCTCAGGGCGAGAGAGGTGATGGCTTAGCTACCTCTCAGTAACTGTCTGCACATTATTTAATGTCTGTAATGTTCTTTAAAGAAGAAAACCACTGAATGCTTAGAAAATTAGAACCAAAAAAAAAAAAAAAAATCCTCAGAAGTGGCATTATTACAAAATAACCTCTCCAGGGAAGCCTCAGAAGTATTGTCACTAAATAAATTTAAAACTGAACAGCTTGAAATGTGTTTACTGTAGGAAAAAGACCTACATTTACCCCAAGGAAAAGAGATTAAATGTCCTAAGGCTTCAATAGTCTTTTATCTCCATTTTTTTATCACTCTTCCCTGATGCATAGGGGAGAGAGATGATGATTTAAACTCTTTTTTTCCCCTCTGGAGCTGTCTAGTGAAATGTGCTGAAAACTACTATCCATCGACTGTGTATTCCAGGTAATTCACAAGGCAGGCAAGCACAGGGGCCCACGTTCCTTGACAGAAAGCACGCGTGTGCTGGAGGCAGAGGGAGCTTCTCTTTGAGACCAGGACAAGCTGACAGCCTTTGCCATTTTCAAGGCAGTCCAGAAAAAATGTTACCCAGACACACATCCAGACAGATGCACACAGCAAGAAGCGAGCAACAGTTTAGTCAATCCTAGACTGTCATGGGATGCTCAGAACAAAAGGAAAAGGCAGCCTTCTCTTTTTCCTTATGGTTCTACTGCATCTGGCCAATACAAAAAGAGACGCTCCCTTCCTATCACTGACAAGAACCAGGACTGAAGTTGTTTATATTGCCAATGGCAGAAGGAGGGGCAGGGGTAGGAGAAATGGAATTTAAAGTGCAAAGTTAGCTGGTGGAAGAAGGGATTCAGACAATGCCTCAGCAACAAGAAGCTCAGTTGTTTCAATTCTGATTTCCCATTACCTCAAAGCTACATCCCTGCCTGGGATGGTTATGAATTGCAGTCCCCAAGCTGTGGGCACCTCACTTCATAGTTGTATCTGCCCTATAAAACTATGCAGTGGGCTAGAGGCTCCAATGAGGCTTATTACAGCCTGCAGATAAGGGCTGCCTCGAGTGCCCTGTGAGCCCTGAGAGGCACAGTCAAGACTGGAGCAGGATGCCTGAATCACAGAGCAGCCACTGTTACAGTGAGAGGCCAGTTACACTGGAAGAAGGCCCTTTGGTCGTGTGATGTGAGGCTGAAGTGTGGGCAGCCCTTTGAGGAGATTCAGCTCCTGTTCTCCAACAGAACTGGTCTGTGGTTCAGCAAGATTGAGAGATGACATGGTGGCAGACACTGTCTGAGGGAGGGAGCTAGGATCCAACTTAGAAGATGCCATCAAGGGCAGCAGGGAAGATAAAATGCACATTTTTTTTCTTGACCTGTACACAGCTTCAATACTTTAATAAATTTCATTTTCTATCATTACTTGATCCTCTGTAGGTTTTTGTAGATTTTTTTTTTTAGCAAAAAAATACAGAAATAATGTAATACTCTTGCTAAGATAGGCGGAGTATAGAAAAGGTTTTTTCAAGAGTACACGCATGGATCTTCAGCATAATATGTTAATGTAAAGTTGTCATCTCTGCTTAGCAGTAATGGGCTCATATTTTTCCTCTGCATTCAGCAAGATGTCAGATGTTGTTCAGATATTCTTCAGACATGAAGATGTTTGCAGGCCATATAAACCTTCAGAGCAGCATAAGAGAGAAATATAAATTGAAACTCCTCAAATTATATCCTCATTTCCAGTTACACTCTATAGCGAGCACATGGGAGCCAAGTAAGATTTTATAAACTCCATTTCCAATGGCAATCAGATAAGTAGTTCAGAGGCAGGCAGGAGCAAAAGACACTGGTCACTTCATGCAAGATACTTTGGTACGACCACTCAAATGAAATCTTGCCATGCAGGATCAGCAGTAGCTAATAAGAATGGACAGCCACTGTCTCACCTTGTTTTTTAATCTTCATGGGGCTTTTAAAAGTAATTTACCCAATCCTGGAATGTGCAGACAAGTCATACGCTGTTAGTAAATCCAAATCTCCCTTCACAGCTTCTCCTGCTTTCTGGGCCAAAGTCTCAGTACTGCAATACAAAGTTGCAAGCCAAGTATCATAATTCAGGGAAGAAATTTGAGCTGCAACTCAAAACCCAAGATGCTTACAAGGGGAATATTTATGTGGAAAAAAATTTCTCACATTACAAGATCTTTACAAGTTTGATATCAGAAATCAATCCCGAGTACTCAGGCACTCAAAATGCTTATTTCACGGTGTAACTGCGCAGGATACAGGTTGTATCTTAATGGAAAATTACTTGATAGCCAAAAGGAGCACTATGAGAATTAGAACCAAAGTTTCATTTGGAGATCTCTTTATATTGAGTGAAATTTGTCATTAAAATTCATCAAGTGAAAATTTCACTATCAGCAAATTTGACTGATGTACTAGAAAATTTTTCAAAAAGTATATTTAAACTGAACTAGAAAATCAGGATATATTCTGATTTTCATAAATTACATACAATTTATTTTTTAATTAGAAGCTTTTTTTAGATAAAGTATGTTAATATTAATATTTGCTCAGGGAAAATAAAGTCACAGTACATGTGCCAAACCTCATGACAAATGCATATGATTCAAATCGTATTCTAAAAATAGCAATAAATATTGTTTTATCACAAGTTTCTTGCAGCATATCCATGTAACAAAGCAAACAAAACATAACACATTATATTTGAATACAGCCTCATGAAATAACTGCATGAAATATTTACAATATGCAATGGGTAAATTAATAACAAGCAACTTCTCAGCTTTTTTCTTAATAACCAGTGATCCATTCACCTTCATTTCCTTCAAAACCATAAGGTGTAAACAACTTTTCCCAAATCTTATTGATGTTCTGATAGCAAACATACCAAGTAAAAGATTCATATTTCACTGAAACAGCTAAATCATAGGGATGCCTTTTCAGAATTTTATCACATTGTTTCACTTCCTACAGATCAAATAAGCAGTTAATTTTGTTGTAAATAAATGGCCAAGGAAAACACGTAGGGTTGACTTTAGGGAATTTCTGAGCTCTTTCACCCTCACAGCTTACTGCTTAGAGCTCCCTATGTGTGAGGACCATCTCTTAGGAAGGTATTTGGATGCACTTTTTTCAAAAGTCCTGGTATCACCAAAAAGACACAACTTCCAAGAAAAGCCAACTGTTACTGTCACTGAATCTTTAACTTGCAATCACACAACATTAATCTCGATCTAATAGTTTTATTTTTAAAAAGGAGAACGTTATTAAGCATCAGTAATGATAAATGTGAAACTGGAACACAAATCTCATAGTACTTATATGCCTTCTCCACTTTATACTCAGTGTGCCACTGCCCACATTGATCCTAAGGTGGCTGGCCTCTCACCATAGATAAGACTTTATATGCATTAGTTCCTTCTCTTTCTTACTCCTAGAAACAGTTTCACCCCGTTGTTAGGTCTTCCCTTATTTAACCATTAGTCATTGACCATTTGTGTGTTGTTTATAGCTCTGGGGCTCAAGTATCATCCCATGCCCTCTACTGACACCTCAGATCTGTATGCCTCTGCAGTGCAATCAGTAGCTTTGCTTTTGAGACCTGTGCCATGATACTATGTTTGTAGTCCTCTACAGCACATCATTTTTCTAGGGCCCTGAATTCTTCATTCCACATAAAATAATCACTTGTTAATCTCAGCTAAATTAAATCAGGGTTAAATCATGCAAAGCTAAGCAAAAGCAGAACAAATTGTGTAATAGTCACCTGGTTACAGCTAGAAATTGCTATTCCAACTAAACAAGCTAAAGCAAAGTCCAAGCAAGGCCAAAACACACCGCAACAAAGCTGTAAGTCCTGAGGCCATACAGAGCTCCTGCAGACCCTCTGGGCTGTTACGAACAGCAGTGTGTTACCATGAGTACAGTAAATAGTGAGCTACAGGGCAAAATACAGGGTGCATAGGAGCCTGCAAATGTAGTCCATCCTTGAAAAGTTCAATCACGTAGTCACAGTGCCTCACAGCCAGAGAAGGGAACTTGGTTCAACCAGCCTCCTCTTTGCAGTCACTTCCATCTCACCTGGAAGTAATTGACTTCTCCTAACTAACAATGGTATCCATCCTGACGCACATATCTGGAGACTCTATTGTTTCCTTCCTACCTTGATGAAAGTCAGCCTGCTTTAAAGAAGGAAAAACTTACAAGCTTTCTTTCACTGGTTACTGGTTTTTCCATGTACTTTAGCCCAGGCAAGAGCATACAGGGAAATGTTTCAGCCTAGAGGAGCAGGACCTGGCTTAATACTGAGCCATAAATGGGACTGTAGACCTAGGAGCCAGTTTAATTGGGCTTTATTCCCAGTTCTCCAGCAGTTCCTTGCATGACCTTGGGGAAGTCATTGGTAATCTGTTTCTCCTGCTAAATGGAGGCAGTATTGTCCCTTAAGCTGTTATGCCAAAGCAGTTCAACAGTAATAGATAAAACATGCCATTTAAACACACACTACTATTTTATTATCCACAAAACTCACCTCCAAACCAATTCTGTAATTTCTGACAGAGACCCTTTAAACTTGCAATGAAATGCTGCATCAGGCCTGAATGCCAGATCCCAGTGAACAGTCACTGCATGTATGGCTGGATGAGCTGCAAGAAAGAAGCTGCCTTACCTTCCTTGATCCCATTTTCAACTGCAATTCAATCATACTCTGGAAATGAGCATTGTGATGCTGTGCTTTGCATCACCATTCTTCTGGGAGACGCCTAGGGAAAAAAAAAAAAAAAAAGGAGGGANTTTTCTTTCCTTAGTCCTGACCTTGCCAGCTTCAAGTCAGCTTCAAAACAGCTCCTGCTGTGCAGCTCCCTACAACACTCTTAGAGAAACTCCTGTGCCTCAGAAACACATGCTGTTTGTGCTCACTTCACTTATTCTTCATTTTAAACCAGGATGAATAGAACTTGAAAGCCAACAAAAATTCAGCTTAGTTTAACTGAAGGTTCAAGGTCACAAACATGTCCAGTTTAATGGACTTCCAGGGAGGATTTCCTTAAACCCTTGGCTACCCCTATCGTGACTGATTCCAGCTTCCAATCACACTGCCATTTTTATTTTGCCCTAAAACAAAAATGTAGAGATGCCTATATTCGCAATTACTCCTCACTGCTCCCTATGGAACAAGTTTTCAAAAGATGCTTAGGTTATCTACCCACTGATACTTGAAAAGCAACTCCTCATTAGGCCTGCAAGTGCAAGTGGAGTCTTGGAGTTACCACAGGGAACAAAACACAATTTAAAAAAAATAAAAAAGAACCACCTCACAATTTTTTGTTTAACATGGTTAGCCTCCCTGGCAGGCTAGCGGAGAATTATGAACATTGCTATAAGCACTGAGATACTATTCCATTCTGTTTTCTGCAATGTACCCTGGAGCTTTATGCTGCTGATGTGTGTCTTTCAGGTTGCAGGCAATGTTAAATGTTCATGAACTTTCATAAATTATAAAATTCACAGCAACTGCACATTAATTATTTTGCATCTCAGATTGACATTGATCTTTGCAAAAGGTAGTATACCTTTAGCAATTCTTTACTATACCATTTACAAAAGATTATGTCAATAGGTTATTGTTTCTTTCAGTGATTATTCTAGAAGTAGAAATTACTGAGGAATGTAGTTGTTACATGAGTGGTTTGCATTACAGCTGTGCACTAAGTCAGAGTTTTCTTAATGAAAGTATTACCTAAATACCCTGATGCTGTTTCTCTTCTCTCTCTTCAAAATTACTCCTCTTTTTAGGGTATTTGTCAACTCCAATTGCTCATGTTAGTCAGTTTAACCTAGGTGCTCCCAAAACGATCTGTTATCTCAGCACAGCAACACCAAAAGCACAAAAAGCCCAAACTTCAACTTTCATTCATTTTGCCCAAAACCAAACAATTCCTGAGGAGGGCTGCTCTCAAATGGAAACCGTGCCTCATGATTCAGATACTCTCATGTGTTTTTCTTTACTAGAGTTTTTATATAGCTTTTTTTTCCCCCACAGCACTTCCACTCCTTTTCTTCTGACAGTTAATGAAACCAGGCCTGCACAGAGAGAGGGTATTTAATGTTACGGCGCACAGGTTAGTCAGCCCATGTAACCATGTGCCTGTTCAGCACTGCACATTTCTAGCACTCTCTCCTGTTTATTTCTAAGTACTCCTATTCAAAGGTCTTCTATAATTAGGCCAAATGCAATCAATTCATAGAGAACCATTGTTTTCCCATGTTTCAAAGGAGTTGTTCAGGGCTGTTACATACTCTGAATTGATTGAGAATGGGAATTACTTTATCTCCAGGGGAGATGATGATCAGCATCTCCCACCCAGTTCCTGAGCTGTCTTTACTAATTTATCTTAATGACATCTTTGTGTTTTGAGTCAGAAGGAAAGAGATCAAAGCAGAGGACACGGCAGGCATACTCTCAGGATTAAAATTGGCCAGAGGCAATCAGCAGAACAAGTAAACAGCTCTTCAACACTCTGAAGAAAAGCCTCATCTAACATGAACATTTTTGTGCCTCTGCAAGATCTCATCTAGTTATCCCAGTTGTCTTGGAAGGTCACATCTGCTGCTCTTGTTATTTCTTGTCATCATTCCATCCCTATTGCTTTATTACACCCTTCAATTTCATTAATGAATAACATTACATCAACCCTTGTGGTTCTTTAACAAGACAGCACAGACCTGTATTCCTTAAGGAAATGGGCTGATCATACAATTACACCCTGCTTCACTTTAAAACCCCGAGCCCTGGTGTGCTGAGGAGGACTCACATGTCTGTCTGAGGTGTAGGGCTCAGTCTCCTCAAGACACAATTTAGGGCTTAAAGGGTCAGTGTATTTCAGTGTTTCAACACAACCCTGTTTCACTTTGGCAGGAACAGCACACAGGAGGTGGAGGAGCCTATGTTCGATTGGACACTTGATACATCTCTCTTGGTACCTTGCCACTCTGATGGTCCTTCCTCAGTGTTCTCATCTCTCTGAGAAATGAAATTGCTTTGCTGTAAGTTGGTTCCACATCACATTTTGGACAGAAGAACCTAATCACAAGGAAAATGAGAGAGATTGTTCAGAAGACTCCTTGTCTTTCTGCATGGAAGCCTAAAACATAACTCCTCCTTATTTTCTTTACTTTTATACTGGGAAGATACAACGGATGCATAGAAGCCATCCAAAGTGTTTATTTCAGCTTCCATAACAATTTGATTTTTAAAGTGGTCTTTACTCCTAGTGAGTTCAGGAGCCACTGCAATCAAGTTGAAAAGTGATTTTACTTTTTTTTTTTTTTTTCTCTTTTTAATCAATGGGCACTAGGCCTATCCTGTGCTCTCATCTTGCTTGAAGGCAAAGGTGGACAGAAGCAGCTCAAATTTAATTGAGAATCAATACATACAAATATAAAGGCATGTGTCTGGGAGCAACAGAGACACACTCGCCGTGGAACAAGGAGTCAGAGCCTGCTAAGAAGCACCTCTGAAAAGGACATAGGAAGTCCCAGCAGATCAGTGTCAGAGCAGCACTCTGACATCATCAGCACCATTGCTGTAACAAAAGGAGCACTGCTGTTACCTTTATGAGAGCATGCTGAACACAGAACTTGGTATTTGGTGGTGATGAAGCTGTTGTTGACCCAGACCTTGGCTTTAAAGAATTGGAGATGTGAGAAATGTATTCGCAGTTTGTAAGTGCTGTCAGGTTTGCCAGTCCTCTCATCTCTTGTCTCTTGCCCAAGTTTTCTGCAGGCTGTAGGTGCCTTCCCTGCTGACAGTCATCCTGTGATGGGGCCCTGCACAAGGGAACAGAAGATGCCCTACATCTTTTAAAAGAAACATGACATTGGGCAGGTGCAGGTGTTCTTCTGCTAAATGTTTGTCTGGAAGGCAGAGATCAAGTCAACCAGTCCCTTCATAGCTGCTGCTAAGAAAAGAAAAGGGAGGAAAGACAGCCCTAGCCCAAAAGAAATGGGCAATCCTGTCTCCATAGAGCTCCCTGATGAGTGCTGTGCCACAGAACTCTGCTGTGACACGTACCTGGACAGAGATAAGCTAAGCTGAACCTGGAAAGCTTTAAATGATAAACTAATCTTCCTCCTAAGCCACAGCCTTACTAAAGACTAGAATTTGTGGGGTCCTTCATGAAAAGCCTGTTGCAGTGCTGGAAGGCAGCTCACAGAGCACAGGTGATGGGGTGCGGAATGCAGCCCCACAGTATGTACAGGCCTGGGGTCAGCTCCATTCCGATACTACCTGCCATCAAGGGTGAGCCCAGCCCTACCTCTAATGTTTCCTGTACAAAAAAAAAAAAAAAAAAAAAAAAAAAAAAAAAACAAAACAAAAAAAACCAAAAAAAAAAGTGGAGGAAAAAAGATATAATCATTTTCTATTTATGTAGTACTGCTCTGGAAAAGCTACCTTCTGACCCTAGAGATTTTATTCTTCACTCACTTCCATCTTTCTTAAATTCATTAGTAAAAATAGGCCAGAAAGGTAGAAAACTAATATAAAAACACTGCCTTCTCAAGACCGCCTCTGACAGCTGAGGAAGTAACCAACATCTGGCTGTTCCTTTTTAACGAGCTGAACATATAGCCACTGCTGGGGTTTATTTTCAGCCAGCTAAAAGGCCTGTCAGATTTACCACGACATGCAGGGTTCTGCCATTCATGTCAAATCAAATAGCCACTGAGCACTTTGGAGATACCACCAGGCTGACTGGAGCTTCTACAGAACTACATAATCAGCCCTAATTACAATTTCCCATGGCAAAGTAGCTTTAATCTCCATGCAAGGTATTTGTCAACCCTATTTAACCAGGGAGGAAATTGGGCAGACAAAGTCTGGGTAATTAGCTTTTCTCTCTCCCCTTGACGATACTCTCCATTCATGGGAGTATTTACAAAATATGAAAACCATTAGCAAGCTTCCCCAGACATGCCACTGGCACAAATAGAGAAATTGTGCTCTTGGCCTTCATATGGGTGATTTCACTCCTTCGTGTGTCTCACTTCCTGGCTGCACTCAGGCTGTCAGGAAGTACATTAACTTTCAGCTACATCACAAAAATTGAAAAAAACCCAAACCTCCATGTAAAGAAATTATTTCTCAA
>VWZN01019097.1:0-69084 GCA_013396955.1 Regulus satrapa
GTAGCAACATGAACAATAATTTTTTTTGCAAATTCTTGGAGTCCAGCCAAACTGCACAGGAAAGGTGAATTTTATGTTCTTGAGACAATACTGACGCTGTCTGCAGTTTTCTCTTAGGGTTATGTCTTTATTTATATCTGGGAATGTGGCGAGAATAAGACTTTTCAGGGAATGGGGGTTTTTAAATTTTCTTTGTTCTTTGGGAAAACAACTCTTAACTGGCTGCAGTAAATTATTTTTTAGATGCAAGAGATTTATCTATATTTCTTAGGCATGTAGGAAATCCGTTTAAGCAGATGTTTTCTGTCATTCCTGAAGTCACTAACATTCTTTGACTACCACGTATTTTGACTTCCATTTTTACTTTATCAGATGATAGAAACAATAAAATACAAATGTGATCTTGTCAACTACAGCTATGGAGAAGCAACACACTGGCCAAATTCTGGGTAAGTAGTACTGTCTTTTAAGTATTTTGATTTCACAGAGGTGGAATTATATTTGTTGAGCTTTTTGTAAGTCAGCTAGTGGCTAAGGGTGAATCATCCAGGCTCATATGATCCATACATTAGAAACTGTGCAGTATACATTTTAAACTGGCTTTGAAAGAAGTAAGCCCATAAAAAAAGCTTTTAATTTACAATATGTACACAGATATATATTACACAGATTTATAATACATATGCAAATAGTATTTTAGCATAATAAAGAATTTTTGTAGTTGCAATGCCATATGATCTGTGGCGTATTTTTTGATGACCTAGGATCACTACGTAGTTGTCTCTTCTTTTTGAAACCAGAAGATATTTTTGTGGTCAGCTTCTGTGCTGGAACCGCCTCTGCTAAGTGTGGGAAGCAGGCTGCATAATATTCCTTGTTTGGTGAAGGGTCAGAGGTTGTACTAGAAGTGTACAGGAAGCTTTGTCCTGTGGAAGAAAGCAATATTTTTTGAGTAAATGATTAATTTCTTTCTCTTACTTCAGGAGAATTTGTGAAGTGATTAATGAAGCAGTGTGGAAACACAATGTAATCTATGTTTCAAGTGCAGGAAATAATGGTCCTTGCCTTTCTACAGTTGGATGTCCTGGTGGAACTACATCTAGTGTAATAGGTAAATAATGAATTTAGAAAAAAAGTTTTGACAGTATTCAACTTCTGTCTTTTCAAACTGTACTTTCATTACATGTTTGATTGCTGAACTAAGTCTAAAGAATTGCCTCATGGCTACAGGGTTAGTTCTGAAAGAGGCACTTGCTCTGTGCTTAGATACGCAAATTTAGATTGTTATCTTCTTACAATTCAAGACCTTACTTATGTAGAAAAGAGGTGGGAGGCAAGTGGTCTTGATTTGATATGGCTTTATATAAAATTTGCAGAAGAAATCTTAGGTCTGACTTATTTGAATATTTTAGGATTAGTTTTTCAACTGTAACTGTCTAAGTACACCACTTTTCTCTAACCAATAGCTGCTGGTAAATGCAATTTATAATAATGATTCCATGTTGGATTTTAATTAATCTTCTGGAAAGTCTTGCAATGCATTCTGAATTGTGAGAACTACCATTTTAGATAATCTGTCTTCATCAGATACTTTGGTTTTTATTTTTAGTGAAACAGATGTTTTTAATTTGGATAGAAAATAATCCCACGTCAGGATCTAGACAAGTCCTTCTGGGGGGGAATTTTTCCAGCTGCAGTGCAACTGCTATGCAAGTCTGTTACTGTCACTAAAACTATTCTTCTGGTGGGCTAACAATATATGGCTTTGGTATTTTAGTGAAAGATTGGATTATAAGATTTAGCAAAATGTTTAGCATTCAGGGGTAACTTCCTTAGTCTTAATTTTTTTATATAAATCCTTTATTTTCTCACTAGTGCATTACACAAGATGCTTTTTAAGTGTCAGAATTCTTATGCAAGGAGACCAGTGTGTAAGGAGACTAGCATGAAGCCTTGGAAGCTGGAGAGCTGCTATTCCAGGGCAGCTAGTAGAATTAATGCTGATTACTTTCTGAAAGTTAATCTGCTCTTAATGCACTACTGAGACTGGGGGTTGGAACTGGAACTAACAAGCTCTTTTCAGGTCTGCACTGGCTTTGCTCTTACAGTGCATCTACTCTGTCAATTCAACTTAGTTGTAGCACTCTGGAGACTGGGTGATTATTCACTCAGCATGCCAAGTAGCTTGCCTCCTGTCTTCCGACTGGAGTGAACTAGATAGTTTTTGTTTGAGAGTAAAGCAAAATACAGCTGACAGGTTGGCTTAGTTTGCACAGACATGGGCCTTGCCAGATTTGCCAGCTTGTTGTACCACCCTGGTAGTGCTTGTGCTGTAAACAAAGTGGAGTTACCATTTGGAATAGGTAGGTGACATAGTTGCAGTGTCCATCCTTGGCCTTCTCTTCTACAAATGCTACTTTGTCAGGCTTTGATGTAGTTTTTTACATATTCTGTGTGCTTGAAACTGATACCCAGTAAAGACTGATATTTGAAATGTGTGGATGTGGCCATTTGCTCCAGGGGGTGTAGCTGGGAGCCTCTTGAACATGAACCAGTTCACACGGATTGCTCTGAAATGCAGTTGTAGTTTGTGGCAGAGATGTGCAAACAAAGGAAAGGAGTGAAGGAGAGAGAGAAGACATGTTGAAGCCACCTGTTGTGAAAGAAGTGTAGAAGCTGAATGAAAGTGAAACAAAGAAGTTTGCATGATATTTTACTATTCTACAGTATGCCCATCAGCATTGTTACTGCATAGCATGATGCTTTACACTTGCCTTGCAAAAATATCTGAATTTGATGAAATGGAAAATGTGTGTTTCCATTTTAAATGTCAAGCAAGAATTATTCTCATAAAGAATTTAAACCACAGAAGTATTTTACTTTAGTTTTTAATAAAAATTTGTGTTACATCTAAGACGCTTGAATGGTTTTTAACAGGTGTTGGTGCCTACGTGTCACCGGACATGATGGTTGCTGAATATTCTTTGAGAGAAAAACTGCCAGCAAATCAATACACTTGGTCATCCAGAGGGCCGAGGTAGGTTTTATTCCAAGAACAAATTGATTTCTTTCCGGTCAGATGATATAACTCAAAATCTAAAATTGGTCACTAATACTAAAATATAAGTAATTCTTTCCTGTGGAAAGAGCGTAACTAGCCTGCTCTTCTGGTAGCACCTTTGTATGTTGGGCTCTAGAACCTCTGGAGGAGAGGGAATAGCACTTAACTGCCTCAGCACAGCCTGTATTTTCCAGGAAAGTATTTGGGTGCAGATCTATTCAAAGATGATAAAAGTTGCTGAAAAGTTTTTTGGAAATTTGTTTGGGGTTTTTTTTAATTTACTTTTTCTATACCGTTTATTTCATTAGGTTAGTGTGGTGAAGTTAAATGTGCTGTAAGTGATGAAGATTAAAATAAATACTGTTACTGCAGTGGTGTTACTTCTGGCTTCAGCGACATTGCTGTGATGGCATAACTTACTCAAGGGTTTTCTTTGAGTTCAATAGAGGTGTGAGTAGGCAGAAAAAATTACTCTCTACCTTATACTACAGAAAATTTTCTGAAATATCTGTAAAATAAATTTTAAGGGCAATGTAAACTCCAGTTTTTATTTCATTTCTCAGAAGGATCTGATAGTAATGTGATAGAGAAAGGAAAAAAAGTAGCATCTTGAGTTCTTGCCTGTGTTTAGACAGTGGAATTATTCTCTAGCTGTTACGGTGTTTGTATATTTTCATGCAAGTATATTGTTTCCAGAATCTTACTATTAAGAGTTGTCATGTTTTGTGTAGGGAAAAGCAAAATGTGCTCTCTGCCTTCAGCTGAGAAAGGGAGATTGAGCTGTAATTAATTTTGATAGATATACACACACACATACATAGATCACTTCTTGCGTGCTTAGCTGTTGTGCACTGTAAAAGAGTCAGCTGAAAGGCCAAGTCTGGCCAAAGGAGGATCCTCCTTCTTTAGGGTGCAGTATGCAGGTGACAGGAGAGTTCCTGAAGTTTGCTAGAGTAGTCTTGGTATGGAGATCAGTCTGTCCCAGTAAGTAGTAGAGGCTTTCAGGCAGATGTGCTGTGCAATGCTTGTTCAGAGGTGTTGGGATGCAGAACCTTTTTATGGGTTTATATACAGCTGTCATAAAATATGTCCAAGTATGCAGTATCATACTTGGAATATCCTGATTTCAGACAGATTTTAGACATATGAAGCTGTCAGTGTGGGATATAAATACCCTAAAATGCCCTGCCTCTCCACAGAACTTAATAGCAATAGCTCAGGCACAGGGCTGTCCTTAATCAAGCAGTGCAGTTTTTGTCTATCCAGAGCAAGAAAGAAGAAGCATACCTGGCTCATAGAATTGAAAACTAGATGCTACTCTAACTGTGCCATAGGCACACAGTTGCTCTGTTCTTAAATATGCTTATGTAAGAAAAAGTGGGGTTTTAGGATCAGGCCCAGCTGACCCTGACCGACCTCTTGACATTACTTTTTATGTGTTCTCCCCTTGCCCTCGTCTCAAATTTGTAATACAAAACTTGACCTGGTAGTGAACTGTCAACATGCAAAATTAGAAGTCTAGGTTTTGCATCTTTTCTAGCCTTCCTCCCCCTTTTACTGTTATCTTTAAAAGTAATAACCATTGAATAGGCTACATGGAATACCAGTTTATTTATTGAAGTGTTTAATAGGTTGGTTTGTGTACGTTTGGTAATTAAAATCCTGGAAAGTATTCTGCTAGCTAAATTGAAGCCTGGTGGAGAATATTGGAGTGAAAATATAGAAACCTCTCGCTGGTAAACAGGCACAACTGATGATTAACATGGCATTTTAAATTGTTACTTGGTGGCATGCTTTTTCTTGGGTATGATAGGCTAATAGATTTAGTGAAGTAAAATGTGGTGAGTATTCTGTAAAGCAAACACTTTTTTTTTTTTAATGTATTGACAACTTTATCTTAAAGTATGCAAATTTTTTTTAAAAAAAGGTGTTCTAACCATTGCTTTTTAATGCTAGCACTGATGGAGCCCTTGGAGTAAGTATCAGTGCCCCAGGAGGAGCTATTGCTTCTGTTCCAAACTGGACTCTGCGAGGAACACAACTCATGAATGGCACGTCCATGTCTTCTCCCAATGCATGTGGAGGCATTGCCTTGGTATTGTCAGGTAAAGTGCTACAAAGTTAAACATAGATGCATCATCTAAAAGAGGTTAGATACTTTTTCCTCTTTAAAAATGTTGTCACATTCAAATTCTTTTTGTATCCAGTAACATCCTTATTTTTAATTTCAGGACTCAAAGCTAATAATGTTCATTACACTGTTCATTCTGTCAGAAGAGCTTTAGAAAATACAGCGGTGAAAGCTGAAAACATAGAAGTATTTGCACAAGGACATGGTATTATTCAGGTACTTGCAAGCAAAAAACCTAGTATAATATAAGTAACTGCTGGTGAAGAACTAACCCACAAAAAAAAAAAAAAAAAAAAAAACCAACTTTTGTTTTCTTAGTATAATTTGATGCTACAAAGAGGCTTAGTGCTGCTAGTAATATTTCACATGTTCAGAAGGGAGTGTTNAAATCTCCGTGGAGGAGGGGAAGGGAATGATGTAGTGGGTGGGGAGGGGGAATGAGAACGTTCTTCCAGTTTCAGCATGCACTTACTGTAACATAGATGTGATAACTGGACATGTTCTTAGACTGATTAAAAGACACATGGACATAAAAGTGGGATGTAGGTTTTTATCACCCACATGTGGATTTGGGCGCCTAAATTCTGTCCTAATGTCCAAAAATCTTTTGATGTATTGTCAGAGAGAGCTGTACTTGTTCTGTCCAGACAAAAGCTGGGACTGTAAGTTCTGGGCAGTGAAAACAGATACCCACGCTGGTTTACAAAGAAGTACAGCTGGAGTTGGACAGTGACTGCTGCAGGCCAGCACTAAACAGTCTGAGTGCTCGTTGTTTCCTGTGGGCTTCGGAGTAGCTCGGAAATCTGTGATGTGATCCCCTGTCTGAGGAAGGCATACTGACTGAGGGTTTCCCTATGTATAAGCTTGTGTTCCTAAAGAGCTGGGCCTGGTTTTTGCCTACAGTCATTTCTGTCCTAGTCTAATAGAAGTACTAAGATTTTTGTCTTGTGCCTCAAGATGCCATATATTAAATGCTTAGCCCAAAACTCATGTTCTGGAGATGCTAGAACCTAGTAGGTAATGCCTGTTAAGCACATCTGTATGCTGAGTTTGATACAGAAGGCAGCAGTGGTGGTAGCTGTATTAAATATTAAATAAAATGCACCAATCATACTTGGTGTTTTTGTAGCCTGTGATTAAATCATGTGTTAAAAATGTGGTTAGGATTGATCTGGGAGATGAAGTGTTGTATGTCCACTTGTCTCAAAGGAGGGTGCCCTTATCTTCACTGGTGAAGATACCCTGTTGTCAAATAGGACAGTATTTAAGATTTTTGTAGCCAGTAAAATAGAAAGTGAGGTAGAAGGGTGTCTTTTTAAAACAAGAAAGTGAATTTGTCATGTGAGTTTGTGACAGCTCTTGTTCTTAAACCCAGGGCTGGATTTCATGACCCGATTCTTTTACTTCGTATCAATATATAAAACTTCTGTGGGTATTCCATTCCTTGTCTCTTTTGAATTGCTCAACTTCTTATCATATAAAAGTTTTAAGTGTTTTAACTCTAGTGTTGCTCCACCTATGGAAAAGTCATCTAAATTAGAATAGTAGGTTTGGGCCTTGAAGTCCTCTTCTTCAAAGTAGTCTCTGAATAGTAATCTTTTGATTGATTATAGCAGAGGAGACCTGGCCTGGTTTGGTTTACTAAATGTTCTTGGCTTTCTGGGCTTTCTGTGGCCGTTGCAGACTCTGAAAGTTGCCTCATTTTCTGTTATTGAGTATTGTGCTATCACATGTTGCTCAAATACCATGTGAGGTACTTCACTGTTTGTTGCTGTGCTTGCTCAACACTTCATATTGAATATGCATGAATTGCTATTAATTGAATTTTTTTAATGTAGAACTTTCTCTTTCTAACAGGTTGATAAAGCCTATGACTACCTCATTCAGAATTCATCATTCACAAGTAACATCGGCTTCACTGTTACTGTCGGCAGCAACCGTGGAATCTACCTCAGAGATCCAGCCCAGATAGTGGCACCATCTGATCATGGGGTTGGCATAGAACCTGTCTTTCCTGAGAATACAGGTAGGAAAGAACTTCTGTAGGTGGAGATGCAGAGAAATACAAATGTCAGCTTGAAACAGAAAGCTGTGATAATGAGGAGCAATATTAATCTGACTGTAAAAGGAGTCAGCGTAACTTTAAGTTTTGAAGATGTGCTGATAAACAACTTTTCCGTTCCAGCCTCAGACTTCTATCTGCAGGGCTTTCATGTTGTTCGGGTAGAATGTTATTCATGCATCCTCTCAATGAAAAAAAAGAGATCTCTCTTCTGTAGGAATTTAAAGTCAGTTTGGGGGGGGCTAGGGAGAAACAGAGAAAAATAATCATAGATCCCTGATGTTTCATGAAATTACAGAACTTCAGGGTTTTTGTTGTAGATAACTTTTGGCAAAGGTTGATGATTATTCTAAGGATAAAAGCACTTACCCAGAAATTAGTTTTTCAGTTATTTGAAGACTATAAATTCTAAATTTGGACTTTATCTAAGTTTTTGCAACCTGAAAAAAATGTTGGTTAACAAATTAGACTTCCATTCAGTATCAAATAATTAATAAAGTTTTCTAAGGGCAGTACAGGAATTTATATGGATTTTATTACTAAAAGGGTAAAAATAATTTGTGCAGATCAAAAATAAGATTTGACTTTTTTTCCACAAATCCTTTTGCCCTGCTTTAATTAATAAAAACTGGAATTCACTGAAAGACTCAATGATGTTGCATTCAAAAAGTGAGCCATATGAGAGATTTTTACTGAGTTTATTCCTTTCTTAAAACCAGTGATTAATAAGAAGGTTGGCATGTGACAAAGGGATAATTTTATTTAGGGGCAGGGAAGGTATGAATTGGGGCAGGTTACTGACTCTAAGTTACTTAATTGCTCAACAGTTTACATTGAAATCAGTGCATTTTAATTTAACATTTGACACAAAATAATTGTTCACCAGACTTCTGCAGGAAATAAGCAATCTAAAAACAATTAGGTATTTGCAATGGATAACTGGTGCATAGTAGTTGTAGATGTTGTTTCCCTAGTTTTCCCTGGTATCTGTTTCCCCTAGTTATTTCTGTGCTGTGTCTGGTGTCTTCAACAAGACTG
Source organism: Regulus satrapa (assembly GCA_013396955.1). NCBI lineage: Eukaryota > Metazoa > Chordata > Aves > Passeriformes > Regulidae > Regulus > Regulus satrapa. The sequence continues at coordinate 8,293 of VWZN01019097.1, forward strand.
AATTTGAGAAACTGTAAATATGAGTTTAGGGATGCTAATTGCTCAGTTCGTTGAAGCTCTCTTTGAGCTTTTAATGCTTCTGCTATACTTATAATAATGTTCTTTTTTCTGCTTAATCTAGATGTGAGGAAGTGTCTGAAAATTAAGATAATCTTAATTAGGACTAAGACTGAAACAAAAAATTTCGAAGTGTCATTAATTTTTTGAGCAGGAGGAAGCTGCTAATAACTGAAACATATTAACTGCCCTAGATGTTTTTCTGGAAGCTGTGCTTTAATGCATAGCATTTTGACATAGAAGCTAATTTAGACAATCTGCCACATTGACTGTTTGCAAAATCTGACTAGATAATCATAGTAATTTTAGTAGACTTTACCTCTTGCTTAGTATGCTTTATGATGTCATTTGGTAATTAGCATAGTATTCAGAATCAGTGTGATTGCTTTTTATTGTATTTCTCTGCATTAGGCAACACTGTATCTATAGAAGGAAGTTTATACCTGCTTCCCAGACTATGTTGTGGGTAACTGAAGCATTACTTACCAGCCTACCTCTGGCTTTGTCAGGTTTGACTATTTCAGGGGAGATGAATTTCAAATCTGGGTACCACCTTTATTTTACTGTCTACCACTGCTATTCTGTTTTTGTCAAGTTAAAAGAATTATAGAACACTTCCTTTGTGCAGAATCTGAAATCCATAGGCCCTAAGGAATTGGTTCCTATTACATTTTACCAATGTGTATATTTTAATGGCAAATACTGTTAGAGTGGACTATGTGCACGTCTTTGTGTTATTGAATTAATTTTATAATTTGTTTCCTGACAGAAAACACTGAAAGAATATCTCTCCAGCTTCATTTAGCTCTAACTTCAAATGCACCGTGGGTCCAATGTCCTAGTCATTTAGAGCTCATGAACCAATGTCGACACATAAATATTCGTGTGGATCCACGTGGCCTGAGAGGAGGAGTACATTATACAGAGGTATGGAAGTGCTGGTGTTTTACCACCTTCAAAAGCAATGTTTTGTGCCCTTATGGGGTCTCTGTCAACTTTTTATAGGAATAATTTTTAAGGAAATAAAATCCATGAGCTTTACAGACCAGAAAATAGTGCCATAGTCATAGTATTTCACTACACAGACTGAAGCCAGGGTTCAGCAATAGTTGTGCTATTCAATGAACATGCTTTTAGAACTTTATGAGGACCTGTGTTTGAAAAGTAAAAGCATATAAAAAATGTAAGCCAAATAAATCTTTGCTTAAGTTTTTGGGTTTTTTTTCCCCTCAGGTGAAATCAGTCAAAATAGGAAAAATATATTTTTTTCTTCAGTTATTGTTGATGTTTTACTGTTTCTAGGGTGACAGTGGTCAAACTACCTTTTCTCCTCAATGACAACTACAAAGATTCAAAATACTCTACAGCTAGTTCTAGTTGAATGTTGTCTTCTATCGTTTGATTTTGACCAAAGATTTTCAGTAGTTGTATTTTATTTTGTTAGGTGTGTGGATATGATACAGCAATGCCTAATGCAGGCCCTCTGTTCAGAGTTCCAATCACTGTTGTTATACCGACAAGGTGAGTAAATCTGGAACTCAGAGTTCCTGAACTTTCTACAAACACCTGAAAAGAGTCTTACAGCAGACTTATGTACCTGTGATGTTTTTTATAGTTTTGGTCATGGCAGTACTGTGTCCTGGTGGGCTTAGCTACAGTGGCAGCAGCTTCCTGGTCCATCAGCATACTCATGCCTTCTGACTTGTGGACCAAAATATGGAGTTTGGTTTTTCATTTCTGCCTGATAAACTAGAGTACCTAGAGCCAGAGGGCATTATTTGGCCATTGTATGCATTGGGATAAGCTTTGATCATGACTTCAATACAGTGAGTTTAGAGTTGGTATTGTGCCCATCATTGGTTTAAACAGAAGACTTAAGTGATGTTGATAAGGAAGGAGGGTATTTTATTAAACCTGTTTGGTGGACAGTCTGCCCTGAGGGGGAAAGAAGTAACTGTTCTCTAACTCCTTCATGGAATATTGCTGCTTCATACCTTAGCTCACTTCAACAGCAATTCACTCAGCCAGGAAAAGCAGATGCACTGAAAATGAGTATTTTGTGATATTTCTGTTTAGGCACTGTAATTTTAGGGAGGTGGGGAATGTGTTTACATGGTGTGGTGGAGCTAACATTTTAAATCTTTTGGATACATTATGCTGTCAGATTCTGTATTAGTAGGATTAAAATAATTTATGTTAAACACTAAATATCCTCACTGCACACATTTTTAGAGTATTTTTTGCATTTAAAAATGCTTCAAAAATTGTCTTGACAGTTTGTTTGACTGCTATTTGTTTTCCTTTTGACATACAGAGTAGATGAATCATCAAGCTATGACCTGACATACACAGATGTTCATTTTAAACCTGGCCAGATCCGAAGGCACTTCATTGATGTTCCACAGGGAGCTACGTGGGCTGGTAAGGAAAATAAGCACTTTACTAAATAAAAAATTGCATCCGTCAGATTTGACAAAGTTGGTTTTAAATATTTTTGAGTTCTGCCTGAAAAAATACTGAAGGTTTTGGCCCATGAATATGTAAATATTTGTTTGATTTTTAAACTCTTAGATGAGTGAACTTGAGTTATTTCACAGTTTTTGGTAGGACCTTGATTCTAAGTCTTCAAGAAACCAGCCAATAGCCATAATCTGAAGTGGTTGCATATACTGTAGGAATGCCCCATGTTTATGGAAAAGTATCACTGTCTGAGGGTTATCTAGTTTTTAATGTGTATAGATTTAGTGTTGAAAGAAATAATAACTGAAGATCAGAACTGATTTCCATAATGGGTAAAAAGCTCATAATTTTGCAAGAAGGAAAATAAGGGGCTTTTTTCCTTGTCTTTCTTTGTGAGATTACTGAACAATAATCCTTTCTAAAATCTTTTGTGTAGACTGAAGTTAGTGATAAAACTCTTAATTTGAAATTCAACAGTATGTCCTATACAAATACATCTGTGCTCTGATTAATTTTGACTGCTTAATTGAGACATGTTTCTCTTTAACCATCCTCTGAACTTAGCTGTTTTTCCTTTAACCTGGAAGGGCTTTTGACATTAACTGATATATAAGCATTTTTCACATGTGGAGCTACTTGGAGAACTGTATAAGTCCTTAAATTACAAATTACTTGTGAAAGTAGTGTTTCGGTGGTGAATCTCTGCTTTTCTTCTAAAATCCTTGTCTTCAGACTAAATTTCTTTTTCTTTAATGTAGAAGTGACGGTGTGTTCATGTTCAGCTGATGTCACTGCCAAGTTTGTGCTTCATGCTGTTCAGCTTGTGAAACAAAAAGCATACAGAAGTCATGAGTTCTACAAATTTTCATCCTTACCAGAAAAAGGCTCAGTGACTGAAGCATTTCCTGTCTTAGTAAGTTACGTTAGGGTGGATTAAATAAAGTGATGTATCAGTGCAGTATAACATAACTTGTTCAGGATTTTTTTTTTCCTAAGAAAAACTTCAAACCCAAGCCTTTGTGTACTTGTTACAATAGTCAATGCTTATAATTTTCAGTTTTGAAAAGATCCCTGATAGCTTGCTAGTATTTCTGAGCTGTTTAGTAATATAATACATGTTAATCTCTGCAATTTGTTTGTACTTGTTTATACAAAGCAGTTTGTTTGCCTTTCAAATAGGAGCTATGCCATGTTGGATAGTTCAGCATAATTTGTCTTTAGTGGTTAATGCAGTAGTCTGGGACATCTTCATCTTGAAGCCAGGGGTAACTGACTGGCTCACATTCATACACCCTAGGTACAGCAGTCTTAGCTTGTTGGATAATGCCAGCTCAAGTGTCCAGAACAATCAGGGAATGAGCTAACAATTCAAGGTTGTGGATAACACAGCCTCCTTCTCAAGTTTGTCCCAGACTTTGCTCAGTTTAGTTGTATAGCTCTAATGCCAAAGAGTAGCTAGGATTTCTGTGCGATTCAGTTCCTTATCCTCAGTTGAACTATCAGGTGGGGGACCATAAGCTGTGTTGGTCCCATTGACACATTATTTCATCATTGTTATTCAAAAACTGAAACAAGAAAAACACAGAAAACCCCAGCAACCAGGCAAAACCCAAACTAACCCAAACCTCTCAAGTTTTTTACTTAGGGAGAGAGTGAGATGTCTTCTTCTAACACATGTTTTTTAGGGGACACACATTAAACTGGTCTGTGAACTAACCTGTCTGCCTAGTTGAAGGGATAAGAATGGAAGACAGAACATCTAAAAGCAGTGCCATTCCGTGTAGTGTATACCCCAGCACTTGTTTTGAATCATTTGTCAGTCATGCTGCTTTTTGTGTCTTCTGAACAAAATACAGTGTCTTACTTGGTACTGTACAGATCCATACAGTTGGAGTAAACTGGACATAAGAGGTCTTTTTTGAGTTATACACTGGGGTGGGTTTTTTTTGGTTTTTTGTTTGTTTGTATTTTTTGGTTTGCTTTTTTTTTTTTTGGCTTGGGTTTAGGGAGGCTGGGGTTAATAGAAGAGGAAGATGGGACCTGGAGTCTAACTTTGTGCTTTTGTTACCCAGGCTGGAAAAACCATTGAATTTTGTGTTGCTCGGTGGTGGGCAAGCCTTAGCGATGTTAGCATTAATTACACAATTTCTTTCCATGGTGTGCTTTGTGGAGCTCCTCAGCTAAACATGGTAAGTTTTCCAGAGTGCTCATACTGAATTATTATGAAATCCTATGGTGTCTCAGAAAAAAACTCCAGCTTTTCTTCGTTCTTCCCTGTATTTTTGAAACAATAAAAGGATTTTTATACATGAAACTTTTATTGTTCTCTCTTAAAAATTGGAGTTCAGTCCCAGAGAAATGCCAGTTACCATTATTTATGATTTTTTTCCTATGCTATTTCATTATAAACCAGTAGTGGGGGAAAAAAAAAAAAAAAACCTAAACTCAACACCAGTAGGAAAAAAAACATACTAAAAGGTTAAAAATACAAATAGGCTTACAGTACCAAGTGTTTTATGTTTATAAACTTTGTTGAGACCACAGTTCTTGACCTTGAGTATCTAGACTACAATTGCTAGAACAGCAGCACTCTCAATACCGTATTCAGAGAAACTTTTAAATTAAAATTTTTAATTTTTAACTTTTAAGTTAAAATTTATTTTCTGTTCAGTGTTCTGTTGAGATATGGTGATTGGCTTGAAAGTCATCGTTTAGGGCAGCTGAAGGTACAGTAGGTGGGGCAGGGCCATGATTCCTAATGGTCTGTGATACTAAAGGATTGAAAAAGTCGCTTAAAATGTTGGTGTGTTATCTACAGTACTTTGTCTTGGTCCCATGTTCTTTGCTGTCCTATGCAGCCTGTCTTGGCTTGACACTGCCTCCCTCAGGAAAGAGCTTTTTGAGAGCTGATTCCCACATAAAGCAGCGCCATGCTAGTCTGTGTTGGCTTCTGCTTTTTTTTCAGCTAAAGGCCAGATCAAATTGTAGCTGTCCCATGGGTGAATTTGGATGTATTCAGGCTCTAAGAGCAGAATAAACTGAGGAAGAAAGACTGGGTGCAATGCATTAAAGTACCTTGTCTTGAACTGGTAGAACACAAAAAAGAGAGATCTGTTGGTGATGGTGTGCACGGAAGCTACCCCCAGCCCAGCAGGATTATACTGAATGAACAGTGGACAGAGAAACATAAGAGAATACAAATAGTCTTGCCTTCCTTTTTGAGCACCAGTAACTTCCATAAAATAAATTTAAATAGTGTTCATATATGAGTGTCTTTGTCATGGGATACTGCTAGAAATAAACTTTCCGAATTATTTTGCCCATCACCAAGTCTATGTATGCAGTATTGTTCCTCTTTGGCAGAGTTAATCTATTTGTAATAATAGTCCTAGGAAGCACCAGAAAATACTTACTTTAATATTCTATATTGTATATATTGAATTATGTCTTGAAAGTAAATCATCCTAAATGCATAAACAAATGCAGTCCTGCCTGAAGTATGACTTACCAATTCTGTAAAAAGTATTTAAATTAGGAAGGGAAAAAACTGAACAATCAGAGCTTACATTTGTTTTGTATAAGTTTTGCAAATCACAGTATTATCTGCTGCTCTGAAATAGAGATGCACTTATGGCACTTTAAAAATTACACACTATTACTTGTTAAAGTATAAATAATTACAACTTATGTTTTATTTTTGAGGGCTGTAACAGGTGGTCCCCATCTGATACTGTAAGTGCACAAAAGCATAATGGTTCTATACTCTTCTTCTAGCACGCTTCAGAAGGCATCGTACGGTTTGATGTTCAGTCCCTGTTGAAATATGAAGATATTGCTCCCTGCATAAATCTGAAAAGCTGGGTTCAAACGCTCAGGTAGAGTTTCTGGGGAACTGTTTCGGGAGACTGGGAAAACTCCTCATACATAGAGTTAAACCATTAACACATTAGCAGTGAAATTCAGGATTACAAAAATATTCCTGTCAAATTCAAACAGGAATTCAAAGCTTCCAAAGTAGCTTTGGAAGCATCAATAATTTGTCAGTATCAGTTAAATTGTCAGCATTCTCTTCTTTGTGGTGACTTTTCAAGACAAACTACTTTCTTTAAGCTAATTTGAGAGAAGAAAAATTTACAAAAATATTCCACTGCTTCCAGATGCATAGAGGTAAAAGGTACTTTAATTTCTAAAAAAATTCATAGAGCTAATGGAGTTATGTGCTACTCTTTGTTGTTTTTTTTTTGGTTTGGTTTGGTTTGGGGTTTTTTTTGTTTTTTTCTTTGTGTTGTTGTTTTTGTTTTGTTTTGTTTTTGTTTTGTTGGTTTGGTGGTTTTGGGTTTTTTTTCCCCTAAACAGCTACTTAGTATCCTACCAAATTTTGGCCTGGGAAGACTGTCCTCTCTCTCCTGCTTGATTAAAAGTTTTTTTGTAGAATCAGTTTGACATGCTGATTTGGAGAAAAAACTTGGGAAAATTTCTGGACAGTGCAGTATTGATTAAAGTTGGTCACTTTCAGAAGGATAAAGGAATGCCATGTGGTTCGAGTGGTACTTTTGAGATTTGTGACAATTTCACAGTGGTCAATAATCCCAGGTTTTCCATTGTTTGGGCCTGTCAGTGGAAACTTTGGGCTTTGGGGCTTTTGGGTACTTGTAACTGGCATTGAGGTTGCCAGGAGTTTAATGAACATATCACCTAGTGTTAAATTCAGAAATAATCTGTTTGATGTGCCTAAAATGAGGAAATAAGAGTTCCTTAATATAGCTTTGCCTCATTCTTGGTCAAAAAAATGGAAATTTACTTTACTCCTTGTGAGGCACTCATCTGACAGTAAATGAACTGCAGTTAAGTAAACAGTGGAGAAATATTTATGTATTTAAGTCAAGGCAGGCAGTAGTGTTTCTTGAGTGAACTAATGAGTCATAACACAGAGGAAAAATTACTGAATGGCTTTTCATTATGTCTCTTGTTTCAAATGCTTGGAGGCAAGGTGAATGTTAGGGAGAGATATCTTGTCATGTATGGTATTTACTCAGTTCTTAAGACTTCTGTCAGCATTCTGTCCCCTGTCTGCCAGACTAGGAAACCTGGGTTCATTGGACCTGTGGTCTGACCCAGCACTCGTATCTTACTGGGTGACTAGTCTGTGGCCTTGGCAGAGCTGGCAGAACCTTGGAAACAAATTCTGATCATGTAGGTAGAGTTATCTGATTTAATGAATAAAACGTAAACTTAAATTATACCAGACCACCTTCATTCTGCTATTCTTTATTTCTGAAGCTTAGATTTTTTTCCTATATCATTATTATTTTGTTTCAGTTCTTTGATGTTTGAGGTCTAAAATGTTTGTCTGCCGTGAACTTTGGCCGCTCTTCCCAACTGTGTCTGAGTTAACATATACACCCTGTAGTGTAAATTCTTCTGTGTTACACCTCAGATTACTATAAGGCTTCTCACATTCTCTGAAGATACAACCTTCTATAACAAGGAATTAGCAGTTGTTCTGTCTTTGAGTTGCAGTGCCATTAATCTTACAGTTAGGAATACAAGTGTTGGTTTCACCATGAATGCTAGAAATGTAACCTGGTTTGGTTTTTTTTCTTAAACTTTTAATGGCCTTTAATTTTGACCATTTAGACTTGCTTACTACACTGTCTTTTTTGGTTTGTTTTTTTTTTTTTTTTTTTTTTTTTTTTTTTTTTTTTTTTGTTTGTGTTTTGTNNTTTTTTTTTTTTGTCAGTGTCTGTAGTGTCACTAAATCTTGTTTTTTGGACTGACATTAATTTTAAATGAGGAATTTATGCTGCTTGGATAGTTACAGTATATGAGATGTTATGGCATGTGCTGCATTCAATTGTACCTCAGAACATGCTTCTGCTTAAGACAAATTTTGACAGAGGATATGTGTTTCTCAAGAGAACCTTTTGTTGTTTAACTGCAGACCAGTGAGTGCAAAAATAAAACCTTTGGGCGCCAGAGATATTTTACCAAATAATCGTCAACTGTATGAGATGATTTTGACCTATAACTTCCATCAGGTAAGGGTTATGTTAGGTTTTTTTTAAAGTTATTAATAAATACATCATGTTTTCTAAAACCGGCTCTTAATTTTAACCGTCTTTCTCTCAGAAAGGAAGTCTAGATTGACATTCTAGACTCTGCACTCAAAATTCTGATTTGTTCCACTTTAAAAGCTTCTGTTCTTTGAAACAGGCTACAGTGGAGTTATCTTTTTGAATATGTATGTAAGGATTGTACTTGTTTTATTCTGTAGTACATTAAATGCTTTTACCTTTCTTTTAGCCCAAGAGTGGAGAAGTAACGCCAAGCTGTCCACTTCTTTGTGAACTGTTGTATGAATCTGAATTTGATAGTCAACTCTGGATTATTTTTGACCAGAACAAAAGACAAATGGGTTCAGGAGATGCCTATCCACACCAGGTACAGAGGAATATTTTTGTTTTGCCTTCTGTCTGAAAACTGGGAAAATGTTCCCAGGCTTTCTGTTAGCTCTTTACATTTCTGATGCATAGTTTTAATGTTCTTATATAGTCTCAAGAAGACATACAAGGTTCATTGGTTATGTATTTTTATTAAAAAAAAAAGACAGATGTGTCTCCACGAAATAGAACATGGGGTTTTTTTCCTCTCCTGAGGAAGGAGAACAAGAAAAAGCTCTTAACTTCTGATTTCTTGTGATTTTGCCTTGTGCTTTTTAAGAAATGAGTTCAAAATCATGTTCTTTGTTTTGGCTTTTTACAAAGACAGTACCTAAACATTTCTGTGCAAGGTGGAAAGAGTCATTATTTTTCCTGTAGTCTGACTTTTGTGCTGAGAGAGCAGAGGCTTCTGTATTCATAAATGTTGTCCTCTGTGCTGTTGATATCTTCAAACAGCCTTTTTAATGGTTCAGCTTTGTTTGCTTCCTGTTGCTGTCTTTGAAAGGGAGATTTTTGCACAACACTTGTAGATATTGTACCCTCTGGGGGAATCTTTCTGCCTGTGTGTCTGGATCATGGGGGAAGTAGGGATAAATAAAAATAAAAAAGTAGAAAAAAGTCTTAAAATTTTTTTTTTATTTTTTTTTGGTTTGAAACTATTTTTTACCAATATAAAATCACAGTTGAGCATCATCAATGCCATGTTAATTTTGACAGATTGATCATTCTGGAAGTATAGAAAAGATAGTTTCAAGAGACATGCTTTAGAGTTTAGAAATTATTTTCGGAAATTGCATGTCTAAGCTTCTATTTCTTAACCTGCATTTCTAAGATGCTGTAAGAGCTAAACATCACTGTAGTGCTTTGTTACTTAGACCTGGTGGACTATCATGCTGTACATCTCTGGTGTTGTGCATCATAGGACGATCCTAAAACAATTCTAAATTATTTCATCCAGAAAAAAATACCAACAGGAAGCGTGACTTCCTAGTCCAGGAGAGGGAGATTCTGGGAGCAGGGTAGTTCTGAGTTGTTCCTTTCTACATGGGGATGCTTTCTGTTTTACTGCAGCAAAATCAGAAAGGAGACTTAGCCTACTACTGCTCAAAACAGACACATGTTGTCCTGTTAGGTTGATAAAAATTAAAGAATGCTTTCAGTACATGACAGTCTTATTTCTGGTTTTTGGAGGGTTTTTTTAATGAATGGTAGAATGCTGAATCTTGGCATTTATGAGTGCTTCTTTCTTTCAGTATTCCGTGAAACTGGAAAAAGGCGATTATACTATTCGGTTACAAATTCGTCATGAGCAGAACAGTGAGCTGGATCGCATCAAAGACCTGCCATTTATTGTTTCTCATAGGTTGTCTAGTACCTTGAGCTTAGATATTTATGAAAACCATAGCTTTGCTCTCTTAGGGAAGAAGAAATCCAACAGTTTGACATTACCACCGAAACACAGTCAGCCGTTCTTTGTTACATCTCTGCCTGATGACAAGTAAGTTACAAAGTGTTGTTTTTGTCATCTGCAGCTAGGCAGCTGCCTCTGGGCCTCACTAAAATGATACTTTAATAGTGTCTGCCTGTCCAGGCTTGGTAATTCCTCACCTTGCTCTTTCCGTCTTTGACTTCTTTATTGTAGTTTCCATGAAACCTTAGTGAACCTGGTTTTAACACTGAACTTACTTTCTTTGAACAGAATACCTAAAGGAGCAGGACCGGGCTGTTACCTTGCAGGAAGTCTTACTCTGTCTAAAACAGAACTTGGAAAGAAAGCTGTGAGTATATGGAATGGATGATGGGGGCTTTTTCTAACAAGTAAATGGCATGCCAGGAAGTGCTGTATTGTTGTATGGGGTTAATACTTTAAAGAGCATTAGGTTTAGTAACGTAATACATTTTAGAAGCAGTTGTTTCATTATAAAGTTAGCATAACTTCTAGTAGTTCTATTATTTTCATCTTCTAATTTCAAATTTAATTGCATTTTCTAAATTTTGCCTTTTAATTCTTTTGCTCTGAAATCTTTTATTTCTAGAAGCAACTGCTCTCTTGTTGGTGTAGAGGCTTTAAAATTGACCTTATGTAACTCCCTAGCTGAATGTAATTTTTGGATGAAAAATATGTGCATATAGTGTTATGTGCATGTTGGTTCTATAGTACTCTTGGTTGCATGCATGCAATATTTAACAAAAACATGTTCTTTCTAAACACATATGTGTTACTATTACCAAGTAGTAGGAATTTTGCTGACTTAAATATATGTACAGATTTTACCTGTTACACACTGATGTTGTCAACCACTATTATGATTGTATGCTTCAACAGAATGGTATAAGATCTCTGTGAGGCTAGAAAAAAAAAGATTAAAGATCTTATTTTATTTTGCTCATAACACAGCATCCTGTGAAAAAGGTGTTTTAACTTGTATGACTCTATAATGCAACAGTGATTATAGTAACTATGCCACTTTTATGTGTATCTGGTGCTACAGTGTTTAGAAGACTCCCTTAGCTGTTTTTAAACTGATAGCTAGCCTGAGAATTAATTCTGTCTCTTTGTTGAGACTAAATCACCAGTCCTGGTGATAGTTAATACTTAGAGGTAGTTGATCTATGTTCATATATCACTAGATGTGGCTGAACAACATGTATAAAACTAGAGTATGTCTTCATAGAATGTTAAGTTTCTGTGAGTAGGTTGGCATGTACCTTTAGATCTTGTTGAGCATAAAAGTTTAGTTAATTCAATCTGAATTGGTCGTACTTTTGGGGCAGATTGCATGTAACTGCAGGTGAGAATGTATCAGTGAGGAAAAACCCAGTAACTAGGAGCTCTAAAATACCTAGTTTAATATTTCTTTGTGATTCCTGTGAGGTTGCAAGTGTGCTTTTATGAAATCCATTATAAATCCATTACACTAGTGTAATTTAGTTTCCCTTGCCTGAATTGTGCACTTCCTTGAACTATCAGTTGCAATCTTGCATGTTTTATTTTAGAACCAGACTAAGTGGCTACGTACAGTGGTTTCTGGGATAGGAAGCACAGGAGGTAGATAGGTACAGCCTGCCAAATTTCATGTGATGGAGAATACTTAAGACCTTACACATAAAGAAATTCCAGCTGAGTTATTTCTCATGTCATAGTCTAAGGCATTAGTGCTGTGGTCATATTTCAATGGAAAAATGATGGTATCAAATAGCATCTGATGCTTTCTGCTGCCTTTGGTGAACCTCAGTAGGTATCAGGAGACAAAAAAGGGGGACGAGGCAGCAAAATTGCCTCTAAGTCAGCAGGTGGATGCAAGGTAAGGGAAAATATAATAATAATATATTTATTATGAAAGAGAACAATGCCACTAAACAGTCAAAAATCTAAAATTCTGAGGCTGAATTTCTGTAATTAATTAATTGAAGCTAAGTGGTTAACAACACTTGCTTATATTGCAGGAGTAATTGATTGTATGTACAGTGATGCATTGATTTATTAATTTAAGAAACCTGAAAAAGCATGCTTTAAGAGCATGTTTGATCATAGATATGACTCTCTAAAAGTTAGAAATCTGTAGGTTGGAAGTATAACTATAATTGTACAGACAAGGTATCTCCATCCTGTGTGGTGTGTGCATGTTTTCTTACAGTGTGTTATTCTAACTCCCAGGGGCAGTCTGCAGCAAAGCGACAAGGAAAATTTAAAAAGGTACTGAATGTTAGTTTTTGAAAAAGATATACTGAAGTCTTTTTGCATATGACTTAAAGAATTTGTCTACCAGTCTTGGTTTTTAATTTGTCTCCTTCACCTACCTGCTTAGACCCCTTATTTACTTCAGCACCTTAAGTATGTTTACTGGTAGAATGCCAAAACATTACTGTAACACATAGCTGAGAGGCACATGAGCATCTGTATACTTCTGCAGTAAGTGCTTTAAAAATGCATGTGGTGTTAGTGGTCTGCAATTTTTCTTGTTATCAAATACTCAGGAATGTTTAGTGTTTGTGGTCAAGATTTTTTGTGGCAAATGCCTGTTCTGTCTGCAGATTGAGAATCAAATATGAACCTAACACTCTGAATTGAGTAATTTAATATCTAGCTGTATTCCCACTCTACTAAATCGAGAGTTGACTTCTTTACAGTCATAAAAAAATCCAAGAAAGCTAGAGTTTAAATAGTTATGTAACAGGTAGTAGTATTCACAGAATAAATTTCAGAGCATGTATAAGATAGTTTAGAAAGGGGGTTACTTTTAGTATATAGCAGTGTTTAATATTGTGGTTTCTTGTATTTTCACATCAGGTAATACAGTGTTTTGCCAGCAGTCAGTGTGAAACAGTTCTTTTTAAAAAATGCAAAGATATATTCCACTAAACTGCCTACATACGGTTACTGGGTTTTTTCTTGTTCTTAAGTTGTAAAGCTATTTACTTTCTATTGATTTCAAGGTACTTTGTTCTGGAGTGACATGCAGATTAGCCAGGATTCTTGTTAGAAGTAAGACTTGAGACCCATGAATAACATAGTTAATGGTCATACTTGGTTATTTTGTGAATAGTAAGCTGGAAGCTGAACCTGCTTACTCTGGTTTTGGTATAATATCCATATGGGAATAAGATTAGGCTTTCCAAGAAGGATTTTAGTGTATATTGCTGTATTTTATTTTCATACCTGAAAATCATGCACATTGCTTTCAGGAAGATAATTTGCTGAATATATGGCTTCCTGGTAAGTAGGGTATAAAATCTTCACTAAGTGAATCTCTAACAAGGGAATTAAACTCTAATAAATATGACATTTGAATAATAAAATCTTTTAAACAGATTGCAGAGGTTGTGGTTTTTTAGGGGGTTTTTAGGATTTTTTTTTTATTTTTGTTTCTTTGATTTTAGAACAGAGAATTGTATTCAGATCTGAGCAGTAAAACCACCAAAGCCAAAATAAAAACAGTCCTTCTTGTTGCTTCCATCTATTAATCATTGGTGTAGCAGCAAATCAACCAGTGGATTTCTTCAGGGCTCCATCTTCATCCCTGTGTTCTTCAGCATCTTCATAATGACTTGGACACAGCACTGGAAGGGCTACTGAGCAAGTTCACAGACCCTACAAAACTGGGAGGAACTGTTGTCTCCCTTGAAGGCAAGGGGGCCCTGCAGAGAGACTTTGACAAAACAGGGGTCTGGGCAATCACCAACTGTATGAAATTCAACAAGGGAGAGGGCTGGGTTCTGCACCTGGGATGGGACAGCCCTGGATGAATGGACAGACTGGGGAATGAGATACTGGAGAGCAGTGCCATGGAAAGGGACCTGTGGTCCTGGCCAGTGACAAGTTGAACGTGAGTGAGCAGTGCCCTGGCAGCCAGAGGGGCCAGCCCTGTCCTGGGGGCATCAGGCCCAGCAAGGGAGGGGACTGTCCTCTGCAATGGGGCAGCCTCACCTTGAATATTGTGTGCAGTTCAGGGTGCCACAATATAAAAAAGACATTAAACTGTTAAGAGAGTGTCCAGAGGATGGCAGTGAAGATGGAGAAGGGCCTTGAGGGGAAGCTGTATGACAAGCAGCTGAGGACACTTATTTCATTCAGCCTGGAAAAGGGGAGACTGAGGGGAGACCTCATTTGCAGTCTACAATTTCCTTGTGAGGGAAAGTGGAGCCACATGCACTGGTCTCTTCTCCGTGGTGACCAGTGACAAGACCTGAAGTGGCATGAGGGAGGGGGAGGTTTAAGTTGTTTGGATATTAGAAGATTCTTTGCCCACAGGGTGACTGGGCACTTGAACAGGCTCCCCAAGGAAGTGGTTACAGCACCAGTGTGACAGGGTTCAAGAAGCATTTGGACAATACTCAGGCACCTTGTCTGACTCTTGGGGATAGTGCTGTGCAGGGCCAGAAGTTGGACTTCATTATCCTAGTGTATTTCAGAGCATTGTAAGAGCTCCATTAATTAATGCATTTTGCTGAGAATGCAACTCAGGCCTTCCTACTTTAAAAAATTAGATATTTACTCTGCCCTGTCATAAGTTTACATGCAGTTAAGATGTTTACCTGCACAGAAAACTTGTTTATGTATTTATTTGGAGATTCAGTAAGTCTAAAAAGTATATATAGACTTTTTTATACATTTCAAAGATAGGTCTAGGCCCTCTTGTAAGATTAGGAGCCTTCTTTGCCACAAGGGCACACTGCTGGCTCATGTTCAACCCAGTGTCCACCAGGATGCCAAGCTTCTTTCTTACTTGGATGGCCCCCAGCCTGTATTGTGCCTGGATTTATTATTTTTCAATTCTTGAACTTCTCTGTTGAATTTCATGAGGTTCCTGTTGAGACTGTTTTTGCAGCCTTTTGAGGTCCCTCTGGATGGCAGCAGACTCCCTAGCATGTCAGCAACTCCTCCCAGTTTGGTGTCCCTAGCAGACATGCTGAGGGGCTCTCTGCCCCCCTAGTCCAGGTCGTTAATGAAGACATGGAACAGGGTCAATCCAGAACTGACCTCTGGGGCTCACAATTAGTTACTGACCTCCAGCTGTGTGTCACTGACCACCCTCTGGGCCTGGCTGGACATTCAGCAGGTTTCAATCCACCTGACTTGTATCTTTGTTTTGCATAAAAGTAGTTTGTGGTTATGCCAGGAAATAGCAGCCTAGGTTTCCAAAGATAGTTAATTCTTTTATACTGTACAAAAATGTCAAGGGGTTCTCTCCACATAATAAACAGGTGTCTTTGTTTTCATTTGTAGTGCAGTTACAATCTCATTACTTTTTCCCCTTGTCTCCAGGCTTTGTCAGAACATAGTTAGAATGAAAAACATATCATTGAATTTTTTGGTCTGTAAGAATTTTTTTTTGTTGGTTTGCATAATGCAGCTTTTGAACAGCAATATGTAACAATTAGCCAAGGGATGGAAAGTTTCTATGCCTTTTTCCCTAGTCTGCTATCTTTTCTTCCAGTTTAAAGCAAGAAATGCATTATGTAGGTATTGATAAGTACTAGTGGAAGACTAATAAATTCCATTGAAGTCAAATGTAAAAAGCTGACTTCCTTTGAGCATTAAGACACTAACCCTGTTTGACCATGAGGCATTCAAAACCAGGATGAAGTATGTGATAAAATTTTATGTAAGCCTGCCTGTTGACTTCAAGAAGCTTAATTAATTTTCCTTTAAATGAGTGTTGCCATAAAAATAAGCAACACTGCACAAATTGTATGCTTCTTAAAACAGATTCAAATTCCATATGTATATTCATCTGTACATGCAGGTACGCATTAATATGAAGTTACTTATTAAATGGAAAATGAGACCTGGGATGTGTTCCTAGAGGGAACTTTTTCCCTGTGGTTAGTGTGCTGTGAATGCTTTGAAGTGCAAATAACAATAGTTCTGTATGTGTTTTACATATAAAGTACTAGATGTTGAAACACCAGGTAGAAATCTAAATTGAAATATTGAAGCCCATTTAACTGTTAACTAAGCTCTTTTAAGAGGTGACTATTTTGATGGCAGTTGCTTATGTGTGTAGTCTGTATTTCACTTAAAAGTAAACTCAGTGAGGCTTTCTGAGGCTCTGAGGCTACTCCACAGAGTACACTGACCAAAGTGCATATCCTGTATGCTTCCCAGTTGCCCAATACTGCATATCTTTTTAGAGGATAAATTTGGAAGCTTCCCTAAAGTAATTTTTTCAGTGGATAATATGCTCACTTGCTGTCTTTTTCTGTCTATAGCTCTCCATCTTTTTATAGTTATATATAAAATGAAATCCAGTACACTATTCTAGGAATTCTGTTCCTGTCAGAGAGATATTTGAATAAGAAAACAGATTGGAGTGCTGAGTTGTCAAGAGAGTTGCCTTTCTTCTCTTCAGTCTCTAATGATTAATGTTTCTGTAATGGCAATGACAGTGCCATTCTAAGATCTGGTACCTAGGGAGTTGCTAAGTGTTATAAATTATCATAGTGTTTGCAGATAAATAAAGAAGCCTTCAGTCCATCTTAATGCCCTGTAATAGTTACTAAATGTGATAATAACCTATACATTATTTATCCCATTAAATAAGTTTGAGGTCTGTTAAGAAGTCTGCTCTGTAAGCTCTTTTGAGAGGAGGGTGCCTGGGTTTGAAGCTCGTTGTTTTCCTTTTTGTGGTCATAGCTTGTACGGCTTGCAGAACCTCATGAGTCCAAAAGTACCTAGGTGAGAGAACGGGCAGATGACATTTTACTGTTGATGGTTTAGCTACATAAGGGTTAGTCTCTCAAAGTGTAAGCATTCATCCACAAAAGAGATTTTATTAATCCAATTATGTTTGGTTTGAAACTTAAACCAGAGTTGCAGAGCCTTCTCATGTAGACAAGGCTTGAGAATGCAGAGGTCATCTAGGTATGTAACTCCAAAAATATGCTGCCAAGTCAAATGAAAATGTACTGTCAAAAAGAAAATCCTCAACTCCTGGAAGCATATTTCTTAGAAAGGCAGGTTTATTTCTTAGGAAAATACTAGTCTCAATAGAGGACATATTTTAGAGAATACTGTAAATTAAGATTTTTGTGCTGAACAAGCTTCTTACACTTCTTAAAATGTTTAGCTTGCTTTAGTGAAATGTATTGTTGTTTTCTACTGTTCCAGTTACCTCATTTGGTGTGATCACCACACCATCTTCCTGACCTCTGTATCTTCCTGTGTGTACTTACTTCCATGACCTGTTTTGTTATGCTCTGGCCTAAGTACTGCTGGAGACTTATTTAGGTGTGTTGACTGGTTGTGTAATTCATACTTGAAATATGTGTGTGCAGGATAGTTCCTGTGAAAGCTACACTTTAATGCAGATTAGTTATCTAAACTAGCTTTCAAGTATTTAAATGTCCATGTTGTGATTCTGTGATTATATAGTAAGTAGCTGGAAAAATTGTTTTAAGGGAAGATTTAAGTCACTTTTACCAGTGTTGTGTTCAGTAACCCACAGCAAGATGCTCATCTGTTTGAACTAGACATTCAAATAAATTTTTTTCTTCAGCATGATCTTTGAATGTTTCAGAAGTAATGTTGAAGTCTTCCTATGTTTCATGTTTTACTAGCTATTCAAGTAACTTTAACTTCATCTTGTACACAAGGGTTCATTTTACTACACAACACTAACCTGGTTTATGGAAAGCATTCCCACAAATTTATTGTGGAATAATTGGTAACAATAATTAAATTGCCACAGTAATTGAGCATGCAGCTCAGTATTTTGCACCATGTTGCAACAGAGTAGTAGTATCTAGAGGATTTAAACTTACATGATCTTCTCTGTGAAGTATCCTGTATGTAAAGTAATGGGAACATGTGCCCTCACTGTTTAGGGAGAGGCTTGTTTTAAAGATTGCAACATTAAAACCAAGATGAACAAATAGCCTCACCTAGCAGTCTGATTTTTTAAAAGCAATGGATGAAATTTAATGCTACCTTATTTGCATTATTGTTAATATATTGCATTATTTGCAAGCTTATATGTAAATCATCAGGAAATGGATTTCAAAAAAATTGTGAGTCAGGATTTTCCTTTTAAATAGTTGTAACTGGTTTTCTCATGGTGGTTATTGACTAGCGTAGCATGAACACACACTATTGTGATATTTCTATGCTACTGTTTAAGGTTTAAAAAAAAAGTCTTACTGTTGTGTCTACTTAATTAAAACTGAGATACAGGTGAAACTGGAAAGTCTGTGGCAGCAAACTGGAAATCAGTTGACTGTGGATGCATCAGCTAATTCAGTATGCACATGTATTCAGATACATTCAGAAATAGTATCATGGGAGGAATAAATACATCCTGTGACATGTTTCATGTTTATCCTAATACCTTCTGTGGTATTTTTTAGAATTCAGCCATCTTTGTTCATTTGTTTATTGCCAGATAAACTGTCTTTTTTCCCTTATCCTTTGAACCAGGTTATTTGCTTTTTTATCAATTAGAAAACTGCCTTACTTACTCCCCAGCTAATATTATATAAAAATCATGTGAATGTAAATATGTCCCAGTGGCTAAATTTTAGGCTTTATTTTCTTACATGTAGTGTGCTGTTTTAATATTTACATCCTTGCATTGCTTAGAATATAAAATCTAAAGCAGTTTCTGAATTTTTACTGTCTAATATCTTTGCTCTCAGAACCTTTACTCACTGTATGTGTAGCTCAGAGTATTTGCTGGCTATGATTTAGCTTTCATATGACATCAAAAAAGTGCACTGTATCCCTCTGAGTATGTGTCTCTTTTCCCACCTCCAGGATGTCCTTACTGTTCATTATCATCTGATACCATCACCATCAAAGAGTAAAAATGGCAGCAAAGAGAAAGAAAAAGAACAGGAAAAAGAAAAAGATGCAAAAGAAGAATTTGCTGAAGCTTTGAGAGACCTAAAAATACAGTGGATGACCAAGTATGTCTGCTGTCATTAGTACAGAAACTTGAAGCAGCTTGAAGTTCACAAAAATACTCAGAATCTGTGTTTTCATGCTCTATCCTCCTCTCTCTTCTAGGCTGGATACCACTGATATATATAGTGAGTTGAAAGAAGCATTTCCTAATCATCTTCCTCTGTATGTTGCAAGACTTCATCAGCTGGATTCTGAAAAGGTTATTTAACACTTCTTAAACTTTTCTCAATACACCCATGTTGCCTAAACAACTAAGTCTTTCTTTGTGCACATTTGAACTTGAAGTGACTGTACTCAGTATTAAATAGCAGAAATTTCTAATTAGAGTGATAGGTGCCTCCCTTGACTGTGATATACTTGATCCCACAGCAGAATAAAGGAAGTATGCCTAACCAAGGTGTGTTTGCTCATCAAGTTATGCCTTGCTCAATTGAACACATTACGTTTTCTTGCTTATTTAGTCTACAGCAGTTTTATTCTGAATAGTGGCTACCTGAGACAAACAACATTCCATTCTGTTTGTCTTCTGGACTGGTAATTTCTCCTAGCAGCATGACTCAGACAGCTGAGGACAGTAACCCCCTAAAGTGGCACAGCTAAATCCAGCTTCCATCGTTGTCCTCAAAAATGGGAACTGTGAACAGAAGAGTCTGCATATGTTGGGTTTTTTTCATCTTGAAGATAAACACTTGTGCATATGCCACTAGCTTGGATATTTTTCCTTTCATTTGGTTCTGATTTTATATTTATTTCTGAATTGAATAACTGCTACATTATATAAGATATTCATTTGTACTTGAAGATTATTTTCTTTCTGTAAATTCTGTGTTTTGCATATTCCAACCTCATATTTCACAGTTTGTTTTCAGTGAAATGGACTAAGTATGCAGGAAATCTTGAAGATTTTTTGGGGTGTTTTAAGCAAAATTTGAACAAAGTGGAAAAAAGAACATGTTAAATTATCAAATGTTATTTCTGCATAGCTTTGAAATCACCCTAGTGATAGTAGAATCAACAGTGAAGTAGTCTGATTTCATGGTCCTGAACATCTTTGTATTCTTCTTTTAGGAACGAATGAAAAGACTTGATGAAATCATTGAAGCTGCAAATACAGTAATCTCTCATATTGATCAAACAGCATTAGCAGTATATTTTGCCATGAAGACTGATCCCAGGCCTGATGCAACTACTATAAAAAAGTACCTACCCAGTAAATAATCTTCCTGCATCCTATTTCTGTAGTCTATGTACTATGTCTCTGCGGAATGACTGTAAAGTTTTTGATAACTTATATTCTTTTTTTGTGGCACGGGCAATTTAAAATATGACTACACAATTGTTGTTTTCTTATTAGATCTCCAGAATGCAGGGACACTGTGAAACTTCCAATTTTTTATTTATTCAATAAAATACACAAGGGTTCTTTCAAGATTTAAATGTATCAGAAAAATTGGATGTTAAGTTGTATCAAGCCTAATCTAAGCTCAGAGGGAGTATTAGTAGAAGTATCTGTTCTGAATTTCCTCTCAATCTGGCTACTTGCCTTTTCTTTATATTTTGCAACCTTTCCCATCTGTATTTGAAGACAAAATTTACATCAACCTAAGAAGTAACTAACTGCTTGCAGGAGATTTCATTTTTGAAAAGCGTGATGATCATGCTTCAGAGTATTTTGTTCTTTATATATGTATTATAAAAGAAATACATATATTGTTAGTTTTTGATAGTTCCTCTGTATACTGATGTATGTATATCCTTAGGAAAGTAGTATTTTGAAGGTGGCACCTTAGTCTGGAAAATAAGTGATGTATTTTGCTGTGTGTAGCATGGTGCTGTTTTAGTAACAGAAGAGCAGATCTGAATATTAGGTCCTTAAAATGGGAGATGCATCTTTGTTGACTATTTATAAAATATCAGATTTCAATTGTAAAGCTAGTCCATCTGTTCTAGCTATCCTGAATGCAGATTTTTGTGTAATTCTAGAATTGCTGATATAAAAACCAAGCTTTATTATTGACATAATAAAATTAATTCTAAACATTTCTTGGTCAGTTGATCCATTAGGTCATGTGTTTTGAATATAACATCTGAAATTGAACACCAAATTCAGTGGTGCTTTAAATGGATGCAATTCCTTTAAGTCAGCAGAATTATATATGGTTACGTTAGTGGTTGATTTAACTCTGTTTATAATGCCAGGAACTATAAAGCTGTATTCCTAGATGCTGACTTTTAGAATTCTGAGTTGCCCTTGCCTGAAGTTATCTAAGGCATTTCACACTGAGAACAATGATTGAGTATCTTTAATGCATAGTGTCTTTAGGTAATCTTTTATGATAGCTTAATCTTTTATGATAAGTTTAATTTATATTAAATAGCCCAGTGTGTACTGATTACTGTAAACTTTTTAGCTTAAATTGACTTAACACTTTTTCTGTTCTTAATGAGGTATCTGCAAAAGATTCTAAATATCCTCCATGCTGTTTTTTTCTCCCTAGTGAAATGGAAAAACAGAAGAGTACTTTAGTGGATGCACTCTGTCGAAAGGGAAGTGCGCTGGCTGACCAGCTTCTTCATCTGCAGGCCCAAGAAGGGGCTGCTTCCAGTGATGCAGAAGGCAAAGATGAGGATCATGAGAGCTGCTCTGAAGCTTTGACAGAGACATTCTGGGAAACAACGAAATGGACTGATCTTTTTGACAGCAAGGTAAGAGACCAGAGCAGGATTTTTTTCATTTGCATGTTGGGTTTCTTCTGGAATTATGCACTGCCTTTGTGTGCCCAGCCTTGTGCATTCCTCCCTTCTACTTTTTCATTATGTCCCCATATGTTGTGTTTCCTTTATGACCTTTTTCCACAGAGATTTTTGCCAAGCCTGTCAAATATATGGTAAGCCCATCTCTGTTCATGTGAATGTAGAGGTTTAGGGTAGAGTGTAAGGCAGTACCAGATTTTCACAAAAAAGCTGCTTCCTTTATTGAATTGCTTCTTTCTGTACTTTCCAGGGAATATTTTCGATTAACCTCTGTGCTCTTGTAGCTGTACACACAGCAGTGTGCAGCCTCCCTACCCTGTTCAGTCCTGCATGCTGTAGCCTCTTCCACACTATGGACAAGAGATGTTTTGTCTGTTGCTGTCAGTAATGTCTCTAGAGGTAAAGGAAGAAACCCTTGGAAATAATTGCACTTACATATTTATTAGTGCAGACTTTACTGATGTTTCATATTTCCTGATCCTGAGAGCTGAATTTTTTTCTCATTAATTCAAGACAGCAATTCCAGAAGGGGGAAAAAAATCCATTGTAGGTCTAAGCATAGTTAGTTAAATAAATTTTAATTTAGAGAGGTTATGACTTTGTATTTTTAACTTTTGAGCTCTTGATGTTAATTAGTTTCTGAACTTGGGTGTCACATATAGCTGTGTTTTAGTGGAAGATGGAGTGACTGGGCTATTTGTTGATAATTATATAAAATTACCAAACCACTTTAGATAGTTACAAAAGAAAAACTTGTAAGGGTGGAGAAAAAACAACCAAAGAAACAAACATTTAACTTCCTTAACAGTAGATAAACTTCCTGTAAGAAATTGTGCTCTAGGTAAAGGCCTGGTCAAGCAGGTTGATTGTGCTTACCCTCCTCACTTAAATGTATATGTCCTTGTACACATACATCTTTTCAGCATATCTCCTCTAATCGTTAACTGATGATAATATCATATGGTAGCAGATTTTGTGCTTCAATCGTCTTGTTTGGCACATGATTTTCTTGCTGTCTGTTTGCAAATGCAATACTTTCTTCCAGCATAGTAACCTCTGGTTTACTTCTATCTCCTTTTTTTTTTTTTAATTTTTTAAAGCTCATGGGAATAATTTCAGTGGAAGAATGCCAATGTAGACATTTTGTTGGGAATTTCACTCTTTGGCTTTTATTTCAAGACAGGTAGCATTGAGCTGTGTGCTCTGGGCCTGGAATAAGTAACTGATTTGAGTTCTGTGGATTAGGGATTGAACTTCTCTTTTTGGCTGTCTTAACCATGGATTTGTCAAAGTGTGTGTTCAGGTTTCGCTCTGAAAATTGATTCTTTTGTATTGTTAAATTGGTACTAGAAGATCAAAACTTCTCTAGGTTTTTGTAGCATTTCATATGGAAATAACTTCCATCCTGTCTATGTAGTATGTTTGTCTTCTTTTCCCTACTTTTTGAGTTTTATTACTCAAATTGAAATCTAAACTGATTAATTGTCAGGAGACCTACAGAGCTACTTGAAGAGTGCAAAGACGACAGTTCAGTAGGTAAAACAAAAACTTTGCACACGAGCAAAACAGAACAGAGAAATTATTTACCACTTCCTGTGGGCTGGCAAGGTGTTCAGCCATCTCCAGGAAAGCCAGGCTCTATCATATGCATGATTTGGGAAGACAGACGCCATCACTCCAAACCTCCCCCCTTTCTCCTTCTTACCCAGCTTTATATGCTGAGTTTGGTATCATATGTTGTGGGATATCCCTTTGGTCGGTTGGGGTCAGCTGTCCCGGCTGTATCCACTCCCAACTCCTTCTGCACCACCAGCCCTCTCACTGGTGGAGTGGGATGAGATGCAGAAAAGGTCTGGACTCTGCAAAGCACTGCTCAGCAGCAGCTAAAACATTTCTGAGTTATCAACACTATTTGCAGCACAAATCAAAAGCACAGCCCCATACCATCTATTGTCCAGAAAATTAATTAGCCCATCCTAAACCAGGATAGAAATAAGAGGTTTGAAAGTAGAGCAGCCAGGTCAGGTAGAGGATAAGACCTTGTGTGAATGGCCTTCTAAGGAGAGTTATCAAGAGACAGCCAGCTTACTCTGGAACAGTGTGTTGGAGATGAAAATGTGGAGCTCTTCTATGTAGACATGGCTGTGTGATACTAGCACTCAAAAGATGGAACATCTGGGTGAGAAAGGATGGAAATCAGGCATTTAAATTCTACACTGATCATTTAATTATATATATATATGTGTGACTTAAGATAGAAGCATTGCTCTAAGTGTGTTTAGTTCTAAGCTTCCTATAAATAAAAGTTCATGCTGTCAGTAATTAAAAGGCTAAGTAAATTTTTGAAAACAAAGAGAGACCTTGTTTTCTTCTAGGTTTCTAAAGCAGAATCAGGAGCATCACCACTTTTCTGTGCATTTCTTCTCACCATCTAGTAAATGAAGTGCTGTCCCTTGTTTCATCTCCTCTGCAGATATGTAGCACCTGGGCACCACAGGGCATTTGGTAGTTCCTTTGAATTGTCTGTTTGTCATTGAAGTAACCTGCTTGTCGCCATGTTGTAGCAAGTATGTAGGGAAGTAACTTTAATTTGGATAGTAAGTGCATTTGTTCATACTTTCAGCTATTGTATGAAGGTTCATTTAAAAATAAACATGAAAGAAAATATTTATGTCCCCTGTGTACACAAAAGCATTTCAAATAAACTCCAGTTAAGACAGCTTTATGCAGCAAGGATTTGATTGATTGTTAACATGCTTATGATAGCACTTCTGTTCTTTTTCCTAGAACATGGCTTTAAATTTTGTAGGCCAAAATCCTCAGTTTTAAGCACATCTGCTACAGGAGAGTGGTAGGATGTTGTGTGTTATTTGGAATGACCAGTCTGTAGAATGTAATGCCCCTCAGCCTTTATTAGCAATGGGGGAAAACCAAAAAGTCATACTTAAAAATAAGTTCAAAAACAAGAACAAGGCCCATACCTTTCCGTCTCATCTTTTAAACATCTTTGGCCTGAATTGTTTTTCCTGATAGTCCTGTTTTTTCTTTGCATTGTCAGATGCAGCTGTCTCTTCTACTGGTTTTATTCAGTCACTGCCAAAAATGTGTTACTGGATATTTGATTCCCTTAACTCCCCTTGCTCCCTGGAAAATGAGTAAATTTTATTTTATTATTGCAGTTTTCATTTTGTAATGTGTTTTATTTTGCAGTAGAGCAATTAATAGAGCAGAGAAAAATCAACAGACGTGACTAAGAAACAAACAAAACACATAACTAGGAAAGCCTAGTTTATCACTATAGATATGAACCTGAAAAAATAATTTGATGGGAATTGTAAACATTAAAACATGCGTGTTCTTACAAATCGCTGGAGTATGTTACCTACAGATGGGATTGTTTAATCTAGTAATTTAACTATATGTAAATGTAGGTATATTTTTATCAGCTCTTTAAATGATGAGCTAATTGATTATACAAGTCTGCTTCCATAGGTAACAGCATTAGAATACTAGTAAAGTTTCATTAGGTGTTTTAGTATTGTTTGATTTAAACACATTTTTATAGAGTGTTTTCTACCTTTTCAATACTTCAAACCCACAAATCTCTTCTGAGAGATCATTTCAGGATTGTGCTGTCCTAAATATGCATCTTTATTACCAGTGGCAAGTTAGGCAGCTAGTTAGGAGGTGGATGTCCAAAGACTTTCATGGGTCTGGCTCCTAGCTCATGTAGTTTTCCAGGCCATTATCTTGGGGAAAAAAATAACTAACAGTGTTCCCCCCCAGTACCCTAGAAGTATGCATTGCCTTTTCTCAATACCCTTTTATTGTTCTTTGTACAATTTCTAGTCCATATTGCTTGTTATGCAAAAGCTGGCCTTCATTATATTTATAATTTATTATTTCATTTTATAGCTATGAAATAATATCAAATGCTTAGAGGTCATTACTATTCTTCCATCTAAAAATTTGGTTTTGATTACTACAAATAGGTTTATTTGATGGTTTTATACATTCAAATAGCAGCTGTTTTCTCTGTTATATCTTAATAGCACTCCAGTTTACATTTTCCTTACCCATATCAAGGAATCATAACCTTTATTTCTGTGATCTTATAAAGTTTGCAGTATTTTATCCATAAGGCTTCATTTGACCAATATGTGTACGAGTTATAAAGTACTAGTTCTTACCTAACATCTTTTGTTTGTAAAGAAATTCTGATTTTTAAAACAACTCATGCATTGTTCTTAACTTCTAAAGTACTAATGAATTTTTAGTAGTATGCTGAACTTGTATACAGTTGATTGGGGGATTTTTTCCAAACACTAAGACAGAAATTATTGTCTTATGTCAAGAGCTCTTGGAGCATTGTTTTCAACCTTTTGGTTCAGCTGAGAACTTTGTTCTCATTTAGAAATACCCAACCTTTTATTTGGCCGAAGCAAGGGTATTTCGTAAAATGCTTTGTTTTCTTGCCACAAAAACTCTAGGAAGCCCTGTTACGAAAGAAATGCTGTCAAGTGGCTTTCCTCCTGCCTTTATCACTGATGTTCAATAACCATTCAAAACTTACAGGGTCAGGTAAGAGCTTTCTTCATAGAGCAGTGACATTATTTCTGGTTAGCCTCCAAAATGTTATATTTGCTGAGAGCTCCAATGCATTTTTCATTTGATTTTTTTTTGTTTGTTTTTGTTTTTTGGGTTTTTTTTGTGTTTTTATCATCTTTTACAGACAAGAATTTTTTTTTTAAGTTTAGTTTAGCCAGCTAAGTCTGCTAATGGATTCACTGAGCAGTTATTCAGAAATGTTTGCTAATGTGTTTTGCTTTAGGGAAATATCCAAAATAATTGGATTGAGAATGCAGCATGCAGAGTATTTTTCCAATAGCAATATTTGGAAAATTGTATATGTGAATGGTGGTGTATGCTCATTGTTGCATATATGTGTGTTTTGTAAGCTACAACAACTTAAGTGCATATTTCAGAACAGCAAATTAAGTATTTGAAGACAGAAGAAGAATGAGCAACTCTTGAGTACTTTGGCATAGTGTCTTGAAGCTTCAAAATTACACCTTGACTTGTTTGATAATTCAGTTTATTTCTTTTTATATTTTAACTATTTATTAAGCCTTCAAAGACTTGTGCATGTGATTAACATTAAGTGGAAGTGTTTAGGCTGCTAAAACTAGACAGGTTCTTCACTCCTTGCAAGATTCAGATCTCTGGTTCCTTAATGTTTATATTCTTGAAATTTTTTTCTCTGTAATGCAAACATATTTCTGAACATCCTTGAAGGGTTTTTGTTAACTTTTCTTAATGAGATATTTCAAATGGGATATCTTAAAACTTTATTGTGGAGTTGAGCAAAGGAAAAATGTTGTAATGAATGAGGGGAAATGAATAGCAAACTCTAGTAAAATATTTCATAAACACTGCTAACAACAGACACACCAACCATATTCACCAACTATACTGCTATGTCACTCTTCAGTAAAAAATAAAAAATACCTTGTTTACTATGAGTGTTCCAAAGGGAGTATGTGAAAATGTCTTGATTAATTCGTACTGCTGCAGTTGGTGAAATGGTTGAACAATCTTGCAATACCCAGAATGCTGTCAGTCTTTGGGTGTTAGAAAGCTGATTTATTTTACATTAGGTCTTCAGGAGACACATTCATTTGCTCACATGAGCTAGTGCATTGGTAAGGACTGTTAGCTGGCTTTTAGAAATAATATTGTCAAGAAGGAGCTGTTTTATAATCTCTTCTTAAAAAATTACCACTAGTGAGGAGCTGACCTAAAATCTGTGGCTTGTGTTCATGCTTACCTGTCTTCATTGCTTGTTTGACATGTCTCTGTCTTTGTCTGTTTATATCATTCACTGTGTACATTCATACTTGTTTCTGCAGTAAGTTTGTGACTACCTAGGAATTGAAATTCTCAATTTGGTATTTGCTTCTCTGAGTCAAAAATATACCTGCCTAGTTGGTGGTTCTTTAATTATCTTTTTAATATGCCATACGGTTGCTTGTAGAGAATGAAAATCCATAGAAGTGAGAAATGTGATGAAAAATTAAAATAGTGACATCTGTGTTACATAAGTTCTGAAGTCAAATATGTTTGTGAGGTCACAAATAGTCTCTAGGAAGTTCATGTTTATGATTACTACTGTGAATCATCTGTTATATTGCAAATATCTCGTGTAAATGTTTTACTTTTAATCACTTCTGCTACCTAAACGGAATTTGATAATAGTTGTTAAGCCTTATAAGATATTAAAATACCTGATTTGCTTTGTTTTTTTTTTTTTTTAATTTGCATTGTAGGTCTTGACTTTTGCCTATAAGCATGCATTGGTAAATAAAATGTACGGAAGAGGGCTCAAGTTTGCCACAAAACTTGCAGAAGAAAAGCCAACAAAGGACAACTTAAAAAACTGCATTCAGGTGAGGGGTGTTTGGTCAATAATAGGGCTAAATTCATGCTGTGTAAGCTTTCAGAAGTAAGATAAAAGTTTTCTGGATTTTTTTTCTACACTTCTCATTTTAGAAAGCACTAAATATGTAGCATTTTAACTTTATGCAGGTTTTGTAAATCAGCCCTAATTTTAAACAGTGGGTTTTTTTTCCTTCCTTTTTCCTTCCTTTTTCTAGCATAACTTGTTTGTGAGTAACTGTTCTTTTAGCAGTTTTACTTTTGGAACTTGCTCAGAGGCATAAAGGAAATAGAGACAACTTGGTCAAAGATAGCATAAAAATCCTGTTACGTTGCTGTTTAACCACTGGGGTCTTTTTACTATTATTAATCATAATTACTGCTTGTAGAATTTACTGGTGAATTAATGGGCATTCCTAAGATTAATTCTTATGCAATACATTGAAAGAATGTGGATTGTAGAGAATGGGGAGGAGGGGTCCCCCTTTCAGAGAGGAATTCAAAGCTTACCAGATCTCCAATCTGTTGTCTTTCTGATAATAGGCATTTTTAATGAAATGTTGATAACACTGCAGTGCTTGTTTAGATTTAGATGTTACAAAGAGTAGGACTCATTTTTCAATGTGTGCTTTTTTTCTTCAGCTAATGAAGTTGCTTGGATGGACTCATTGTGCAACTTTCACTGCAAATTGGCTTCCTGTCATGTATCCACCTGATTATTGTGTATTCTAGAGAATCAACAATTGTAAAATTATTTTTTTTTTAATGGGACAGGATAGGAAAAGAGAAGTTTGACCTTTATTCGAACGCATGTTTTCATTACTGAATGCTGATTATTAAATTGTGTGTATTTATCAGTAAAGGCACCTGGGTATGGCTTAATACCTGTTAACCTAACTCCTGTCATCAGGGAGTTTCCTTATTGTGCATCCCATTGCTGGCAATGGATGTGCCAGAACTGCCAACATCAAGGATTTGGAATTAGTTTGGAAAGAATTACTGCATGCATGTTATGTTCTGAATTGTTACTTTTAACTGCAAACCTGTAAAAGTTCTGTATTTTTTATGGTACACTGAATTTTAACATGTTTGATCTTAATTTCAATTGCATTAAGGCCTTAAAGCTACTTCAAGAGTAGCTAAAAATCTTACTTATTAGATTAAAATAATGGACACCTGTATCATTTGCAAGAGTTTACATTTAATGTTTTTAAGAAAAATTCAACCTCTCAAACTGTTATAATGTTTCTTGGAATTGCATAGGTACTCCTGTAAATTTTCAAAACTCTTCATTTTGGAGTGATTTCAGGCAAACTCAGAAATCCTGGTGAAGTAGAGTATCAGGACAGGCTGATACATGTATAAAAGTGCCAGACAATTACATGTTGATCAGATATTGTAAAGCTATACATAGATGTTTATTAATGTTAAAAATAGAA
Source organism: Regulus satrapa (assembly GCA_013396955.1). Taxonomy (NCBI): domain Eukaryota; kingdom Metazoa; phylum Chordata; class Aves; order Passeriformes; family Regulidae; genus Regulus; species Regulus satrapa. The sequence goes on from VWZN01019097.1 coordinate 38,280, forward strand.
AACAGCAGATAAATGCAAAGTTGAAGATCAAAAAACCACCATGTTCACTCTGATACTTTAAAAGATTTTTATAATCAATAAAAAATACTGAAGCTAAAAATTGTATTGGTTTCTGGCTGAGTACCTAAATAAAACTTGCTGAAAGAAAACAGCTTACAAACAGCAGAGGTTCAGTGCAGCCCAGAAGATCAATGCTTTTTGTTAAAGCCTTCTTGCTAACAATGTTCTTGCAGTGGAGGGGAGTTGGTCAGTTTGAACAGATTATATGTAACAACCAGAGACAAACTGCTGTATCTCTTGCCTTGCTGGGTTTTTTTTATACTTGCAATGCAAAATTTAGATGCAACTGCAACTTTACAACCATAAATGCACAGAAGGTGCAACATAATCTTGGCAAGCATTCCAATCTGTGAGGTGCTGCCACTAAATCAAGACCAGTAATAATTTTCTCTTTAATTCTTTCTTACTGTGGCTTTAAGCAGCTTGACATTGGATTCCGGAAATTCTGCTAGAATGGTTGTATTAAATATATTGGAAACTTTTTCCAAAAATTCATAGTCTGTACTGAATCTGAATTTATTTGCCCATAGTAATACTGTTCCTGGCTTACAAAAGTACACCATTGTTGCTAGCAGGGGGTCCAGAGCTCCATGATGGTACACAACATCAGTTGCCAGAATGAAATCATAATGGTAAGTTGATAAAGGAAAATCTTCATTGAGGCCTTCTCCCCATACGAGTTTTTTCACTTCAGGTTTGTGCATATTCAAGTTCTGTGTATTTCTTGAAATATTATACGAGAGATTTTCAAGAACTTCAGGCAAATCAGTAGCTGTAACATGAGCTCCTAAAGAAAACATGAGTTTGTTTCAATTCACAGAATCACTGAGGTTGGAAGAGACCTTCAAGCCAGAACCCAGCACTACCATAATCACCCTTAAACCATATTCCCAAGTCCCACATCCAGATGCTTCTTGGATGCTTCCAGAGACAGTGTCTCCACCACCTCCCTGGTCAACTTACTCCAAGGGTGCCTAACCACCCTTTCTGTAAAATAAAAATTTTTTATAATGCCAAATCTGAACTCCCCTGGCACAACTTAGGGCTGTTTCATCCTTTCACTTGACACAGGGCAAAATTCATAGGTATGTAGTTGAACATGTATGAAGCTTTATCTACATAACTGGTCCAGCCTCCCCCTCCCCATTAACTAGGGTAGTTTAGTTAACAAAACAGTATTTTACAATAATTTTCATTAAAACAAATAAACAGTGAAAGCTTACTTCAACTGTTGTTTCATTGCCTTAAAGTGACAATGGCAGAGCTAGATCATCATTCACTAGAAATCCAAAAGGAAATTCAAATTTACCAACCTAAGATACAGGCCACAATGGAAAGCAAGCCTGTTCCAGCACCAATTTCCAAAACTTTTTTGTCTTTGAGGTTGAATTGTTCTTGATTTGATTCCAGATATTGAGATAAAGCCAGTGCCTAAAATGGTTAACACATATCCATAAGAGGGTAACAGCTAAGTTGCACAAAAATTCGTTAGATGTTTTTATATAAGGGTGTTGTTTTTTTAAATATAATGAGAAACACTGAAGGGTGTAACAAAAATGTAAGATGGGAAGAATTGTGATGTATCTTGGTTTTTTTATATTAAAAAAAAAAATCAACCTAAAGCAGTTTATTTTTAGTTTTACATTTATGTGATATGGATTTACTTCATACATGAGTAGAATGTCCTCTGACCGCTCAAGACAGAATCACAGAATAAGCTGAGTTGGAATAGGACCCACAAGGATATGCAGTGCTAAGATGTGAGCCATGCAGTCAGAACAGCAAAGTTTAACAATATGTAGGAAGTAATGTTCTGGTTTTTTACCATAAATGTTACGCTATACTACCACTATCATAAAGTAAATTTAGGCTTCAGCAGAGATTTTTGAAAAACCTTTTTTTTTGTTTCATTTTTTTAGCAAAAAAAAAAAAATTGGTTATTTACAAACTTGACATTTGTATATCGATAATCGTATAACCTTTGAAAAAATAAAACAGCACTATATGAAAATATTATCAGGCCTTTGTAAAGATTTTGTCAGTAGAATATAGTGGGCTGTTTATTAACAACATAAACTGATGCCAAAGAAACCGTCTTCCCCCTTTTGCTTCTCTTCTTTCGAATTGTGTTACTGTTTTAACTCTTGTGCTTTTCATAATGCAACACTTGTCTACCTGCTCTGGGAAAGCTGACAGCTAATGAATCACCAGTCCAATTTGTGCAACCTCTCAATTTTCTTGGAGAGTTTTACCATCTGCATTCTGACACTTAATTAATGTGCAAATTGATGATCTGACATTTCAAAATAAGATACTGTTTCACCCACCCATATGCTCTCTATTGTTTTGAAATTGTCTGCCATTTTCTTGTGAGCTTTTTAAATAAATGTGGATCTGAAAAATTTTGAAATTCTTATTTTCTTGTCTTTATCAGTTGACCCTCTCTTCCCTCAAAAGGCAGTTTTCTTATTCTGTGTAAAATTCACTTTTTAAGCGTAGGGGAAAACAGAGACTGAAGAACTGCTTATGATTTTCCATACTGTAATGAAACTGTTCCAGCTTTTTCTTTAAAAGGAGCATATTTAATCATTATAATGTCCTTTATTTATTTAATCACTCAGTTTTCTTTTTCAGCCTCCTTTTTGTACTGCTGATTATTTACTTCCCAACATTGACTGATTGGAAGCATGGAGGAAGCTGAATGTTTCTTCCTGAATTCCCTTACTGAACCTTTTTTCAATCCCTACATCCAGTGTACAAATGCTTTGGTACCATAGTCCTTTTGGCATGAACTGGTAAATTTTACCTAAGGCAGAGCTTTCTGCTGAAGTACTTAATTCTGCATAGGGAAGCTTTCATTGTCAGAAGTGTCATCTAAGAAAGCTTCCTTTAATATTTGTGTGCTGCTGTCCTGGTTAGCTCTTGTGTCACATGAGCTTTCTGCGTGTGGTCTTGTGTACTTACCCCCGGCCATACCACGGCTCCAAAGTGTTCTATGGATTCCTGAATGACAATCTGGTGGCCAACGTACATGTAGTGCTCCTTATCAAAGTAGTGCGATACTCTAGGAACCCAGTTCTGCAATATTTTAAGAGTTACTGGTGAGCCTGTGAGAGAAAAGTTGAAATTTCATGGGTTTATGTGCAACTTGTTAAAGGGTAAAACATATTTTACAATAACAGTATGTGGGCACATGGACTAGAAGAGCCCTCAGGACATTGGTCTTGAATCATAGAGTTGTTAAGGTTGGGAAAGATCTGGAAGATCATCAAATCCAACCCAGCACTATGTTCATCACTAAAACATGTCCCCAAATGCCACATCTACACATCTTTTGAACACTTCTGTGGGTGGTGATTCTACACTTCCCTGTGCAGCCTGACCACCCCTTCAGTGAAGACTAGTTGCTGTCCAAAACCAGACAGTCTGGGTGGCCAGGGAGTGAAAGGAGCAGTCGTTGTTTCCTGCCTTTCTAGGTATTCACATGAGCAATTTAGAGGCAGAAATGAGCCTTTTAGGAAAAGCTACCAATCAAAATATAAAACTCTGCTAATAACAGCTAGAAGACTTTCAGGACCAAGTTAGCTTGTATTGTGGTGTTTGTGCTGTAGATTTTGTTTGTGAGACCGGCAGCTCTAGAACACCAATCTGCTTTTTACACAAGGACTTAGGATTTAAATCCTACATTAAAGAAAAGTGAACTCTCTCTTAGTGGTTGCTTTTTAAGCATCCTTCCACAGAAGAAGGGTTGTAAAATGCTTTTTATATTGGCATATACAATGTAGTTCATCAAGTCAGTGCTACAGTTCTCCTAGGGTGTTTCATTATATCAAGGAGGCTCCTGGGTGAGGTTTTTCCCATCTTTGCTGAGGCTATTCTGTCGATCTCACTGAAAACAAGGTCGCTATTCTGAATGACTGAACTTTGTTGGAAGGATATGCATGGAGTTAACCACAGGGAAAACTTTGCTCTGGCTTGCAGGGATTTTAACTGCTGCTGCCTGGAATCCTTAGTAGCTGTTGGCACAGTTTAGCCTGTTGACATCTGTAATACCATGTCTTCAATAGTACCAGCCCAACCCAATGCATGTTATAACCATATCTTTTTTGTAAGAGATTGTAATTGAGAAATAATTCTTGGATGTCTTAAGTAAAATCCAGAGACCTTTCTAAATATATTTCTTAATTAGGGAGATAGAGGGGTATTTTTTGTAGATTTGATCTGATCATATATGCAAACATTAGGGGAAATAATGGGGAAAATTGGATATCAAAAGAAAAGTTACATTATGACATCTACTGTTTGACAAAAATCAAAGTATGTTTTGCTAGCAAGCCATAGCAATTGCAGTATTTAAATTGGATTAAACCTGTGTCAGATTCTGCATGCTCAGAGCTGCAAGTGCAGTTTTCAGAGTCATACTGCTCTTCACAGATTTCTTCTTCCTCAGATTGGCAGTCCATTGTTCTTTGAATTTTGTTGGGGAATGGTGGCCGCTGTGCAGAAATCATGGCAAAAGAGCTGAAACAGAAGGGGAAAAATAATGTTATAAAATCTTACGGGCACTCTCGTCATGGGAAATACAACTGGGAAAGACAGTGAGTAGTTTAGGTGGCCTTTGGTGGCATTTTGGAGTTTTTTTTCAGTGATGGATTGAAGAAACAGGATGAGATGTGACATCCCACTCCACTGGGTGGTACAAGCTGTTTTTGGGAATGTAGTAATGCTGCCAGAATTGTTATTCTCTCTCGTTTATAATTTTTACTGTGTTTATCATTAATGCAGAAGCTTAGCATTATGTCACTGAATTGATACCACTAGTCAGCCTGAAAATTGAGCTACTCTTATAAATTGAAGCAATAACTGAGAAAGATAACTATCTTTTAATATCTGTGCCTTTTTATCTGTGTAATTTACTATTTTCAAAAAACTTGGGATTCTAGAGATAAAATGGTTTCATTTGCAGCAGTCAGTGCTCTTGATTTTGTCTCCTTGCATAGAGTTACCTTCTCTTCCCTGTCATTTCCTGCAGAACAGCCAACTCAATTACACTGAAATGCAGTGAACTGCAGAACATGCAGATGGCAGTCAGGAAATCATTGCAGTGAGAAGACTGAATCCATAAGGCTTTTTGGATAACTCTGTGCATCCTCAGCGTACATGGCAGCACCCAATCTAAGAAGGAGCTGATTGATACCAGGTGACATCAATAAAAGCAGGAACAGGACTTGATATAGAGCTGCTTGGAGAGACACAAGTCACTAAAATTCCTTGCCTGACTACTGTTTTCTTCAGTGAATCACCTGTGTATATGCATATATCTGTGAGTGTGTGGAAATCTATAGATATAGATTAGATATAGCTGTAGGTATATACACAGACACATCTATTTGTAAAGAGCAAAAGGTTCATAACTTTCTCTGGCCAGAGGTTGTACAAATTCACCTTTCCCACATAATGTGATGTCTGGAATGAGCTGTGTTTTTATCTCTGATAAAAACATTTATCTATTCTGCTCATTTTTGAGACTGCATATTTGCACTCTCTAGCCACAGGCACTGCAGACAAAGTGATGTATCATACATTTGTGTTGCATCATACTGGAGGAGGCTGTTTTAGATATCCTCACTGGAAAGGGTAAATCTTTATCAGGGCTAAGATGTTTAGCAATGCCTGCAGGTAGTTTTTTTAAGGAGCAGTATGACTGCTGACTTATGTGAGTGATTTAATTTGCACATGATATTGACACCATTGCAATTCTATTGATACCTGATATATTCCTTATTGCTGCTCTGTTTATTCACAGGGACAGGATTTCTGTTCTAATTCCTCTGATGCTGCGTTTGCTCTATCTTCACAATGATTTTGTACTGGTACAGAAAAGAAAGTTTTAAAGTGCTTTAAATCGATTTCTGCAAGTTGGGGTTTTTTTGGTTTTTTTCTTCTTCAGCCCCCCATCTGGCTAGTAACAAGATCTGGCTTTCCCCCATTGTGTGTGATTTGAGGTATGGGGATGGTAGGTAGGAGATTGAAGTTAATGGTGCAGTCACCGACATGAGTGAGTGCATCCATGTTCACATGCCACAGTGTGCCTCCTTCCAACAGCAGTGGTTTTTTTCATTTAATCAAAAGTAGTTTTCTGGATTTGAGCAATGTCTCCTTTTCATTCCTTAAGTTAGAATGAAATCTGCTCATGTTTTAATGTTTTAGGCAATCTCTGTGAAAAAGTATTTTCAGACTTGTGCATTGGGAAGGTACATAATGAAAAGAGAAGAATCTGTCAGAACTGGTGATGGCTACAGACAGAAAATATTTGGTTGAAAACACAGTCTTCTGAGCAGTTTATGTTGAAACCTGCAGAGCACTACATTCTCATATTTGGTGGCTTTGGGGTGAGTATTTGTTTTGGTGGGGTTTTCTGTAAGGGTCCTGTAGCATGACTTGTGCTATTTAAGTGAAAAAGCCAATCCTGAAACTAAAAAGCAGGAGAAAACTTTACTTTGCCCAGTACTCTCCTATGTATAAAACCAGGAAGCTTGTTTAATGAGTAAACTGTTTGTTTGTCAATTTGGGTGGAAAGTGATCCCACTGTATTTTTTTTTCCTTGCTTAAATAAGTTCTTACTACAGCAGGCCAAAATTTCAGTTGGCTGTGGGAGGCAGTGAATTCCAGAAAATAGTTTGGAAACATGATTAATAAATACAAATTTGTTGATCAGTTATGAAGTACCTGCAGCAAATAAAATTGTAACTCTGATCCTGAAATTTCATATAGATACATATACATATATCTATATCTATATCTATATATATATATAGATATAGATATAGATATATCCTATTATCACTCATTCAGACTGAGCTCTATCTCGATTAGATATGTTATGTTACATTTTCAAATTCAAAGTTTTTATGCTTTGTCCTTTGAGTTCCCCTAAAATGGGAGTCTACTTATATATTTATAAAGAAACCTTGCTGGTTTTACTAGATCTTCTAAATTGATCAGGATGCCTGAAATCCACACCAGTGGTTATCCTGCTGCTAGTCCTAAAGTCCATAAGTTGCCTGAGCTCCTAGGTGGTGATTTGGGGGGATAAACACTATGCCCTCTGTGTTTGTATGTCACCTGACATACTGGGCTCTGGTTTTTGGCTGGAGCTTCTGGATGTTATAATAGTATCTTGTAGAGGTGTAGCTTTTGCTAAACTGAAAGGGGTTTATAAGCATGTATATATGTATACATACACATGTTCAGTCTACTGCCATAATTATTCAATTATATATTCCACAGTAGTTAATAGTAAGTCTCTTTTTTTTTTTTTTAGCTGCAAACTACAGGACAGTTTTAGTCTTATAAATTCAAGAATTCAGGTATATTAGTGTCTTGGCCTTAATGATGCACAGCTTTATTTATCATTTTAAATTACAAATTTTTCCTGAAGGCTAACAAGTGAATACTGAGAAACTGTTTGCAAATAAGTGGTGTTTGCATTATTGCATTCTCTGTGTGTAATATGTTCAAGTTGCTGCTGTGCTCCTAGAATTGCAAAAAAACCCCAAACATTTCTCACTGTTTTGACATTTTTCTGATCTGAATTTTACTAAAAATTACATATTGCTAAAAGAATTTTGGTTTGATAATGTTGCAAGCAAAATCTGTTCCCTTAGAAAATGTTAGCTCTTTCTAACTAGAAAGGTTTTTTTCCAGATTAGTCTTGTTGGAAAATAATTATCTAAATTCTTTCAGAGTTTTTAAACCAGTATTGACTTCATTAATAGTCTTAAGCTGTTGGGAAAAAAAAAACATAGAAAATCATATTTGATTTCTTCAGAACCTAAGGAAGACAGAATCCTTCACAAAACTGTATCTCTGACAATATTATGTAAAATTAACAAGGTAACACTTCTTGGGAAATTGCAAGATAATGATAAAGAGGTAACAGTTTATCCCCTATAAGAATAAACTTTGTGCCTCTGAAACTGCTGAAATTGCTTGCTGGCAAAGAGCTCTTAATATCCAGTTACATGGCCATAAAAAAGTAGGTTAGTAAGCAGTGCTGTGTCACTGGGTCTTCAGCTGTAAACACAACTCTGCAGAAATGTGTTTCATCTCAGCAGAGTTGCTCAGTGTAGTCTGTGTTAGTTGAAATATTTGGGCAAAAGCCAATTTCACTGGTTCACATAGGAAATGCAATTGCAGTCTGTTCTTTGCAAGATCAGACTTAACCGTACTTGTACCATACATTAACATCTGTTTCTTAGAGCTCATGCAATTTTCTCATATTACCATGCGCTAAATTTAAAAATAAAAAGTCCCACCAAAAATGCAAATTCTGTAAAAAAGGAAACGCCAATGTTAGAAACATCACTATAGTAATTCTCTGTGATATTTGAATCTGCAAGGTAAACGCACCCAAATACCGCAAGCCAGCAGTGACCGTCACTCCGCACGAAACAGAGAGCTGGATTCTGTTGGCTCACAGAGCTGACCTGAAATACAAGAATTCAGACAAAGGTATTTCTGTTGTTAGTTAGCAGAGAGCACAAAGGCACATCAGACGAGGTTACCTGGGCAGCAGTGTGGGTACCTGATGTGACAGAGGGCACAGGAAGTTTCCTGTGGGTGGATGCGTGCTCCAGAGGTTTTTTATACAGGCGTGCACCTGAAAAGAATAGCTTTCCACTCCAGCCAGTCAGATTGCAGGTTATTTAGAGTAACATTACCAGGCAGTGCTCGAAGAACTTACCATGTTACACTTAAGTCTTCCACATGTGCAGTACAAAATCAAAAAAGAGAGTTTCAAGTCCCAAGCATACAAACCTTTCTTGGCTCCTCCAGACTCTTGTTCTGTTTTTGCAGACGACGCATTCCCTGTGTGCTCATTATGTCAGCAGAGCTGAACTCAGCAAGCAACTTACTGTGGGCAAACTAGTGCATAAATAATGAGTGTGGCAACTTGGCGACAGCCCAAGCCCAGGGAAAAGCTCATGACGTTCCCACTACCAGGAAAAGGTCAGGTCTTCCTTGCCCTGCTGAGCGTCCGGCTGGGGAAGCTCGGGGTACCTTGCCTGCCCTGAGTCATAGACAGTATAAGGAAGTGTCAGTCCTAAGGGAAAAAACAACTTTCTCATCATCTCCATCACAGGTTATAACCATAGGAAATACTGTATTCACTGAAAGAGGATGAAAAACAAATGAAAATAATGAAAATCCTGCTTTTATCAGAAGATATTTCAGCTGATTGATTATTTTAAAACAGATGGATGTCATAGATGCTGAAGATGAACCAGATGTGTATTCTTTACACATTTCTAGAATTGGAGAGGTTTAAATATATTTATTCATTTGCTGCCCTTCTGCCCTCCTTCTTTGCAAAGATTCTGCCAAAAGAAATTCAGTCTGATTAGAGGACAGAAAAATTTAAAAGCTACTTTGAAAGTCATAAAGCTAGAAAATAAGCCCTGGCTAATTAATGAGTGGATTAAGATTGGTGAAAGAAATGGGGGAGGCTGAGGAAATGTGAGGTTTTAACTCGATTTATAGGTATTTTCATTTGGGGGTGAAAAGCTTTTGAATTTAGTAATGCTGTCCTGGAGAGTGGCAAAGTTAAAAAAACCTCTTGTGTGATGGCAGCTGTTCCACGCATGGGCTGCTGCATGTCTCTAGGAGCCACACCAAGAATAGGGAACACTTGGCTCCACGTTCAAATGCTCACCAGCTTATTTCCTCTGAAATTTGATCATTAAAAGATACTTTCGAATTTATACTAGGGAACTAATACTAGGATATTAATTCTATTAAGGTGATATTATAAACTTTGCATTCCACAGACCTGCCTGACTTTACAAGTAGAGCAAGTCAGTGGTCCCGAGGTAGGTGAGTAGTTTTTATTGGAAGTGAAGATAGGCTGCTGTTGGAATGACTGTCATGGCTTTTTTTAAGTGGTCCTTTTAGCAGGCACGTTCCTGCTGTCATATTTATTGTATTTGTCACCAGGGGTGAATGCAGCTCAGACTGGTGCTGCTGTCAGGGCTCTGTCCTAAGCTTTGGTATGGGACTGATGCTGGACATAAACAGTTTATTTGTTAAATGAAATCAGAGGAATTGGCTAACTCTGTAATGTGGGTCTTGTAGCAAGGGTGGAAACTGCAGGAACAGTGTTACTGCCTATTTATGAATCATGCAGGCATGGCTTAATTTCTTGTTTATAACTTATTGAGGAATCAACACTGATACTCTGAAATGTAGCTTTTGACTTGTATTTACTATGTACTTCCTATAAATACTTTTGATTCCACACTCAATCTCCAAGTATTTCTTGTTTAACATTGAAATTTACTGTTGTCTGGAGGGGTAGCCCCATGGAATTAAAATTTCTCCTGACTTCTGTGAATGGGCAGGCTGAGGGCAATACAGCACCTCAATTCTATGTGTAGAAGAACATTTTTCAGTTATTAATTCAACAAACAATTCCACAAAGCTCTGAATTATTTGGGTGGCTTTTCCATTTTTCGAAACACTCATGGGAATTTTGCAATCTTTGTCTTCCTATTCCTGAAAGACAAAATGCAACAGGCTGCCAAATGGGATGAAGTAAAGCAAACTTCAAATATTTTTAGAATGTATGCATTTTAATGTGAATTGTGTAGCTTGCATGAGTTTGGGAGCATGTTAAGTCTGGGAATGTGAAATCTGATTAGTAGTGTGGATCTTTCCTGTTTAGTGCTATTAAATTATCAGGAAAGCTGGGAAGAGTATTTTTCCTATCACAGAAATGGGAAGTTTCTGTATCACATAACTCAGCAGTAGCATTCTCTTCAGTGCAAAGGCAGGGTAAAACTATATTTCTATTATAGGATTATAGATTACAGTGTTTCAACTTAAAACAAATTAAAAGTTCCTATGCTGTACCAATTACGGCATAAAAATTATGTAAAACTATCAAAACCTTACCAGGTTGTGATAAACAGGAATTAAAATGTTATTGTCATTAAACCTATCAGGAGCAAGAAGCCTGCCAGATTTGTGCCAAAAGACAGCAGAGTTAAACCAGAAAAGTTAAATTATATTCTGGTCAATCAAATCAATAACCCCAGATCATAGGACCAGATGGTAATTACTCAGAACTCCACAGTGGTATTACCAGCTCCAGACCAAAGTGTAGTGCCTACATTTGAAAGTAGGCTTGATACCCAAACACAGGAAATGGTAGAAATGTGAGTTGTAAGACTCCAAGGGAGTCTTGGAGGCTTATAGGGAGCAGTGGGGTAAGTAGGTCTGACACCTGTGCTGGTTAAACTGAGAGGAACAGCAGTGCTGGTGACAAATAAGAGGCATTATAAAAGAAGGTTTTCTGTCTTCTTTGGTAGTATCTACAAGAATGTCATGAATGGTCCTCAAGTTTACAGCATGCATGGTTTTCCACAAGTTTCTCATAGGTCAGTCACTAAAGATCCTTACAGAAATTGAGTTTTGCTGGGATAATAAGTTGTATATTTTATTTTAATAATTTAACATCAAGGAGGCCATAAATGGTCAGTTTTTCAATGACCCAGAAGGACCCATGCTGCTGAGCATATTCCTAAAAGGTAGTGGAAAATAATGTGGTGACAATAATGTAGAATTATTCAAGATAGTGAAAAGAAAAATTAGCTGCAGAGTTCCAAAAGGACTTCTGGCATGTTATGAGAGGTGGTAATATGATAAATGAAATTCAGTGCTGACAAGTACTACATAATACACAGTCTCTAATTCAGTAGCACCTAGGAAACAGATCTCCATGGAGCCAGAGACAGCTATATACCTGCAAAACTACATCGATAATAGAAACCACAAAGGGATTGTTGAATTTCTATAAGGAAATGGAAAAACTCCAACCAACCAACTAATCAAACTAACAAAAACAGAGAAAGAATATTGTTTTTATTCCACTACAGGAATTCAGCTATTATCTCATATTTTCAGTGTGTGTGCCTCAAATCTTTGATTAAAACATTCACGGTCTTGGAGGTCCTGCAGGATTTGCTGGAGGGCCTGGGTAACCTGGTAAATGACTGATGAAAAATGGCAGCCACACCTCTAGAGCAGATTCTCCACGTTCTTATTGCTGGAGACATCTGTCAGCAGCCAGCTAAATGTCTACAGCATGGTCTTGGCATGGTCTGCTGAAGGATAAACAACTGCAAGGTGAATTTGTTCCAGGTTGACATCCCTGACAGGGAAACACCAGTGAAATATCTCACAGGAATTAAGGGATGTTTTTCTAGGAAGATGACACGGCCAACAGCTCAGCTGAGGTGCCTTTACACCAAAGCAGGCAGCATGGGGAGCAGACAGGAAGAGCTGAATGCCACTGTGCTGCTGGAAATCCATGACCTATCTGCCACTGCTGGTGGAATGAATCCCATGACTGGAGTGTGACTGTTGATGGCTGCAGGCTGTTTAGAAGAGACGGGGGAGAAAGGAGAGGTGGTGAGGCTGCCCTCTACACCAAGCGCTGGATTGAGTGTGGAGAGTTGTCTCTTAAGAGCATAAGCAGGTTGAAAGCCTGGGACAAAAAACAGAGACCAAGGCAGCAAAGAGAAAATTGTGTTTGTGCCTACAGGACCCGGCTCAAAGGGAGTCTACTTATGAAGCCTTCTTACTCCAGCTACAGGAGGCATTGTGCTCGCAGGTTCTTGTCCTGAAGGCAGACTTGAACCATCCTGAAATGTGCTGGGAAAGTTGCACAACGGCCGTAGGCAATCCAGGAGACTCCTGAAATGCATGCAGGATAACTTCCTGAACCATGTAATAGCCAGCCTTACCAGAGGGCATGTGATATTAGACCTGGTGGTCACCTACACAAGCAGGCTATTCTGGGATGTCAATATTGAAGACAGCCTCGGCTGCAGTGATCGTATGCTGGTGCAGTTTGCAGTCCTGGGAGATTTGGGTCAGGTCAGCAGTAAAGTTAGGCTCTGTGAAAGTGCCCTCAGGGACAAGGAAGCAGAAGAGACCTGATAGATCTTTAGGGATGCTTCTGCCTCAATCTTCACTGACAATCTCTCTTCCCATACCTGTTGAGTGAGTGAACCACAAGAGCTATGGAGCAACACGCTTCCCACAGTTAGCAAAGATCAGGTTTGTGACCACATGAGGAATTTGACTGTGCATGAGTCTATGGGATTCCAGGAAATGCATCCCACAGACCTGATGGAATTGGCTGATGTAGTTGCCAAGCCACTCCCCATGATACTTGAAAAGACAGGTGAAGTTCCAGGTGACTGGTAAAAGGGAAATGCAGTACCCATCTTTTAAAAGGGTAGAAAGGAGGACCCTGGGAACTACCAATCTCTCAGCCTCACCTCTGTGCCTGGGAAAATCATGGAGCAGATTGTCCTAGAAGCTGTGCTGAGGCACATGGAGGACAGGGAGGTGATTTGAGGCAGCCAGCACAGCTTCACCAAGGGCAAATCCTGCCTGACCAACCCCGTGGCCTTCAGATGAGTGACATGATGGAGTGACTTCATCAGTGGGCAAGGGAAGGTGTCATTTTTCTGAACTTCTGTAAAGCCTTTGACACTGTCCCCCACAATACCCTTTTCTAAATTGAAGAGAGATGGATTTGATGTGTGATCTGTTCTGTGGCTATAGAATTGGTTGGATGGTCGCATCCAGAGGGTAATGGTCAATGGCTCAATATCCAGATGGACACTGGTGACAAGTGGAGTCCCTCAGAGGTCTGAATTTGGATCAGTATTATTTATTATTTTCTTAATGACCTAGACAAAGGGATTGAGTGCACCCTCAGCAACTTTGCAGATGTCACCAAGCTGAGTGGTGTAGTTGACACACCTGAAGGATGTGACACTGTCCAGACTGACATGAACAAGCTTGAGAAGTGGGCCCGTAGGAATCTCCTGAGATTTAACAAGACCAAGTAAAAAATGCTGCACCTGGGTCAGAGTAACCCCTGGTGCCAATACATGCTGGGGGATGGACAGATCCCCATCCATGGAAACATTCAAGGTCAGGTCAGACAGAGTTCTGAGCAATCTGATCTAGATCAAGATGTCCCTGCTCGTTGCAGAAAGGATTGCACTAGATGACCTTTTAAGATTCCTTCCAACCCAAANTATCCTTTTCTAAATTGAAGAGAGATGGATTTGATGTGTGATCTGTTCTGTGGCTATAGAATTGGTTGGATGGTCACATCCAGAGGGTAATGGTCAATGGCTCAATATCCAGATGGACACTGGTGACAAGTGGAGTCCCTCAGAGGTCTGAATTTGGATCAGTATTATTTATTATTTTCTTAATGACCTAGACAAAGGGTCTAGGTTGCTTGAGTGCACCCTCAGCAACTTTGCAGATGTCACCAAGCTGAGTGGTGTAGTTGACACACCTGAAGGATGTGACACTGTCCAGACTGACATGAACAAGCTTGAGAAGTGGGCCCGTAGGAATCTCCTGAGATTTAACAAGACCAAGTAATAAATGCTGCACCTGGGTCAGAGCAACCCCTGGTGCCAATACATGCTGGGGGATGGACAGATCCCCATCCATGGAAACATTCAAGGTCAGGTCAGACAGAGTTCTGAGCAATCTGATCTAGATCAAGATGTCCCTGCTCGTTGCAGAAAGGATTGCACTAGATGACCTTTTAAGATTCCTTCCAACCCAAAGCATGATCATCAGTGTTTGGTTTGGGTTTCTTGTTTTTGGGTTTGTTTTTTTGTTTTTTTTTTTTCCAATTCATTATGGTTTTGGAATGAATTCTTAGCTTAAGGTCACTAATACCCAAAGTTAATTCTGGTGGCCTTCCTGAATAAGGGCAGTGAAATGTGTAGGATAACACTGAATATGAACCTCAAACCTAACACACTGTTTTCATTATTTTTAGAGTAAGAAATCAATTCTCCTTGGTAGATGCTTTCTTTTGCTTGCCTGTCTCAGGGATGGTGACTCAACCACTTCACTGGGCATCCTGTTTCAGTGCTTGACTAAAACTGTATTTTTTTTCTTTAGTTGATTCAGTTGTTTCATGTTAATCAGGGTTAATCTTATTTGCACGTACAATGAGATGACACACATCTCAAAGAAGGGAGAAAAGCTGAGTGTTGCTAGGTAAGTAACCTTGGAAAAGTTGCCCAGAGAAGGTGTGGATGCCCCACAGGTATGGGGGGTACCACAATGTTGGAGGCATTCAAGGCCAGGTTGGAAGGGGCTCTGAGTAACATAGTCTAGAGAAAAGTGTCCCTGCCCATGGCAGCGGGGTTGGAACAAGATGATCTTTGTTCCCCTTCAAACCCAAACCATTCAGTGATTCTAAGTAATAATTTTAAATTGTGCTGACACGTAGGGGATCTTTATGTTCAGAAGCATGATAGAGTGAAGAAATGCTCCAAGATTTTATGCTGAGAAGAGGGAAGAGGAACACCAGGCTGCACCCACCTTGTCACCAGCTTCTGGCTGCTGTTAGCTGTGTATAGTGTATTTAATGCCTGCTTTGTCCTTCCCTGGCAATGCAAGCACTGCAGCTCATTAGCAAAGCTGTTGGAGAAATCAGTGCTGCATCACTTGGACTTATCACAAAAGCCAAGATGGTGAGGAATGGAACTCTAAACTGAGTGTTTATTTCCATAATCTAACCTTCCTCTGTAATTTAGGCTGCTCTGGATTAGCCCAAAGAGCCTCATTCGTGTGATGATAGGTGTGCTCTGTGCTTTCTGTGTCCATTGGTGTTGTCTGTTGAACCAAGAGCTCTTCTTGTCTCACACAAAAAACAAGGGGATGGGTGAGTCAATATTTTTTTCATAGGCGGAGTAGGACCTTCCTTCACTTTTCTTTCAGTGAAGAGCCCTGGAGTATTATTTAAGCACATATTGTAATACCAGAATTAACAGGTTGTTTGGGGGTTTTTTAACTAGTAATTTCCTTGTTCAATTTTCAGCTTCTCTAAGTGTCTCTTATCATGGTAAAGACTATTTAGATGCCATGCACTTACATTAAGAGATTGGCTAGAGAGGTACAACTGCAGAGAGAAGGCAGGGAAGGAACAGAGACGCACAACCTTTGGCACTGCTGGATATGAAACGTGCATTTGGCTTCATGAAGTCATGGGCAAATCAGTTCCTTTGCCCTCATTTTCATATCTTGACAGCAGAGACAATATAACTCATCCATGGATTTCTTTTTTTTTACACTGATTAATTCCTGTTTTATTATAAAGTCACACACTTCAGCTTCCCTCAGCAGTATGCTTTGAGTATATATTCAAGCCTTCTGTTGTTACTTTTTCAAAATCTAAAGCTGTTTGCCTTATTGTTTTAGTTTGAATTTTGACATTAATCTCAATTCTCCTCTCTTTTAAAGAGAGACAGATTTTTCCCTTTGGAGCCACCTCTTTCTCATCTGCTTATTCATCCCACCTGTTTGGACAGCTGCTGCAGAGAGAAATCACTAAAGCTGAACTTTCATCTGAACTCTCTCAAAGCTCTTCACCAAGGAGCCTTGCCATGGGGTGTTGTCTTACCTCTTGTGGTCCCTCTGCCATTTCTCAGCCAGTTGTTTAGAGAAGGACTCAATGCCATCTGCTATTTTTTCCTAATGGCAGGGAATGATCTTGAACAAATTCCATGTGGCTTTTTATAGAGCTAAGATTGTGATGGTCTTAATATGCTGAACTGGAAGTTTAGCAGCAGGGGATGCCCTTACTTGATCTGTTTGGGGCTGGTTACTATATACACAAATGAGGCTGGCTCTGTCAAGGATGGACACTCACAGCCACAGGATTTGGCTTACTTTTTTTGTTTTGTTGGGTTGTTTGATTTTTTGTTTTGTTGGGTTTTGGTGG
The DNA here is from genome assembly GCA_013396955.1 of Regulus satrapa. Taxonomy (NCBI): domain Eukaryota; kingdom Metazoa; phylum Chordata; class Aves; order Passeriformes; family Regulidae; genus Regulus; species Regulus satrapa. The sequence continues at coordinate 55,177 of VWZN01019097.1, forward strand.
GGTTTTTTGGTTTTATTGATGTTTTTGGTTGATTTGGTTTGGTTTTGTTTTGTTGTTGTTTTGTTTGTGTGGTTTTGGTTTTGTTGTTGTTTTGTTTATTTGTGGGGTATATAATTATCCCCAGTTGTAATAATATTTGCCAAGCAATAAAATCTTCAAGTTCTTATTCAGGTAGAGCTGCTGAAGCCAACAAGGGTTTTGTCATGTGAGGGTTGATTAAATGGCTGAATAACAAGAATTGCAGGTTCTGATTAATGGTATCCCACTGAAGAAATTCCTTGCTTCTCTTCCACATGCGAAAAATGTGGTGTTTCTCTAGAAGGAAAATACAAGTGTATTTAAAGTAATTTCAAAATAATGACTAATGAGTAGCTCAAGAATTATTATAATGAAGCTATTGGTTTTGTAACAGGAACAAGTATTCAGAAATCAGACTTGGCAGACTAATACTAGAAGTATTAAAAAATATATATATAGATGGAAGAATCTCTATTGACTTAGAATCCTGGAATCATTAAGGCTGGAAAGGACCTCTAAGATCAAGTCTGGTTGTTAACCCAGTCCTGCCAAGCCTACCGTTGATCCCTGTGATTTTTAACAAACCTGAACTTGTATGAGTGCACAATACATATACCAAGTGTGTTTCCTTCACTACTGTGTGTGCAAATCAAAAAATCTAATGCAAGTCAAAGCAACCCTGTGCCTGAATGAGTCCTCAGACTCTTGATGACATTATTGAAATCACAGTGGAAATGCCAGCTGGTTACCATAAATTTCTATGTCACTGGAGACAGTGGGCTTTTTTGCCTTGGACTGCAGAAAATATATTTCAAATTTTTTCTCTAGTTTAATTTTAAGAGGGCTCTTGTATATTTGGCATTGTGCTTTTTTTCAAGTTTTTGTCTTGCCTCTCTTTTTTTCCATTTGTATAATTAGTTTGGTTACAAAAGGGATACTTTTGAGACCACCATATTCACTCAGGTTTAATCAACATCTGCATGCTGCAGTGTGCCAAATCTGAAAGCTCAGCAGGTTTGTCCAAGCAAGAACTACTGAATAATCCTGAATCACTAATTATATTTATTTTTAAAAAAATCAAAGAGCTCCAATGTCTATCATCACATCTTTTTAACTGCTGGCTGGAGCTGTAAATGGGCTATAAATTCAGTGTAGCCTTATCTGCTGTGTCTTGCTGTGCACCTGCTCCACAGGTGTGCTGTGCTGTCCATCTCACACGTAGGAATAGGATGCTGATTTGGCTCTGTAAAAGTTTTAAAGGACTGCAATGGATGGATGTTTAACAAACATCTTCAGTCAAAAGTGATCCTTAAGTCCTTTCTAGCTCACTACAGAGGGAACTGCTGGCAATGTAAACATCATGATTTTTTTAAGACATCAAAATTAGTTCCTGATTTTAGTCCACGGAAACACAAATAAGAGACATAAATCAAAGTCTGACTGTTTGAAGGGGGACACATGCCTTTTTCTATTTTACCAGAGGGATAGCTGAATCTTAGCTTATTTCCTCAACATCACCTACTTGATCAGTGTGTTTTGTGAAGGTGAGAGGCCAGAAGGCCCTGGAACTTGGTGCCGGGGAAGAAGTCAGCCTGAAGAGGCAGGGACAAACCTTTTGTTGCATAGGCTCCCTGGCTCTGCAGTCATGCAACTTGCCTAAAGTATGTTAAGAATGGCTGTGAAAAAGCAGAATCACGTTATCTGGAAGGTATCAGTAATGCTTAAAGCTGTGAAAGATTTGCCTGGAAGCTTTTGTAAGGCTATTCAGAAAAGTATTTTGGGATAGCTATTACATCAAGGTTAAAATGATTATCTGCCAGCACCATCAAAAAAATGAGGGGTTACTTTATGCATTTCACACCAGTGAAGGGCCCCACAAATACTTTGTTGGCCTCCTCCCCTCCTAGGATGTGGTTCCAGGCCTCCATTTTCATGCCAGTTGGTCAAAACCACAACTGGTTTAAAAGCTCTTTAAGGACTGCAATTGCAGCAGTGCAGCATAGACAGAAGCTCAGAGGAGGGGCAGCTGTGCAGTGTAGAAAATTGTCTTCAAGTGAAATGTATGCCGTGAATAACAGTATTGTGTCACAAAGCTAATTCAGTGTCAACTCAGCAGTAGCAATCCTGAACAGCCACATCCAAACCTGGTTTTGTGTCCCTTACTCATCTTCTCCTCCATCCCAGAACTCCAGCCTTCCTGCCTTCATGCTTGCACTCACTGCAGGTGCTCTTCCTTTCTGCTCCTGTGTCCTTGGGTGGTAGAGAATGATGCTCACACCTGTCTGTTTGTGACCTGCTCCAGTGTCACTCCTCTCTGGGGGAAATTTCTCTGTGGGGAAATTATTATCACTTACCTCCACAACAACTGTGCCCTTGTGTGAATATTTTTATGTTGTTTCTCTTTCTGGTCAAACACTAAAATGTACTACCAGGATTGCAAGGAGTTCTCTCCAGCTGTTTCATATGGAAATAGCTATTCTGGATGTTATGCAGTAAATGCTTTCCTATGCAGTTATGCATGCATGAAATTTAATTTGAAGAATAATAGTCTTATTTTGGTTTTAATTACCACTTCTGCAATGCAGCTCTTCTAAAGAACATTTTTAATGGTAGTGTCATGTAAGCTACACTGATGAAGTAGCTTCCCCCTGCATGTGTTTCAGGAGGCAGTGAGCAGCCTGGGGTGCCTGCCCATTGCCACATCCAGTCATGGATGTGATTCTCTCTGTGCTTTCAAATAACAAGTTTGTCCAAAACTTTTTAAGTTTGGGTGTCATCTTTGCTCTCCTGCATCCCTCATGTGCTTGTGTCAAACTGACAATGGAAACCTTTCATCACTTTGGCAGGGAGGTTTCGTTTTACAGAGTCACTAGGTTGGAAGAGACCTTCAAGATCAGCGAGTCCAACCCATGCTGTAACACCTCAACTAAACCACGGCACTGAGTGCCACATCCAAGCTTTTTTTAGCACATTCAGGGTTGGTGACTTTACCACCTCCCCAGGATGACCATTCCAGTGCTTTATCACTCTTTCCATAAAAATCTCTTTCCTAATATCCAACTGATATTTTCCTTGACACAGCTTAAGACAGTCCTCTTGTTTTGTCAGTTGCTCCCTGGTGAAAGAGACCAACTCCCCCTTGACTATACCCACCTTTCAGGAAGTTGTAAAGAGCTATAAGATCACTCCTGATTCTCCTTTTCTCCAGGCTAAACAACCTCAGCCCCCTTAGTCTTTCCTTGTAGGGCTTGTGTTCCAAGCCCGTCCCCAGCCTTGTTGCTCTTCTCTGGATGCACTCAAGTGTCTCAATGTCCTTCCCAAACGGAGAGACCAGAACTGGACACAGCACTCGAGGTGTGGCCTCACCAGTGCCAAGCACAGGGGAAGAATGACCTCCCTGCTCCTGCTGGCCACACCATTCCTGATACAGGCCAAGATGCCCTTGGCCTTCTTGGCCACTGGGGCACACTGCTGGCTTGTGTTTGGTCAGATGTCAACCAGTGCCCTCAGGTCTCTTTGTGTCTGGGCACCGTCCAGCCACACCGTCCCCAGCCTGCAGTAACCCCCTGTAGCACTGCAGGGGGTTATTGTGGCCAAAACGCAGGACCCGGCACTTGGATTTAGTAAACTTCATCCCAGTGGATTCTGCCCATCCATCCAACCATTCCAGCTCTCTCTGGAGAGCCCTCCTACCTTCCAACAGATCGACACACACTCCCAGCTTATTGTCATCTGCAAATTTACTAATGACTCACTTGCTCTAGACACCCATATTTAGGCCACTTAATCCTGCTGGGAGAAGAGATTCAATACCAGGTGAGAACATCTCAACTCAGGCATCATTGTGGGAGTTCAATTCACTCCAGTCCCTGGAGATCTATTCTGATGAATCTAGAAATAATTAACCTCTCTAAACCCAACTAAAAGCAAGTATCTAATGCTATTTTAGGTGTTGTGGAGTATCCTGGTTGGCATCCAGTTGCTTCACCAAAAAGAATGTGGGCTTTCTCCATCTTATGTCACGCCTACCAGCCCTGTGCAGATGTCTCCTCTACCCTGGCGTATCAAATGGCAGCAGTAACCAACATTAATGAGCTGAAGCCCATCTATGCTGCTAGGGCATCTGATCCCTTTTCCAGGCTCCTTTGACTGCATCAAACAGGTCTTTGCTGATTAAAGAAGGAGTTAAGATACTAAATTTTAAGATAAAGTACAAGCCCGACTCTCCAAAATAAAGCTATCTCACTGGAAAAATAACAAGATTTGGGAAATGAAAGTGACAACTAAATGATTCATGGGTGCAATGGTCTCTATTCCATCCTTCTCTTATGTCTCCAAATGGCAATCCAGTTTATAGGGAGACGGTTATTTTTAAGTCAGTTTTTCACAGTCCCTCTTGTTGTAACTGCACCCCTGATGTGAAAGAGGCTTGAGAATCCCTTGTCACCTAGACAAGGATGCCCCAAATGTGTTCAACTAGGGATTCAGGAGAAAAGTATGACAGGAGGAAAGAAATAGAGTTAATTTTAAGTTTTAAGTTTTTCCCTTGCAAATCAAAAGAGGTGAGAATGTGTCTCTGGAAAATTCACCTTTTTTTTTTTATTTATTTTTTATTTTTTTTCAGACAAAACCATTTGGATTTGACGTAGTGGGAATCTGGCCAGCATCTGATGAGATGGAAATTTTACCACAGAAACAGAGCCACAGGGCAGATTTAGCCAGAGACAAAGAACAGCTTAGGGTGGGAGATCACAAGATGGACATTTTGGACTTGGCTGCCCAAGAGGCTTGTGATTGCCTTTTATGATCTATACTGTTTTTCTGTCTGTGTCAACATTTGAGAGAAGCAACAGATAAGATGGGAAAGTATGTCTGTAATCATAGGGATATCATAATAATAGGCTGAAAGGCATTCTCTTTCCAACAGGAAAATCTTCTCTTTCCCCCAGACTTCTCCTCTTGGAAATGATACCTAAGTATAGTTAGAAAGGTTTAACAGCTACAGAAAAATCTGAATAATGAAGATTTGTTTTGATTTGGCTACTAGCTAGTAGCTGTAGTTGTCAGCCATCTAATATTCTAACCATCAGGTGGTCTAATTTCCTACAAATTTCAGAAAATTGGGTTGCAATTGCTTGTGGAAGGCCATTCTTCCAGTCCAAGGCAAGAGAAAGTAACCTGAGCCATTCCTGGCAGCCATTTGACTAACCTGCTTTTCAAGACCACCCAAGAGGTGCAGTCTTCATTTTACTGAGATCTGTGAGGAGCGGAGTGTCACAGGTCCTGGGTGCAAGGGTGAAAGCAGGTTTGCACAGTTTGCTTTTGTGCAGCCTCTGGTTGAAGCTCCAAGTTAGATGATTGCACAGCTGTAGCACAAACACATTTGGAGACATTCCAAATCCCATTAAACCCAATAAGATTAAATTGAAAAATATATGCAAGCACATTGCTGAATGACAACCACAACTGTGTTTGAGCATGAACTGGCATTACTTGAGACCTTTGCATATCCTTGGTACCTCACTAGACTGAGACTTACATGGCAAGAAGTTGCTCCAACCCCTTATGAGCCAACAAGTTCCACAGTTGAGTGCCCTCTGAGATAAACAGTGCTTCTTAGCAAGATTAAAGGGCAAATGCTCATTTAAAGAGAAAAAATAGCATAGGTAGGCAGACACCCTACTCCCATCCCCACAACATTTCCAAACATTTGTAAACTGAAAGGTGTGAGTGTGTGACTCACTTGACGGGCACAGATATTGCACCCATCTATGCTGAAGGAGGACCACATGGAAGAGAACTGCTTTGGCATGTTGTTTTTTCCAAACTATATCACTGTGAAGACCGGACAAGAATGTACTTACTCCTCAAAACTGGAATGAGACCCTGCAAACAGAGCTATATCCAGAAAAGTTTTATAGACTCAGAATTATCTCCAGCATCTGTGCAGGAAACATGAGAAAGGACATTCATGCAGTGATTTAAGATGTTGCTAATGAGGATAAGGTTGCCTCTACCAACTCTTTTCAGCTTCCCCATGCACATTCAAGCTATTTCATAGTTTTAAGCCGTTCTTTTGAACACCAAACTGCAATGGGCTCTCTTCTAAAGGCTACCACCTAATGGGTCTCAAGAGCCCTGATACACCTGTAGAAGCAGGAAGACTTGTCTAAGAGCATCCTCTTAGAGTGGCCATTCTTCTTCAGAAAGTCATGTCCCTGGTTTGAGTGTGGTCTGACTAGAAAAACATTTCTCTGCTTCTTGACTGATGGGAGAATTCAGGAACAGATAGTCATTGCCTTAGTTCTTCGTGACAAAACTCATCTTCCTTAGAGCAATACTGCTGGCATTACTATCCTGAGCCTTGTAGCACAGCTCCTTAAACTCAGCTGCTTCGTAGGACCAGGACAGCAATAGCCAAAGCAGTATAAAATCCCTTTAAAAGAATAGCACTTTCAGAATTTTAAATTATTATTTTTTTATGACAAAACAAATATAACCTCAGCTGTCAGTTGAAGGGGACAATTTATACAAAAGCACTTTTTATCTTGCAGTGTTTTAAAGGTTTTCTCCTGCACTTCTAGCTTAAGGTCTGGCTATGCTGCTCTGAATAGAAGAAGTTCCTTCAATACTGATCTTTCATTTGTTGCTTCTTAAGTACAGCTCCAAAAACATCAGAATTCTTGTCTGCTACTTTAGAAATACATAATAAACAACAGAAGCAAAAACCTGCATACAGCTAGGCTTGTGGCATGTAATAGTTATCTTTTCATCAAAAATTCAGCAGTGAGTAATAGTGCCATATTACTTAGGAGAATGCCTTGCCAGTGTTTGCTAATCACTCTTCCTAAATGTAACAGATATCCGTGGTCCAACAGATATGTAAGTCAATCTTCAGGTTCAGTGAAAGGCAATATCCTGAAAGAAAAATCACTTTGGCAGTTTGTGATCAGCAACTTGAGTTACAGTCTTGGTACTCTCAGCATCACACTATTTCATTTAAGAAACATGACCACATATTTTTAAAGTGAGGACTGGTTTTTTATTTCATTGCAGAAGCCAAGTTAAAAATCATAAAGATAGAAGACAGCAACAGCCTGCAGCATCCAGGGGAGGAAAAATCAGAAAGAAGCTGTTAAGTGTAAGAAAAAAATAATTATATATAATATATATACTGGTTTATATAATATATAATATCAATTATAGCATTGGGCTGATGGTTGGTTAAGAAGAGACTTCTGTCTCTATTCTCTATTCCATTGGTCTGATCTCTGGATACAAATTTGGTATTAATTTTTTCCATGGTGAGTACCAATTTATCAGAAACATTGAAATTCCTGGTGTTCCCTGTCTCTGGAAACATCCCTTTCCTATACTTAGGGCTGTAAAGCATTGCTGAAAGGTGAGACAGAAGTGAAGCAAAGGGGCTGTCTCACTTTCCCCCAGGGACAGGAAGGAAGAGGCAGTGGCCCTTCAGGCTCTGCCTTTCCTGCCAGAGCTGGCTCGGCTGAGTACCTGGGATTAACCCAAACAGTGCCCAGCAGGTGCAGGGAGAATCTGCTCTGGTTTTTAATCCAGGGGAACAAGGACACAAGCTGAACACAAAACAATAGACCTTTTGGCAGAGCAAAAAATAACTCAGGAAAAAGCATTAAGAAATCCTTTATCCCTCACTCCTCGGCAGACAAGGCAGGGCTGGGCTGGAGCCAGCTAAGACACACCTCATGGCGTGTGCCAGGCGAGAGCACAGGATGGAAGAGATGAACTTTCCTCGTCCTTTGCCACCATGACACCCAGAGCCAGACAGGTTATTTCTGAACTGCTGTCTTCAGGGACTAATTAGCTCAGGCTTAGTTTCAAATGAGGCCACGAGACCCTCTTAAGCATCAAGATTCCAATCACTTGATCCTAGGTCTGACCTACTCAGCTCTCCATGAGGCAGGAGGGGACAGCCTGAATGGGCACCTGGGATGGGTCCCACCAGCTCAAGGGCTTTTCCACAACACAGAGCCATCAGAAATCCAGGTCTTGGGGAGCTTGGCAGAGTAGCACCCATCTCTTCACCAAACTCCACATTAAAAAGTGGATGCCCTTGGTACTCCCACCACTGCAAGCAGGAAGTTTTGCTTCCCGTGGCTGTGCCTGCCTCTCCAGCCACCTCCGAGCCTTTAGGTGGCCCTGGCATGCACTGACTGTGACATCACTGACCTTGGTAAGCCTCTCCCCACAAGAGAGAGGTTTTCTCCTGGAGAATGTTTGTGTGTGCCACAGTGGTCCACCAGCCCCCAAGGGCAAGGAAACAGTGGCACTGTGTAGTGGGAAGCAGTGGGAAGAGGAACGAAGTGAAGAAGGAAGATTCTCATTTCCACATTCTCATTTCCATTCACCATTCTCTGCTGGCACAGAAGCTCCCACCTTACCAAGAGTCCTGCAGCTGCCTCATTTAAATCAATCAAGGGGATATTCACACACCAGGAATGAAGCCTGTGGTTTGAGGGCTTGTCCTGTGCAGGAGTGCTGCAGCCCCTTTGCCAGCCAGATTCAGTACATAGATACAGCACATTTGCATGTTGAGAAGTCACCTCATTTGCCCATTTCTTCCACATCCTCCCCCTTACTCTGCTGTGTTCCTAGAACACTCTCCTCCTTTCTTGGCTAGAAAAGTCCACTGGCACAGTTTTACATGAGCAAAGACTCCTTTCACAGGAACAGCAGCTTTTCCAATCTTACCCTCTCCCTGTTTTAAAGGCCTGCAGTTTGCCCTCTGACCAGGTGCCTAATCATTTGCCTTGTCTAGTGTAGCATTTCTAGTGCAAGCAGACAGTGACTAAGTCAGGCTGCCTTTTCTGCTGGGCTGCTGGACCAGTCATACCACTTCAACCATGTGGCTTGAGACTCCAGGCACCAGGATGACTCTATGGAAAGACAACTGTAGTTTCCTGATGGAAAGTCATGACTAAAACTTGTCAAAACATAATTTTAAAAAATCTGAAAGGGCACTACTTATTGTACTTTCAAGGCAACCTGGCCTCAGAAGACCAGAGACTCTGGCCCTCCCTGCTGAATTGGTACCTCAGCAAATGCATTATTCATTTTCACTTTCTACTGTCAATGACTTCTTACTGGATCACAGTGTTTCATTTTTCTCATTAGTGACCATGTCTGCTTGTCTGTAAAACACTGAGTGAGCTTGCCACAGTCAAGTGTCCTTTCATCCCATGCAGCTGTCACATCTGGACAGGAATTTCCTCCTTCAGACACAGGCAAGGAGGGAAACGATGAATCCTTTCAGTTACAGACTTTAATATACATGTGCTGTAACACTTCTGATTCAAAGCCTCCCAGGCAGTGGGACATGTCTGTGCTGGAATGGAAATGCAGTTGTGTTAGAATAAAGCTCACTGTACAAACTAAGCCACCCAATTCCATTATTTTATTTCATTGAGCCAGCACCCCAAGTTCTCATTCAACAAAGGGCACAGTGGTACACATGTGGTAGCCCATGACTCAAGCACCATAGAGTAGCCATAACCATCAAGTAGTGTCCAGCATGTTCAAGTTATGAACGTGCCTACGAGCTTGTGTTTCACCTTGGCCCCCAGATGTGATCTTCTTTGGATCTGATGTGGATGTGATGTAAATAGTTCTTTCTTCAGTTAAATATAGCCTGGAAAGCAGCTGTTTAATAGACTGCAGATGCATTTAGGAGTCTTCACATTTAAGGTTATTTCTTATTTTAAAAGAGCCTGTAAGTGTTTATCCCTATCACAGGGTGCAGCTCTTCCCAAGTAACTATTCTTGCATCCCGGAGCTTCCCAGCCTCCCTCAGCAACTTCTCCATAAATCTTTTGACTTTATTATACAGAAGGATTCTGAAAATGTTGGGAATAATACGTTTCCTTATCTCAGTGTGCTTCAGCTGCATAAGCCACGTGGAATAGCCCAACTGTCCCATTCAGTGAGTGTTCACACACCTAACAGAAACCAAGTATTGGCTGAAATACGTATAGCCATGTGTGAACATGGGCTCCACACACACACACACACACACACATACACACACACTTCTTTAAAAAAGGGCTTCACAGAGTCTTTGACACATATGAGGGAACAGCACGAAGCTGTGCATCAAGTGACATTCAGGTTGAACATTAGGAATGGGTTTTTCATGGCAACAAGCCTGCCAGATTTTTAGAAGTGTTTGGACAATGCACTCAGGCACATGGTGTGACTCCTGGGGCTGTCCTGTGCAGGGACAGCAGTAGGAATTCAATTATTCTTGTGAGTCCCTTCCAGATCAGGACATTCTATGATATCTCACTACAAGCACACCCAGATAACTGGTCACCTTTTAACTGTGATGCTGCATTCCTGTGATACCAGGAAATACACTGGACACCTGATGCAGCCAGGCATGTTCCTGATCCTGCTCCCCACACCTCTGAGGAAAGAGGAAATACCCTGGCATGGGCCTCCTCTGGGAAACTGAAACCTGAAGTCAGAAGCTCTCTGCAGCCCTGTCATGAGCTCAGCTACCAACCTGCAGAGCTGCTCAATGCCAAAGCATTGCCTTTGAGATCTATGATATCTTTGATATCTGTCAGTGTCAGAGGTGTTAATATCCAGTTATAGCAAAAAATGAGCTTTGCAACCGAGGAAAAAATTAGGTGCCTTTCCATTAGCTGGGAAATATTTATTCCTGGGAGAGAGATATTTTTTTTAATCAACTATAAAATATATAAAATCACTGAGATGTGTTTTCATTACATTGAGAATGAGGACATTTTTAAATGCATTGCTATTCTTCCAAAGTAAAAAAGACATTATACACAGAAAGATTTTACTAATAAATGAGCAGGCAAATTAAACTGTCTAGCACTATCAAAGACTAAAGTTATCTTGATCAATATCTGACACTTCACTAAGTTTCAGAAACACAATTTGTCTTTCTCTTTTTATTCCATTTTACACATCCATTGGCTTTTTATGCTTGCTTTTTTCAGTCTGTGGCAATCTGTTGAGTGAGTTAAAAATGCTGACACAAAGAATGGCAGCAGGCATTACCCTCTGCATCTCAGTATATAGGATCCCCCTGCCTCTGTGGGGATTAGATTACTGCTGAGTGAGAAGGCCTGCATGGTCAGAAATACCATGAGAACACTCCACTTCCTGACTTCCCATAACAAGCAGCAATAAAAGAAAATCTGCCACGCGTACCTGTGGACAGTGCTTTTCTCTTCATTCTCTCACACAAGTTTGGGGTTCCCCTGTCTCAGCAAGCTGGGGTGCTTTCACTCCACCAGGAGGAGCAGCTGGGCCCCAGGAGAGTGGAGGCAGAATGTCCTTTTTCTCCAGCAATGGAAACAAAGGTGAAACCAGCCATCATCTCTTCCTCCACAGTATCACAGAGGCCTCAGCACACTGGGGCTTCTTCCTGCCACCAAGACGTTTGTCACCTCTCCTAACCAACTGTAATGTCACTCAGGCTGCTGAGGACAAGATGGCAGTGCCCACTTGCCCAGAAAAGGAGAGTCCATCCAGGGAGTGGGAACTGTGGGTAAGAGCCAGTCCAACTTTTTCAAGTGCCACTCTCCTGCCTGGAGGGACACTCCACCGTAGCCATGATGGAGGTCACCCCATGCTTTTGGCAATCTCCCAGCTGTTCCCAGCACTGCTTTCCTTCCCCTTCCTGCAAGCACATGGAAAGTTATTAATCATATCCTGGCATCATTTCAAATCCTGCTAGGCCAGGCAGTGTGAAATTATTGTTTGGAACATGGTGGCAGTAGGGTGGGAGGCTTGCACATTGCAAGCCTTAGGGAAGAGGGTACTGAGAAGGGCTTTGTGCTGCACTCAGGGCACTTCTATCTCAAATATGTCCTCAGACACAGTCTTGTATCAGGAGAGAGAACTGTCTCACTTGCTGACCTCTTGCTCACAGAGCTGCCTCACAGGCTGCTCACCAACACTACATATTTCAAGCATGGACTCAGAAACATCTCTCAAAAGTCACGTTCCCTGGGGGACGTTGATCTTGCAGCATCTGAATGCTTAAAGCAAGGAGGGCACTGCTGCTGGTGGGCATGGCCTTGCCCAGGTGCAGGCATTTTCCAAAGCCCTGTAGGGCACATGGAGAGGTGCTGTTCTCAACTCCACAGCACTTTTGCCTATGTTGCAGGGCAGATGCCTTTCATAAAGGTAGTGTCCCTTGCACAAAGACTCGTTTATTTCTACATTCCTGACTGATTGATCCCAAAGGATGTCACTCTCTAGGCGTTTCTGCCCTGCGGGTGCACCTTCCAGCTCATTCCCCTAAGCTTCCCCCAGGAGCCTGGGGAGAAGTTGGCTTCAAATCCTACCCCAGAAATGAACTGAGCAGCTCTAGCTGAGCTCCAGTGCTGCAACATTTTAATGGTTCTGACCTAGAAGTGTTTTTCACGGGCTCATCTGAAATGAGGGCGCTCCCCAGGCTGTTTACACAGCACTGCTGCTCTTTCACTTCTGATGGGTGTTTTGATGGGGATTTCTGCCATCCAGAGACTATCTGGGGAAGAATTTTCTGAAGGGAGCAGCTGACTGGCAAGGGATCCAGCCACCTTCAAAGCTGTCATGTGAGATTTTTCACAGAATGCCAGAGAGGGCACTGAAATCATCAAGATCACAGGTTTTCCAGGCATGGATTCTCAGTCACCCTACCTCTAACTATTAACACAAGCATTACTTCACAGTGAATGAACTCTACCCACTCTCCTTGCAGAGATGTAGCATGAGACTCCTGTAATATTTAATGCTATTTAAACCTTTCAGACTACAGCTTTAATGAAACCTAAATGCTGAATTTGTGCTAGACTGTCCAGAGGAAAGTTTGTTTCATCCTGCAGGCCAGGAGCTTGTAAGAATTCCGGTATAAGCTTTAAAAAAACCAAAAAAAAAAACCCAAAAAGCAAAAAACAAAAAACAAAAAAACCTCACAAAAAACCCCAAAAAACAACAACAACAACAACAAAAACCTGTTCTCTTTTGCATATGCATCAGCATAACTGCACATTCCCATGTGCTGCTTTTTGAAAAAGCACTGCATTAAGTTTTTGACCAAAGATTAAATGGTATAAATATAAACATGAGAAGGGATGTTTGGTTTTGGGGTTTTCCTGCTCTATTTTATTGACTACAATAAGCACAACATTAACACTGCAAATGAAGAAAAGAAGTTCCAAGACTGTTAACATATCCCACCAACGTGTACATTGTAAGTGTCCATTAGTGACTCCTCTGCACAGAACAGAATCAGCATTAAGAATGATCCCTGTGGTCTCCCTTGAGGCTCAAGGTGCTCTAACCAGTCCTTGTGGCTTGGAAAATCCTTTCAGCAATTGCCTGCAGATTAATTAGAAAACCTGGTGCCATATAAATGGTGTAGTGAATGTACATATATCTGCCAAAGATGCAGTCTTATTTTCACTGCTGGTTAAGGACTCGAAAACTCATAAACTGGGAAATAGAAGAATTTCTTGATTAATATGTCAGTCATTTTATTCCCTTGATTTTTCTCAGCAGTTTCTCAACATCTGTAAGATGCAGAAGAAGGAATCCTACACTTACTAAAGCCCTGCAGTTCTGGCTAGGAGAGGAACTTAGTAGGTTCTGGGAAGACCATGCACTTCAGGATGTAGAGCCAGTGATAGGCCATCCATGCAGACGAACACCTGACTTCCAGCATGTGTTAGCTTTACTAATACAGCTACCACTGGGGTTGCTTTGGTGCATCTGCTGAACCAATAACCCACAGAATGAGCAGGAATAGTGCAGGCTACATTGCCTGCACTTATCATGGGAAACTGTCAGCAGAAGTAGCACGTGAATAAGCCTTCTTCAAGCTGATTAAAAAAA